>JAUMHR010000042.1:18440557-18453388 GCA_032361145.1 Enteromius fasciolatus | reverse complement strand
AGGAGTGTACCATTTTGTAAAATTAACGGTTTGCCAGGTTTTCAAAAAAGCAAAAAGAAAGAAAAGCCTGCGATATTTCCTTGATTTTTTAAAAATTCAAATTGATTCAAACTAAAGTTGTATTATGAAGCTATACTTGACCCACCTTTTGAGGTGTCTTCTCAGCAGCATATAAAACAGCTCTAGTTTGAAATATTCTATCTGATGTAGCAGATTAATCTTTTCCAATAAGTTTAAATTGATTTGACCTTTTAAGGGCATTTTTTACCTTTATAAAGTTTTAAACTTGTGCATCACATTTTGAGATAGTTTTTGCATTTAATCAGTTATACATTTAAGCTGTTACCACGCAAATTAAGTCAGGACTGACATTGCTCATCTTTGCAATGCAGAGGAAACACAGAAACTGCATCTGAATGGGATTTAAATGCTATTATGCACTGTTTAATACAGCTCAGAGGGACATGTAATGCTTTTACCTGCGTTTTCTGATATTTTAAACATAGAACGGTGGCGACTGATGTTTGAACTTTATTAAAGATAAATTAAAAGATACTTGTTTAGTTAAAACCGCAGACAGGCGACAGCACTGTTAATAAGTGAGTCATTGTGATAGTCATTTAAAAGATATGTTGCTCAGAGACACAAAACAGTGCTGTCTGTGTTAAAAATGATTTTTTGTTGTTAAAATTTAGCAAAAACGGGCAATATGCTCCCTAAAGTCTCTTAATTAACGTCTTGCTTAATAAACTGTTGTAAAAATCCTTTGTAATCATTCAGATTTTGGATGGGAAAAAGGCACTATAACTATACGAAATTATGTAAATATATACATTTTCTGAACCCATATCTTGATATTTGTGATCATTCTAAATGCATTTTATATAAACTTAATCATTCCGTGAAAGAACACTCTCTGTAAGCATGCACCGCTAGTTTAACCTAATAGATAATAATGCTGTAATAGGATTAGTCAAACAAATCGTTCAGTTTGTAATATGTACTGAACAGAATGAATATGCGTATCCTTACACCCCTATGTGCTGTCAAATGATTAATCGTGTTTTTATTTAATTTAAACATTCTTAAATATATACATGCATGTGTGTGTATTTATATGTACTTAATGATTATACACAGTACACACATACACTAAATTATATATATATATATATATAATGTATAAATTAGACATTTTTCTTACCACTACTTTGACTATCAAAACCAGTCCATTTCCCAAAACACCCAGTATCATCTCAGTGGTGAGGATGGGAGCAAGCACAGACTTCCCGATCTTAGACCAGTAATCCTCCTCAGATTGCGTTATATTATCTGAAGCGTTCACTGAAATGAAGTAGAATATTATTCAGACAAATTATTTTTCAAATTTCAGTGCACATTTCTAGCAAACAATCAATTTAGCGTTAAAAATACTAATATTAGACATGTATAACAACTTTTATTTTGTAACTGCACTTTAACAGCAGAGATTTATCTTTAAAACAACATTATAGAGAAAATATTGTGTAAAACTTACTTTGTCACGTAAGCAGAGACCTACAGACAAACCCAACAATTAGATAAAGGAAAGCTTCACACTCAGTTGTTTTGAGGATATGTGATACAGAGAGCACTGAACACGATTACGTGGAGACATACGTCACAGCTTGCTTCAATTAAACTTATCCTGCTTCATTAAGCTTTAACTATCAAACACCTATTCAGCTTTCTTCACAGTGACAGCACTAACGGCTGCATAGCAAATTAGTATAAAAAAAGAATCCCTCTGAAATGTAATTTTAGCACTTTAAACAGCTGCATATCTTATTTTATCAGCACATATCTCACTGAAGTCCAAACCAATGTCATGTCTATGGTATGGCATTTAATATTTAACCATCTGAAGCATGAATTGTTAAATCACAAAATTATATTTTTTTCATGTTTGTTTTTACTTTTAAAAAAGTGAAAAGTCATGCTTGATTTTTCAGTCATGACAGGACAAAAACTGGGAAGTGTAACAAAATGAAACATGCATATATGGGACGGGCGGATGGGGTTGTGTTGGGGGAGGGTTGGGGTTAGAGGTGGACTATTCATTCACATGTGAGCACAAATACAAACACACACAAGCACACACACACTCGAATATATATCTGTTCAATAAAACCATTTAAGTTTAAATGATACATTAATTTTAATAAAGCATACAAATAACGCGAAACCTAAAGGCTTATATAGGCAGAACTATAGTCTTTGGTGCATGACGTAAACAGGGTGTGAATTACACAGTGACCAGTGTTCTTGGAAAGATTTTTTTTTTGTCCAGTCCCTTTGTCAGGAATAGAAAGATTAGACAGCTCTTTCAGAAAGACATGATTACTATCCCTTCTGTGTTATCTTATTGGAGTAATTCTTTTGAATTTATTACCTGGAAGAAAGCGTGATCCTTGCCTAACAATTTTTTAATTACCAATAAGGTTAAATAGATATCTTTTAAGCTATTACACCAATTTTACCCTGTCAAACTTTATTTTAAAAAATGTTTCCTGAGATGGATCCCCTCTGCTCCTTTTGCGGGGTGGAATATGAGTGTATGTCATCTTTTTCTGTATTCTGTATTCCATGTTTTGGAAGAAATATATATTTGTACATGCCTCTATCTTAGACAACTTTTCTTTGGTGTTTAAGAATGTCTTATTTGTTTTTTTATCACTCTCACGAGAATGTAAAAGACATGTGTTTTTTTATCTATTTATCTATTTTATCATTTTTAAATGTATTTATTCCTGGCTAATTGTTTTATACATAAATGTAAATCTTTGTCTGTTAAACCTCTATTTCTAAATTTGTGTAAATACCTGACATGTTACTTGGATTCTATATCATCTTCCAGCAATGTCAAAGCCTTAAAATTTTATACACAAAGTATAATGCTATTTTAATGCTTCTTTATAATGTGCTATTGTCTAGCTGTTGGGAGGGTGGGATTTAGCTTTTCTTCTTCTTCTTTCTTCTCAAATTATTATATTGTAATTTCTATATTTCCCCTGGTTTAATCTTTTTGTTGTTGGTGGTTATTGTATGTTTGTATATTGTTTATATCAAATGCATATCTAGTTTTGTTGTTATAATCGAATTAATCATTCGAGATGTGAATGTGTTTCTTTTTTTTAAGTTAAAAACAAACAAACATAACCCAGGGGCCTGTTCCATAAACCAAGATTAGAGTATAAGCCAGGCTTATTTCAGTTAGTCTGACTTATTGCCAGTTAATTTGTATTAAAATAAGTCAGACTATCTGCCATAAGCCTGGTTTATATGGTAAACTTGTTTTATGGAACAGGCCCCAGGTCAAGCCTACTTTAGGGAAGTCATACCCACACAATTCTGAACTACAGTGTTTGCTAATTTATATCATAAAGGTACATGTTTATAATAAATGTGGTTTTATTAAAGTAATTATCTTGTATATTTGTTTAATTCATTTATTACTTCAATCTTCTCGCAAATCTGTTCGGTCTTATATTTTGTAAACCAAAAAAAAAAAAAAACACCGCACTTCCGGCGTTCTGCATTTGCATTTCCTCAATCGTCCGCTGTTCTGGTTGAGAAGGCCAAATAGCGAGTGTCCGGTGAGTGCAAACTGATCTTTAAACTCTTTGTAATTTCTATCTTTTGAGAGAGCATACACAGCATTATGTGGAACCGATATAATTAATGCAATATTTAGAGGGCAAATACATGTATAAATCTTTTACGAACAACAGCAGTAGTCATTGAAAGTCCTTGAGAAAATCAGCCTGTGGCTAAGCTACTGCAAATACCTCGCGGACAGCATTTAACTTTGAATAAAAACTCTAAGTTATAGAAATATAGGCAAATGAAATATGTTAATGCATACTGGAGAAAGTGAGTAGTAAATATGTGGCTAGCTAAGTAACGTTAGTCGGCCTAAAGCGGACATGCTTGTGCTCCATACTTGCTGCTGTCATACAGTATCTGCGTTGCCCAGTCAAACAGTTACTTTATTATTTGTTACATGTGTTACATGTTACCTATAGATTAAATAGCGATTATATGTTGTGCTCAAATCAATAACATTTACGTGCCTGCTCCCTCTCGACGTCAGCGGAACCCATGTTTTGGGGTTTTGTTTACGTCCGGTAAGAGGAAGTGGAACACCGTTTTGTGTAACTTGACAATGTTTCGCCAAATAAAAGTGCAGTGTAGTATTGAATGAGCCCGTTTCTTGCTATTATTTCATAATAATATGTTTAAAAGTGGTCATTATATGCTCATAGGTATGTTTAGTGTTGTAATCCGAGAAAATAAATAAAGGTTTTCATCTCTCATCTTTGTCCCTTTCACTCACAGTGCACTTCACTGAGATGTCTGCGGCGTTACGTGTGGTCTACACCGTATCCAGGCCAGGTGAGTCTAAAAAGGATTAGAATAAAAGCAATGTTTGAATACAGTATGAGTTATGTTTATCTACATATGAATTCCTGCATCTCAGATGATTGACGGTATCATGTGCTTACTTTTTAGGGTCATTTCTGGCCAGCCAAAATCTTATACGTCCTCTCAGCCTATCCGCACACAGAGCAGGGATTAGTAAGTATCACACGGAACAAAATACGGCCTTGGTAGTGAACCTTTTCTTAAATCATCACTTTGTTCTGTATACAGAGTATGTCAACAATCAGGAGGTAGCCACAGATATGAAGTCCGTTACCGACCGTGCGGCTCAGACTCTTCTGTGGACAGAGCTGTTCAGAGGTCAGTGACAACAGGACAGTTTCGAAAGCACTTCCATGAAGTCGTCACACAAATAACTCTAAAGCAGGCACCAGCTGATATTTGTCTTGATGCAGGTTTGGGAATGACTATGAGCTATCTTTTCCGTGAACCTGCCACAATCAACTACCCCTTCGAGAAGGGCCCTCTGTCGCCCCGTTTCCGCGGGGAACATGCGTTGCGCAGGTACCCCTCTGGAGAGGAGCGGTGCATTGCCTGTAAACTTTGTGAAGCCATTTGTCCAGCACAGGTATATATATATATTTTTTCTAATTGCCCTTGTTCATTCTAATAAATCTTGACAATCATAAGGACAAGCAGGAATTGCATGCAGGCTATTTGCACATTTTAATAAGAAGGTATTAGTAAATTAAATGTGCAAGGTAACCCCATAGTTTTTTCCTTCTCTCAGGCGATCACAATTGAGGCAGAACCTCGTGTAGACGGCAGCAGGAGAACAACGCGTTATGACATAGACATGACCAAATGCATCTATTGTGGGTTTTGCCAGGAGGCCTGTCCTGTGGATGCTATTGTAGAGGTGAGCGTCTCGCAGCATGTTTCTCAACGGGCAGTTTAATGTGTTCATACTGGTTTATAATGGAACTGAAAGGATTTTGAGGAAAAAGCAGATCTAATCTAATCTAGAGAATACAGTGAGAGACAACAAATAAAATAATAAAACAGCAGTGTTGTGAAATGTTATCACAATTATACAATTATGAATTATTGCGCAGTATGAGAGGTCAAATGTACAATAGTGTGTACAGGAGTTAATGTCTATCTTTTTCTTAGGGTCCCAACTTTGAGTTCTCCACAGAAACCCATGAGGAGCTGCTTTATAACAAGGAGAAACTCCTCAACAATGGAGACAAGTGGGAGGCTGAGATTGCTGCCAACATCCAAGCTGACTATCTCTACAGATAAATAAATGTCATGGACTGTCTCATTTCAACACAGTGACAATATACTCTTCACCATGCTCTCTTACCAGTAATCACAGTTTCAAATGCATATGGAAGATTTGCTTTTAGACAGTTACTGTTGTGCTGACCGCATATTTTCAAAGCCCAGGGACTGACTTTTTTGTGAAGATGCACATAATTTTTTGATTTCTTTCAGTGTGAGCATACATGTAGATGATCAGATCTAAAATGAAGTTCACAAATTCATGTCCGTGAGCTGCGGAAGCCTTAAAGTGGTGCCTCATATTGAAACATTGACAAAATCTGTCGTTTGACTTTTCATTCAACACAGCATAACCATCACACAGCAACTGTTAAAGTGTGTTGTGTAATAAGCTGTGTCAAAAGGCAGTATAACCAAGTTATTCTTCAGAGCCATCAAGGATGACGCACTATTTTGAGGCTAACATTACATTCTCATTTTGAGGCAGTCGATCCATCCTTCCCGTTTTTACCCTTCTTCCTTTCATATTTTGACCATCCAGTGGGTTTCAATGAAGAGTTGTAAGAAACAAAAGCACTTCGACAGGTGTGTTGAATATATCTCACGTTATATCCTTACAGCTAAAGACATTCAATTTGTCCTTGTGAGAACTGTACAAAGACTAAATACTTGTGGACTGTATCTAATAAATTAACGCTCTGTCCAAATCTTTTACAATCTCTGGCCTCTTCTTATACTGCAACTAAATTTGTATTTTGAATAGCTTCATCATAAGAACAATGCATGTTTAAGGTGAAGATTTTCTTTCTCTTAAAGACGTTTTCATATGTTTTTGTTTTGTCTTTTTAATGGGATCTTTGTCATTTTTGTCTCATGTAAGTTTTATCAGATGTGCTACTTTGCAATGTGCATTTTGGTTTGTCTTCTTTTTAAAATGTTTGTACTGGTGCAGAAGAAATATACAGACAAACTGGTCAATTTATGTCCAAATAACAATATGATCTACAGTCGTCATTGTAATAGTCTTTCAGATCCTGCTTAAGAAATAGATTTTAAGAATTTTCTGAATTTATTCAAAGTTTACTCATCTCACCCCAACCAATATTAGATGGCAGAAATTAAATAGTTCCAAGTTAAACTGTCTTTTTCAAATTTAGGAAAAAAAAAATATATATATATATACTTTTTTATTATCTTTTTTTAACTACATTATAAAAAGGTACATTA
This sequence comes from Enteromius fasciolatus, assembly GCA_032361145.1. Taxonomy (NCBI): domain Eukaryota; kingdom Metazoa; phylum Chordata; class Actinopteri; order Cypriniformes; family Cyprinidae; genus Enteromius; species Enteromius fasciolatus. The sequence goes on along the minus strand of JAUMHR010000042.1, from coordinate 18,446,452 downwards.
AGTAAAATATGTCTCAATTTGTTCATTTAAAAGTGATTTAATTCCATTGTTATGTAAGTCATTCCTTTAAAAAAGTATATTTTTAAGTCTCATAGTTACTATGAGTCCCATAGTAGTCTCATATATGTAAGTGGAGAAAAAGCAGCACCTCGGTAGAGGAAGATTAGCTACCCAGCATACAACTGTTGCTCTAATCCGCTCTGAGAGGATAGGCTTAGGACAAATACAAGACAGGAGCGGCACTGCCATATTGTTTGAATTTTTTTTATTTAATTTTTCGTAAAAAAGAACGCCACTCTTTTTATTTATTTATTTTTTCCAGTGTGTCTAAAATAAGTATTCTCTAAAGTTGCTTTATTCACTTAACATGTTCTTTAGATATCCAGACTGAAAACGACGTGCTGTTTATCTTTTACACTGACCGTTACATCACTTTGAAATCTCAAGTCTCATCACACTGAACTGAAGATGAAGGACCGGCTGGAACAACTGAAAGCGGTGAGATTAATTTTCTTATGTTGATTTTATTATTACACGCACGGCGGTTTGAGCACTGATCTGCTAATTTACCGTTTGACCTTTCCCTGGGAGGTCCTGAGCTCAAAAATATTGACGAACACGGTCATTGTAGTTGTGGTCAATTACGGGTAGGTTATCTATCTGTAAATGGTAGAAATGGGTCATTATCCGGAGATTACACTCATGATTGTACAACAAATATGTTAAAAGAGTAAACAGTATCTTAACTGTCATTAGGCACGTCTGACATTGTTGTGATGCGAGACGCGCGTGACCCATCCACAGCAACCGTGTCCTCCTTCCCAGTTCTGTATGTTATATCAAACTGCGACATTTCTGCAATGTTTCATTTCTGGTTGTCTGGTCAGGGTTGGAGACCAGCTGGTCATTGAGTTAAACACCAGTTTCATCAGTCTGGAAGACTAGCTTAAACCAGCTAAAAAGCTTAAGCTTGTTTTAGGGCATAGAAAACACATTTCTGCCTAGTTATTAAACTTTTTGCTGTATGTTTCTGTCAAAACAGAAGTCGGATCAAACTCCTGATGATGTGGAAATTCCGGTGGAAAATAAAGAGTTTATGGATGAGTTCTTCGCTCAGGTATATATGAATTAACTACACCGTATTCAGATGAATATGCACATTTGAATGTAACGTAGTCTTAAAAATAAAGGTTCAAAAAAGGGGGATAAACAGCCATGCCAATGAAGAACCTTTTAGGGGGTTTACCTTTTTAGTGAACCGTTCTTAAAAGAACCAGTTTAAAAAGTCAAAAGAACCCATTTCCAATATAAAGATGAATCAGCAATGCTGATAAAGAACCTTTATTTTGAAGAGTGCTGTTAATTGACATTTTCTATATATGTTGTACAGATTGAAGAAATTCGCACCAGTATAGACAAGATTGATGAAAACGTAGGCGAGATAAAGCGACTGTATTCTGTCATCCTCTCTGCACCTACATCAGACCAGAGTTAGTCTAATCACATTTCATTTGATCAATTATTGAACATTTTTCTCCATTGCTTCCCTACCCCATTTATGCTTTAAATATCTCTCATCTCATTTCTCGACCAGAGACACAGGATGAATTGGAAGCAGTTACCAATGAGATAAAGAAACTGGCCAACAACGCTCGCAACAAACTCAAAAGTCAGCTTTCTGCTCGTCTTTTGCTTGCTCATGAAAAGAAATAAATTTTCTCTAATGATAATTGGACAATACGCTACATCACTATTATCTCAAATTCTAAGTTGAATTATTTTGTAAACCTTGAAAACAGGCATTGAGCAGACTTTGGCATCTAACACTGAAGAGAGGGTTTCAGCAGATATCCGGATAAAGAAATCTCAGGTAAGCACTAGCCCTTCCAATAAACCACAGGGATTTCAACAAGTAGTTTGTTTTTTATTCATACAGTGTTGTTCTCTTTTTTTTAGCACGCAATTCTTGCTAAGAGGTTTGTAGAAGTGATGACCAAATACAATGAAGCACAACTGGAGTTTAAAGAGAAGAGCAAAGGCCGCATCCAAAGACAGCTAGAAATCAGTGAGTGACACACACACATACACATCCCTACTTTAGGTTTGGATTAAAAAGAAAGTCAGTGTTCATAATGCTATATACATGTTTATGGTCATTGTCGAATCCTGTCTTATAGCTGGCAAAGCTACTACTGATGAAGAGCTGGAGGAAATGCTGGATGGAGGAAACGCTGCAGTATTCACAGCAGGAGTGAGTACTGTTCTATAATATACTATCTATGTGTGATATTTTGTTGTACGAATATAATTTGTCTGTAATTTGTATGTGGTGTAAGGTATTTTACTAGTTCAGAGTCAGTATGATTTTTTTAAAACAAATAAATACTTTCATTCAAGGACACAAAAAAAATCAAAAGTAACAGTAACATGGTTAAATAAAATTATATTTCTAGTAATTGCTTATACTGTGCATTTTCTATACACCAAAGAATCCTGAAAATAATGATTGTGGTGTACAATTTTATTTTTTAAACTATATTAAAAAAGAAAATAATTTGTATTGTAAAAAGATTTCACTGTTTGTGCTGTATTTTTATTATATAAATGTCGCTTTTATTAAAAAAAAAAAGTTAAATATATATATATATATATATTTTTTTTTCTTCTATAGATTATGGACTCTGGAATATCAAAACAGGCCCTAAGTGAGATTGAGGCACGACACAAAGATATTATGCGACTGGAAAGCAGCATAAAAGAGTTGCACGACATGTTTGTGGACATTGCAGTGCTGGTGGAAAATCAGGTACGTGTGTTTGACTTTTCAGGAGAAAGAGAAGAGAAAGAAAAGCTATAGCCCCGTTTTGAAGACCTAAGAATTAAAACTGCTTTTGGACACCATTTTGTTCTCATTTGTCAACAGGGAAGCATGATTGACAGGATTGAGAGCAACATGGACCAGTCTGTGGGTTTTGTGGAAAGAGCTGTGGCTGACACTAAAAAGGCTGCCAAGTTTCAGCAAGAAGCACGCAGGGTGAGCTGGGAAATTATAACAGTACAACAATTGTGTCAAATAATAAATGACACTTCCACTCAGAGTATATTTTGTACGAAATGTACACCACCAGTACTGAGATTCTCAAATGTTATTTTCTTGCAGTATATTTTATTTTATTGTTCCATTTTCTGTTTTTCTTCTTCCTCATAATTTCAAACTCATCTTTGTATGCCTGTTGTCTACACCTTCCAAATCTCTCTTTCCTAATCATCCTTCCCCCTTGCTTTTCTCCACTATCATTACATCATTATCATGCTGTCACTGGCTGCCCACTTTCACCCTTGTAGAAGAAAATGATGATCATGTTGTGTTGCACAATTCTGGCAGTCATCGGTGGTTCTCTGGTGTATAGCTGGCTGACATAAATGTCAAAGTAAGCATTCATAAAACTTAACTTCATAAAAATGGCATGTTGACCATTTATAAGTGACATCCTGTCTTTTGCAGGTCAAGAGTTTGTCTACGTTTCCAGGTCTCTGTGAAGAATCAAGAGAAGCATCTTAATGCAGATAACCCAAAAAACATCTCCCCACACAACATGTTTTTCAGTGCTTGTTTATCTCATTTTCCCATCATTTTGTTTTTTTGTCTTTTACGTTCTTTCTGTCTTATCAACTGGCCTTGCATTGTTAGAGGCATCACAATAAAATGTGATGTGCAAGCTGTCTATTTTAGAGCTGTGGTATGAAATATTGCTTTTGTTTATTTGTGTTTTCAGAACTTATAGTATATATGATGATAAAAGATACATAAGAAGCTAAGTTTTGTTTTTTGAGGCCTCATTTTTTGTAACTGAAAAGTAAAACAATTTACATTTTGTCCTTGTTGGGGGGAAAAAAGTTTGATTCTTAAACATTTACATTATATTTTAGCTTCTATTTTAGGAGTAGCCAAAATGTAATGATTGAAGATTCAGTGAGGGTAAATGTGGTTCTGTCTTTATTGATTATTTGCTTAATTAGTGTAGATGAGTAGCACTAAGTTGATTCATTTCTTAGATTGTTAGATTATGTTCGTGATAAAATAGGACTGTATATTTTGTAAGCACAAAGTAATTATACCATAGTCTGACTAGAGTTGTCTAGACTGAGTAATTGTGATTAAAATACCAGGGTTGTATAAAATCTGTGTTATTCATTCTTTCGTTCAGGTTTTTATAAAAAAAAAAATAGAATATTGATATTTTTATTTCTGAGAGAAACTCTTCTGCATTTGGTTTTGCCTGTGCAGTTATCATCGACAGCTGTTTAGGCCAATGAGTGGCTGCGCGTTAAGCTGAGGGCTGACCAATCAGCAACTACTTCCTGATCACTTGGGTTTAACGAAAAGTTTTACCATGCGGAGTTACCTGTGGTGGCTTACCGACGATTCCATGTGTAACGTTACACTTCTTCCAGACAGTTTACCGGACCTAATGAAATGTCGAGAATTTAATGAAGTCTTTATGTGAAGTTCGTTTTTTGTCAACGGGCTAATTCGAAGGAAATGTAGATCTCTTTGACCAGACGACCCAAGCGAGAGCTTTATATGCAGTCATGGAGTGGACGTCCGCTGGCGATGGGACGTCAAGCCAAGGAAGATCGAAGGTATTTAAAATATCCATTTTAATGATATTACTCGTAACGACTAAAGCTATTTTGTTACAGTAATTTGGCCTGAAGTGAATGTGTTGATATTTACTATTTGATTGGTTGGCAACGCGACACTTTCAGCACATAAAAACCAATCTTTGTGTAGTTGTATTGATCGGCGTACATCTCCAGCCAATGAGAGCGTGGCTCCTCTGGTCACGTGTACTATTATTTGTCTATTAGCACCGCCTCCCAGTGAAGTGACAGCGACACTAGCCAATGAAAGCAAAGGCGATGGCGTCGCATCTGTCTGTGATTGGGTGCTGAACCACTAATGGGCGGGGCTTACTTCCTGGTGTTTTTGTGACGATGTGAAAATGGCGGCGAATGATCTACTACATTAACTTTGTCGTGAATTCACACAGTGGAGCTGTCTAAATAATGCTTACTTCCACTTAGGATAGAAAAGTTACTAGACGAGTCTAGCCGGAGTGCACATTTTAATAGTAAAAAATACACGAGGACTGTTTTAACCGCTGGATTTTCCCCAATGTGAGCCCGAGTTTAAGTCTTGTGGAAATATGGTTTTATTTGAAACTTGAACCAGGATTAGCGTATGTTACTCGATAAATATACGCTCCTCATTTCTCGCCTCACCATCTGTGGTTGAGTGAAATATTAGACGCTGTACATATAACCCGTATGTATAAGCAAGACCCCATATCGCTCTGTAATTTTAATATTTTTACGAGCGTGTATCTGGTCTGGTTAGCGGTCGGTTAGCTGGTGCTGATGCTCGTTCACTATCATCAGCGCTTAGCTTGACAAACATAGCTTTCATGGTTGTATTAGTAACCTGCCTTTTTATAATGTTTGTGTGAGATTTGGTACTATAGTTTTGTAGTATTAAAAAAAAACAACCGTTTCCGTGTGAACAATCCCGCTGACGAGTTCTTAACTATTTGAAACGGTGATTTTTATACAGCAAGTATTTATGTAACGTAACGTTAGCGTTATTTCGATTGAACGGACACTGTAATAAAGTGGCCATCAAACACAGTTGGTGCGGTTATTTCAAACGCGATCAAGTGACAGAAGCGCGTTTCTTGGCTCGCCGCTTGAACAGGCGGGCTGCGCTCGACTCTTCATCTGACAATGGACGACCCCAAGCCGCGCTACAGCAAGCGACTGGTAAGTGCAGCTCAGTGGACACTTGGAAAATAAGATGCTTTGATTTGGAAGGTGCATTTGTGTGTGTGTGTGTGT
>JAUMHR010000042.1:18396628-18422342 GCA_032361145.1 Enteromius fasciolatus | reverse complement strand
CTGTACAGGTACAACTTTACACAGTGGAAAACCAAACCGAGCTAAGTCGAGCCGAGCCGAGTCGAGTCGAGCCGAGCCGAGGCGAGCTGGTACTGTGTAGTGGAAAAGCGCCATTAATGGCTTAAATTCAGTTCCAGAACAAATTGAAGGTCATTAAATGGTAAGTATTTTAATTTAGTTTAATTTAGAGTGTTGCAATTTAAAAATGTGTCGCTATTGCAGTCACTGATTACCATGCATTTATGCCTAGCAATAGCTCATGATCTACTATTGATAAATAATGAAAGTGTTCATGGTTTTAATATATATTGTAGATGGTTGTAAGGGTACATAATTTTGAATGAGCAGCTGGAAGTAATTAAGAATTTATTTTTTTCAAAATAAGAGTACCTTTTTTATATTTAAGTTAGATATTATGCATAAAATCTCTTTCTCTTGGAAATTGTTGGTATGTTAGATCTATAAACCGTATCGTATCTGGAATTGAATTAAACTCAAACCTTTCTAGCTTCTTCCTGTCACAAGAAGGAAATAAGCGCATTCAATATAGAGATTTAATTTTATTTTTTAGATATATGGATATATAGTAACTTTTTGTGTAAATAATTGATCCAATCTTTTACATTTTATGACAGTTTGTTTATCCTTAGGACGTTGGAGATGTAAATGAGTTCTTCATCAAAACAGATTTAGAGAGATTGCATCATTACATTACTTATTCACCAATGGATCCTCTGCAGTGAGTGGGTACCAAACAGCTGATCAAAACGTCACGATAATCCATAAGTAATCAAAGCTGTCAGTTAACAGCTTGTGAAGTGAAAAACGTGTTTGTAATAAACAAATTCATTATTAAGGCAGTTAATTTAAATGATTGCTTCTGGCCAAAAATGCTTGCAAACAGTGCTTATCTCTGCCAATTCAGACAAGATGACTTTTTCACAGCAGAAAGCAGTATTATGGATAAAAGTATTTTAACTGGAAGCAACAGTTGGATGGATTTTTTTCATTTAAACAGTTAATGTGATTTAATGTATTTGTCAGCTGTTTAGATTGTAGTGAATGGGTGCCATCAGAATGAACCAGATGATCAAGTGATGTAATGCTGTATTTGATCAATTTGGTACTCTCAGTTTGTGGCTTAAACCTCTCTCTCTCTCTCTCTCTAGGGTGTAATAAGTTGACAGATGCTTGTCTGTCCTATATGAAGCGACTATCAGCTCTGGCTCTGTTGGACCTGCGGGGCTGTAGGAACGTGACTCGACGCGGCTGTGAAAACTTCATCTCTGACCTGTCCTACTGCACCGTATTCTGTCTGACCGAGGACAAACTGATTCAGAGAATTTCGTAACATGCACACACAAACACGCACACACATACATACACACACAGTCTCCGCACAGCTCTGCTTAGCGAGCTCACGAGTGCTCCATCCCACTCAATACAGGCTCATCTGGCCTGAATGGGAGGATGAGGCTGACGAAAAGAGACGGATGGAAGGATGTGGCTGCTGTCCTAGAAGAAGGGTAAAAACAGGCTGACAGGAGAGGTTATTTTCAGCGCTGTCTTCGAGCAAAGTGGAGGATTTTATTCCCGCCACCATTGAGACCGGTGCAGACACATCCAGCGCGTGGCTTTTTCTTCTTCTCTGGGCATTCAGCCTAATCCAAAGTGACTCCTTTAGAAGATGTTGCTGATAAGCTTGAAACTGAACTTCACAATCCAGCCCGGGTGGGATTCGGTCCAGGTGTGGCCAATGATGTTGCAGCGAATTAAAGCAAGGAGAAAGGAAATGACAGATGCGGCACGTCCTGATAGTTATTATCTGCCACAACTTGATCAAAGAATGTAGTGGCAGCACAGGATGAATCTGAATCATAAAGACTTCACCGATCCAGATCGTTCACTCGTGCTTTCTTAGTGACTTTATGTCTGAACGCAGATTTTGGTCATTCAACCTTTCTGAAGGTTCTTCTGCCTGGATGTTTGTAGACATTTAACCCCGCCACACTAAGTTTTTACTCCCTCGAACCAAACAAAAATCACGTTTTGTTTTGTTCATCTGATGTTTTGTTCTTCTGCTTGCTGTCTCCTCGGATGGGCGATTCACCTGCATTGTCCTGTCTAAACTCACTGTTAAGGCTCAATTGTTTATTTACCCTTGGAAAGCTATTATTTAAGTGCAACTTGTAGCAACACAACAGCAATTACTTTCTGAGGTCTTTTTAAACAAAGGTTCTTTTTTTTTTTTTTGGTTTTGTTTTTCATGGAAAAGCAGAAAAATAAAAAGTGTAAAGCAAAAAATGTGTTTTACTTCACTTGCACCTATTAAGTCAAATATTTTAGCACAGAAGTCATTAATTAGTCATTTTATGACTGTACACACACCTGATTTCCATACAGAGATAATTGTACATAATGATCCAAAACGTGCAGATTAGAAGTAGAGCCACAGTAGTAGTAACATTGGTCAACTGATATGGGTTTTAATGGCTAGAGTGCAGGGGGGCCTAAAAGTCTGAAAACATGTTGAGAATCTGATATTTTATTTGTGGAAAATTGTAAAGTGTTCATTTATGTTGTAAAATACCAATAATTCAATTCATTTTTATTTCTAGTTTACTACATTCTGTGTGCATATTTGAATACTAACATTTGATTCTAGCAGATAATCTGTTCAATTATTTTAGAAGTTCTGCTTCTAACAGATATGCATTGCATTGAATACACCTATTTAAAATAATCATACGATATCAGTCATTCAGCGGTAAATATAGTGCCTAATGGCTCTTTTGTAGGCACTTTTTCGTGATTGCAGAATTAAATTAACAAATTAATAAACTTTTTATTTTTCCTGTATACAAATCTTCTAACTGCCTGAATTCCACCTTTTAGTTAACAGTGCATTTGTTTTACCTTTCTTATTCTGAAGATACATGGGCAATAAAAATGCTAAAACCTGCTGCATGTAAAGAGATTGTGAGGAACCGTGATCATGAAGAGTACAAATAATCTCATATTAAGTTACAAAAGCCTTTATTAGTATTCTGTATTTGTGTAAAACATACATTATGCTCTGCATTAAGATCTATTTGTGACCCTGGACAACAAAACCAGTCGTAAGTGTTAATTTTCTGAAATTTAGATTTACACATGATCTGAAAGCTGAATAAATAAGCTTCCAATTAATGGATGGATAGGGCAATATTTGACCGAGATACAACTATATGTAAATCTGGAATCTGGGGGTACAGAAAAATCTAAATGCTGAGAAAATCACCTTTAAAGTTGTCCAAATGAAGATCTTATCAATGCATATTACTAATCAAAAATTAAGTTTTAATATATTTTCATTAAGAAATTGACTAAATACCTTCATGGAACATGATCTTTGCTTACTATCCTAAGGATTTTTGGCAAAAAATAAAATTAAAAACTTTTGACCCATACTTATGGCACAGTTTTCTTACATATTTTTGGCTATTGCTACAAATATACCCCAATGACCTAAGACTGGTTTTGTGGTCCAGGGTCACGTTTGCTTGGGCCTTTAATCTGCACCCATAGGGAAGTTGGACATCAAGGTCTGTCCATTGGCCCTTCTCTTCAAAACATTTCATTTTGTTTTCCACAGAACCAAATCATCCAGGTTAAAAACCCTCCAATGTAATGAATAATCCTTTGCTACCAGGGATTAACACATTCAGCTTTAAAATAAAAAAATTTGACAGAGAATATTTACATTTACTCTAGATGCTGAATTGATGCAAAGGAAAACGGGTTGAACTTGTATCCAGAGCCGCTGTAGAATTTGTTTTGAAACTCCACCCTGCATCAAATGAGAAAAAAAGTTAACTCCTCATCAAAAGTGTTTCACACACCTTGAAAATACAGTAAAGGTGCCAAAATCCACACAACTGGTGATTGATGCTTCATAGTGTATATTTCAATGAATCTCAACTAATGTAATGTGAACTTCTATACACAAAACTACCCATTTGGTGTAGTAGATTAGAGAGACTAACCATCCGCCCTGCTTTTTTTAGTCACCCTGTCTCACAACACTTGCTGTTGTGACTCCACAGCTCTGGAGGGGGCCCTAATTTGAAGCTACTATCTGAACGGATTTACTGGTCCCTGATGAAGACCAGTGTTGGGCACATTACTTCAAAAAAGGAATTAGTTATAGTTACCAGTTACTTATCACAAATAGTAACTGAGTTTCAGCCTTATAAAAGTAACTAATTACCAGGGAAAGTAACTATTGCGTTACTAAAAAAAAAAAAAAAATGGCAAACTGGTGGTGGTGCTTGTTTATCATTTAATGTTTCTATAAAAACCAGGGCAAAGAATTATAAGATAACAACACTACTACGAATTCTACTACTAATAACAACATAAAACGCACTAAGTATTAATAAGCTGCAGGGTCATGAATATTAATCACATAGTATGCGTTCGCTCGAATTGATTTGCTGAAATCAAAACAAGGACAATAATAGGTGAGCACCAGCCAATTAGATTGTCAATAGCGCATAAGTCCCGCCCGCTACCAGAGAAACCGGCAATTCTTAAAAGTTGAGAAATTCCAAATAAAATCCGTTATTTTTACAGGAAAACACAACAAAGAATATCGTTTACATGTAGTGCGTCAAGTCTGCATGTTACGAAAGACTCTTGCTCTTCATTTTCTAAAGAACCCGTGCGTCTTCACAGAGTTTATGGTACGTCAAATACAGCTACACTGCGCATCCATTAAGATGGCTTACAGCTAGGAGTTCAACCAAAAATAAAATTCTGGCAATGTTCCAGACCTCAATGATTTTGTTTTTACTTTACCTGAACACAAAATAATATTCCGAAGAATGTGGGTAACAGATAGCCATTGACTTTTTTCCATAGTTTATACAGATAGCCATTGACTTTTTTTTCAAGTCAACGGTTACTGTCAACTGTTTGGTTACTTACATTCCTCACGATTATGCTTAAAAAAACAACAACATGAGGGCGAAATGATGACAGAATTTAAATTTTTGGGTGAACTGTCCATTTAAGGCTATGAATCAGACGCTTGTCAACTTCAATGATGTCACAATGACAGTGACTATTAGAAAGGATATTTGGAATGTTTGGTCTTGACATTCTAAATGACTACTCATTAGGCCAGCTGCAGAAATCCTATGTAATTCAGTATTACTGATTTTTAAAAAAAAAAAACTTTAATTTTAAGCCCCCCGGAGGGTTCTGGTGGTGGGGTAGGGGGAGCCTGTAGAGTGCAGTGTGACAGTGATTGACAGATTGAGACCGGGAGGTTAGTCTCGATCAAATGAACCTTACTGGTTTATAGCAACCCCACTCGACCCTAAATAATGTTCTAAATAACATACCATACACTACTGACTATCCATTTACACTTTACACTAGACAGAATTGTGTGAGACTTTTTGGAGACATTTACGTTGGAATTTACATTTTAACAATTTCTATCAAATTCAAATTATAGTTCCAATTAGCCGCCTCAATTCCAATTCAGTTTAAATCCAGGAACTGAATTGTAATTTTGAAAGCATTCTTCATTTAGTTTAACTTAATGTATGTAATAGTCACCAAACTATAGTAGCCTGTTACCACCACTGAAAAAAAAAAATGTTATTCCGACTTTTTATCTCACTTTTTTTCTCTCAGAATTGTGAGATATGAACTTGCAATTGCAAGTTGTGAAGTCATTGCGACTTAATATCTGGAAATTCTGACCATATAACTATTTGCAATTGCAAATTTATATCACGTAATTCGGACTTCATATCTTGCAACTGTGAGTTTATATCTCACAATTCTAAGACAATTAGACAGAATTGTAAGAAAAAAAGTCAGATTAGTTAGATAAAAAGTCGCAATTACCTTTCTTAATTTTTATTCAGTGGTGGAAAAGGGCTTCCATAGTAGTAGTTCCACTAGTTTTGTGGTTCTCAACCTTTTTAGTCCAAGGACCACTTTTGTTCAAGACAAAATTTGAAGGCTCTTAAAATATTTATGTATATAAAATGTCTGTTTAATGTTGTAAATATTAACTTTTAATATTACAATCTTACTTGGGACTCCTAGTGGATCCCTGGTTGAGAACCAGTGCACAAGTTGGTTTATTTTTATGTGATTTTCTCACCAGTGCAGACGCAGAGCATGCAGGAAGGCTGACAGCCCCTCCATTACCAGCAGGATAGAGACAGTGAGCATGGCGAAGACAGAGAAGATGACTGACAGAACCACGGATCCTACATAGCCTTGCCACGAGAGTGAAATTCTCATCACCATCACCCAGAGAACCTCAGACAGCTCTAATGCACACAAATACAAAACTAATTAAGCATCCACCTTATTTTGCAATGCAGATGTATTTTCTCTAAGGGTGTGTGACCTAAAGTACAGTAAACACTAAAACTAGCCTCGTATATTCATTATGGCTGAACTCACTTTTATGAAAAATGTAAGGTGGATAAGTGAACATGCAATACTCGTGTTTGCATACGTGCATGTGCGAGGCTGAGGGCCCAAAGTCGAAGGTACGAGGCGGTGTTAGAGATGCAGCCCAGGCAATACTCTATGGTGTGGATCGCCTGGTGCATAAAAACCTCAGCGCAATCAAACTCCTGTAAAGCATACCATATTTTTTCTTGACTCTTCCAATGCAGAACGTTATTCGTGAAATGTTCCTTGATCTTTTCTCTTTCTCACCTGATCCTCTGTTTCCTGTCCTTCCTCTAGGTCTCCTAGTTGAGCGTTTATAGAGCTGGTGTCTGTGACTAGGGGGCACTGCTCCTCCTGTAACTAAGAAGCAGGGGAAGTATTATGGGGATATTGCAGTAGGACACTCTACACAAGAGCAACACTCCCTTATTGGTAAAGGCACCATCTGGTCAGATCTATGTAATGCAGCCTTGGTGAGCATATGCCATTATATAAAAATATACATATTTTGTCTATTAATTTATTTTTACGTAAAGATGCCAGAACAGCCTAATTTCACCCCTACTTACCGTTCTCCTGTTATTCCTGTGTCTGAAGTACAGGAAGAGTGGTCTTCCCAGTAACAGCACTGGAACTGCTAGCAGTGCCAAGCACACTAATACTCTCTGCACTATCATCTGAAGATGACATGTACACTTTAGTCATGACAGAAAACTATAGCACAATCCCAGAAAGAATCAGAATGAATGCTTCACCTGTCCTGTATAAAGTGGTGGGTTGTCTGGGTTCTCAGCAAACACAAACATGTCAATGAAGTGTATTAGGATACTGGGAGCGCGGTCTGAATCCTGAGGTCCAAACGCGATCCATTTATACACCACCATGAAAACAAGGTACCCAAAAAGACACAGCATGAACACTAGCTCAGGAATCAAGACCAGGAACATGCTGCTCACATCCCCAGAGTACCTGAGGAAAAATGGCAAGAAAAAACCCACAGAACAGATCAGAGATATGATGCAAATCAAAATGAATCCTACTTTATGACTTACATGTAGTTGAAGAAAGACAAGCAGACTCCAAAAGTCATATGGATGACTCCGATGATGACTGACATCTTCATCTTATAGGAGTTGAGGAAGGTGAGGTGGTTATTGGCGAGGCTCCAGATCTAAGGACCAGGAAATGAGATATAGGTAAATCCAAACCTCAGAGTGAGCTAGACACACAAAGGAGATTTGCTTAAAGGCCTGGTTACCGGGTCAATGCCGAATGGATATGGTCCCTGGAATACTCCAGTTACATTCGGATCCAAAGTAAGGTACTGGTTGCTCCTCAAAGTTTCATCACTGAACCAGTCCAAAAGAAAGAAGGCACGAGTGTAAAATGAAATGAAACACGGAATGGATAAGTACTGGGTTTTACAGAGTATATGTCTGTTTGATTAGTGTCCATTGTCTCTTGTCAATAGTGACAAAGCTCACACAGAAGACACTTTCAATCCAAGCTGTTGGTCAACACGGCAAATCTTCTTGTTCAGCTTGAGCCCACTGTTAAACCTGTTTAGGCAAATCTCAAGCCATCACGTGACATTGCACATATTTCTACTGCACTGCAAAAATGCTTTCTAAGACAAGTTTTTTTGTCTTATTTTATTATTGAAAAAAGACAATAATGGTTTCTTGTCTAGAAAATCCTTCTTGATTTGAGAATTTTTAGATATTTTGGCTGGAAATAAGACAAAAAAACTTGTCTTAGAAAGCATTTTTTGCAATGTGAAATTACTATAGTGCAGAGTTGAATTTATAACCTCAAGGTTTGTGGGTTCGAGTTTCAGGACTAGCAAGAAATGTAGGTTGCGCTTTCTTCCACACTCATTGAGCCCTTGAGCAATGCACCCAGCCCCTGAAATGGCTGCCAACTGCACCAAATGCATGTTTATAGTGTGTGTTCAATACCCACTGTTGGGTTGCACTTGGATGAGTGAAATGCATTGTGTTCATGAATATTTGCCAAACAATGGTACATGTGACCACACCTTAAACAGTATTATTTCAAGTTGCAGGATCTATATCTGTATAACCACTTTAAAAAGGAAAAGAAGTCCAAAACATCCTGGCAACCATTAACACCGAAGACTAATGCAATTTCTGTGCTTTCACTGTGTTTCATTCAGTATCTAGGCAGAAGGGTTGTTTGAGACGCCTGTGTAAAAAAAGAAAATATTTATTTGAAGTGTCATTTAGTGTCTCTAGTGGTTTGATGTACATATTTTATTCGTCCCATTGAAAGTCTATGCATCCAAAACATTGATGCTTCAAAATGTTAAAAATAATAATCATATTAAATTGAGTGGTCTGAAGCCATGTTCACCTTATATGAAGAGCTATTTTTATTAAGGCCTTTTTTCATATATAAACACTGACCTTGATATGCTCTTAATACTGGAACTTTTTAAAGCAAGTTTTGGTTAAATGGACCAATCTTTTTTGAGAGTTTCAAAAAACATCAATGATGACTCAATTTTCATTCTTAATACAATTAACTCTTTATAGTTTTGTTTAAAAAATAAAAAAACTGTTGACTGCACAAATACTGCTAAAAAATATAGTTGTCCTTAGATCAGTTCATTAGCCTTGGATGTAAAAGTGTGCATGTACCTCCAGTTGTAGTGCTGCATCATGGGTTTGAGGTACCAGCCAGAAGAAAGAGGACTGAGTCCTTTACTGAAGCACTCATTATAAACAGCCCCAGTATAGATAGAGAACAACCCCATCAGAAGGATCAGATATCTCCCACCAAACAGCATACGCCAAATCTAAAAGAAAGTATACAATTTTGTACGAGCCTGAAGTGCATTTAAGGAAATGACGGAGTTAGAGAACACAGACAGATAGCCTGCTGTGCAAAGGTTTTGGATAATGATTATTTTTAAGAAATATTTTATTCAGAAATAATGCTTTTGAACTTTATATTCATCAAAGAACTCCTGACAAAAAGCCCAAATGTTTTCAATATTAACATTGAAAGAAACCTCATTAGTGTTATTCTTCATTTTAGGATCTCTTTCTTCCAGAATCATCCACAGAGCAGCCAATGTCATGAGCAATCCGTGCCCAACATCTCCAAACATCACAGCAAACAGGAAGGGAAAAGTAATGATGGTGTATACCGCTGAAAAGGGAACAAACACAAGACAATTACTCAGATGGGTTTCCATATCTTGCGTAGGTTGTTTATCTCAAACTAATCTGACTTGTGCCTTCAATGTGACTGTGTGTGAGAGTTACCCGGGTTAACCTCTCTGTAACTGGCCACACCATAAGCATCCACGATGTTCTGGAAGCTAGAAGTGAATGTGTTGGTGTTAAAGAGTGTTGGAGGAGATGTGGGTGCAGGAAGACGGTTGTAGAAGGAGTCCACGCTGCTGCCACTCTTTCTCTAAGAAACCGAAAGGACAAAAAACGATCTATTGCAAAATTCACTGCTCCGAATCCAATAAATCCAGTAAATTGCTGCATTTATAGCCCTCACGCTCTATACTTCTTCAATACTTGTAAATACTTGAATTCTTCTTTGTAATGCATTTTGTGTGAAAGAGTCTTATAGTCTTAGTCTTGTCTCACCGTTCCTTCTATCAGAGCGCTCTGGAGCAGGGGCAGCTTGGCCACGGGGCACCAGGCCTCTGCGATGAGACACTTCTCTGTGACTGAAGGGCTGCAGAGGTTGAGCACCATCTGTACAGCTTTACATTTCTGCACCCGTATCTTCCACTGCCCCATCTGACACACGCAGCGAGACAGCAGCTGCTGCATATACTGCTCCGTCTGAGAGAGCACCTGCATAAAGAGTATGGTTAAACACACTTTGTATTTCATTTTCTTCTTACTAAATATTCAGTGCACGATTCATAAATGTACATTTGTTTATAATAATAATATATGCTACTTTTGGGGAGACATACCAAGGCTGCATAATTAGTCAAAAATACAGTATGATAATACTGTGAAATATTAACCCAAAAGCTGTTTTAAGCATCTTTACTCTAGTCATGTGACCCTTCAGAAATCATTCTAATATGCTGATTTGAGGCATTTATTATTTTCAAGGTTGAAAACATTTGTGCGATATTTTGTTGAAAAAAGCATTTGAATATTGTGTACAGTTAATCTGAACTGTCACATTTGAACAATTTAAAGTGTCCTCGCTGAAAAACAAAACATAACTAAAACATAAAAACCCAAACTTTTGAATGATAGTATATAGTATATAATGTAGTGTAATACATTTTAAGTGACTGTGCAGTGCCTAAAAACATGTTTTTTTTCTCATTTCAAGGTGAGTGTGATTGTGTAATGAAGGGAACATTCCAGTCACCATTTTAATGTCTACTATCCTGCTTTCCAGCCTTTGAAGTACTGCTTCTCTCTCCTCCAGACCCTCTGGATACACAAAGGTATGTGTGTGGAAACTATAAAAAGACAGATATGTGATACCAGTGTATTACAGTAAGCTACACTCAAATTAAATTAAGCTATAAAAGGTACCAATCACAGATCTTCTTCACTTTCTGTCCAATCTGCTCTCCCCAAAAAGAGATCACAAAGACAGTCCATTGAATCATCTCTCCCTGTGAGCAAGAAAAACTTGTGTAAATGGCCAATTTCATCCAAATGAGTTTTGCGGTTCAGTTGATGTAACTCACAGTGTCTGGCACTTCCAGTCTTTCCTCCATCTCCCAGAAGTCTACAATGATGTAACCTCGACAGGCCCTCCACAGCAGCCTCTCGAATGCTGGAACCTTCCACGGATGGACCACGCCAGTGACAAAACTGTGCAGGAAAAACGACAATAGCGTTGTTTACCACTGAAATATTTCTATTATTACAACTAATATAATGACTTGCTGCCAAAAGATGTGGCCACAAAATGTTGTGTGTGAATTTCAGTCATTTCTATACAACAGTGCGACTGCTAGTTTTGGTTGGAGCAAAAAGTTTCCTACACAGATTTTATTCATGTTCCAGGGAAAATGTTCATTGCCTCTTGTCAACAGCCTGGAGATGTATAAAGCACAGCTCACACAGTGGTCAGTGTGGTGAATTCAAGTGGTAATTCAATGTTATTTTATTTTGCTTGCTTTAGAGTTGATGCCATATATGCTTTAATATGAGAGTACCTAAATGATTTAAATGGTATTGATGTAGAGCCTAGATAAATGTGCATGAATTCTTAATGAGAAGGTTTAAAACCACAAGCGGAGATAAAAAAAAAAAAAAAGACTACAGCAAACAAGGAGAAGAGGAGCTAAAAGAAGATGACAGCACAGGAGAAGACAGACAGACATCTGCCAATTAGACATGAGTCACAGGAACTGATAGATTTTATTGCTATTGATTGCTTCCTGTGAAACTTTATAACCACAAACTGAGCCTCAAACAAGAAGAACCACAAGGGAATCTTCTACATCCTTCTTGAAGAACATCAACCTGCGGGAGAGTGAGTGCTTTATGGTTTAGGCTAGAATTGACTATCTTTACCCTACCTGAATAATCATAGCGTTAAAGGTGGAAGATTTTAAGGACACACAGAGTAACACTGTGACGACAACTTTTTCACCCTTATGTGAAATTCCCAATTGCAAAAACTTCTATTAGAATGACCCACAACATGCTTAATGTGACCGCACCATAATATTCCCATTTCAGTTTCTCACTACACCTAAGAATAAAGGTTCTTTGTTTGTATCGATGCTTCCAAGAAGAATCTTTTCACTGAGATTCAAAAGATACTTTAGAATGGAAAAAGGTTCTTTCGAATATTAAAATGTTTATCACACTCTCTTTTAGAGGGATATTGACCTCACCTTAAACGCATATCTTGCCTGCTGTCCAATAGTGCTGTGGTCTCAAGAGTTGGGGGAGGCACCTTGAGGAACATAATGAGAAGTATTAGTAGATATCTGAGAGACATGGAGGTAAGCATGCTAACAGCTGGATTTTTACCAGTGAAGTTGGTAGTAAAATGCTCTGCTTCAGGACCCCTCTGTACTGACTGAGCTGGGTCAGCTGGTTACGCAGACTGTCCCTGTTCCTTGATACCTACAGACAAGCTGGGTCAAATTCACCACTGACACTACATGACATCCTTTCTGGAACAATAGATATTCATTCAGCCTATTTCCCCTTTCTCCTCTCACCTCTCTGAGTTCTCTAGCCAGTCTCTCGCTTTCCTCCTCAATAGAGAGCAGCTCTCTAGGCTGTGGGGCTGATGGGATTGGTGTGGATGTAGGTAAAGGCCCTTTCAGAGGAGGGTAGAGAGAACGGCTGATCTCTTGCTCCAGATACTCTGAGGAATGCAGGGAGAGAGAAAAACATGTTGAGAACGTGCACAACTGATGCATGATGGGCGTCAGAGAATGACCAAAATAACTATATAATGCTTGCCGCAGCGGTAGCTGGTCATTGAAAGGTTGGATTTAGTGACTTACTGAAAGTTTTCTCCAGCTCCTCACATCTTCTCACTTCTGAAACAAACTTCCTTTGAAAGGCATTCACGTTTGGGTACAGCTGAGAAGATTGGGTTCAAGAGAGACAAGAAGGGAAAAGAGCAAGACGGATTGTGAATATGATTGCACGATACGAGCCCAAACGTTTATCTGTAGAAAAAGATTGTGTGTATCTTTAGTTAGATGCAATCAACTGTAGCCAATCAGGCTTTTAGCTCAGCATCAGGTCAATGTATCATGGTCTCTCCAAGGAGGAGATGTTATCAGGTCATCAAAGCTTACACTATCATTAGCTCTTCATAGGGTGTTATTTGTATTGTTTGTAGCACCTTAGTTACCCGGTATAAAGGTTTGGGCTCACCGACAGTATCTGAGTTAAATTTGCTGACAAATACTACTCCGCTTCCTTCAATAAATTCTTCTCCCGATAAGATTTTTGGTCAAGTTTACTTATTTTCTGTATTAGATCAATCTAATATAAACTACTTTAATTTAACTGAGCAAATACGGCAAAATCTAACAGTAGGCATAAGCTTGGTCAATAAGATTTTTATATTTTTTTAAAGGCTCTCACACACAAGTCTGTTTTTGTCGTTGATATTATTATTATTAAATACAAAAAATAACTGTAATAGTGTATTGAACTGTAATATCATACTTTTTATTTTAACATGTTTCTGTTTAAAATGTTGTTTATTCCTGTGATGACTGAGCTGAATTATTAGCAGTCATTACTCCAGTCTACATAATTACAAGAAGCAGATTTTGCTTTTATTTATTACAGCTGCTGCTTAATATTATCGTGGACACATTATAACTGTGATACATTTTTCAAGATACTTTAATGAATAGAAAGTTCAAAAGAACAGCATTTAAAACAACGTAAAATTATTGTCTCTCACTTTTAACTAATATAATGTGCCCTAGCTGAATAAAGTATTCAAAAATGTTAAAAAAAAGCAGCTGAAAGGAAGTGTATTCATAAAACTCACGTCTCTGAACTCAACTAAGCCCAGTTCCCCAAGCTCACTGACGCAGTTGTAAGCTGAACCTGCCTGGAGGAAGAGCTGGACCAGACACATCTCCTCACTTCGGAAAAGACATCCCATGATAGCCTGAAATACAACGTGTTAAAAAATCAGACCTCAACAAAACAGTACAACATGGCATTACAAATGAAAGCAACTGAAACACGAGTACATCCTCCTATCACCTAAATTGAAGAACAAATGAGTTTATTTGTTGCATCCTTGGGCTTAATAATGTTGTTTACAGAGTTCACAATGAAATGCATGGGGATATTTGTCTAATAGGATAGCTTGTGTTTGTCTAGTGTTGATGCATAAGGGTTGTACACTGATCGGCTGCATGTGATAGTTGGTTGGTAATCTAATTGAGATTTCACAGGGGATTCACCCATGCTCATGTGATGAATAAAGTCATGAAAGAGCAACAGAATCTCAATTAAACTCATCTGAGCTATTCTGATGGGTCACTTATAAATTGAACAGAAATATGACTATTTTTTGGGAATGCTTTTTAACACTACACTAAATACTATAGAAACGCTCATCAAGAATAGCACTGAAAGATAATTAAAACGGTTATAGGCTACATTAATAAACAATATGATTGCAAGAAAGGCACTTTATCGCATTTATCATAAAGCTAGAGACACATTAATTGTCTTTTAGCACAGTGCATAAAAACAGCACATACAGTCATCATTTGTCATATTTAATGATAAATGTGGAATCATGGGAACTGATGGAGTCTGTCGGAAGCTAATAACAGCGGCAGCTAGTGTCCCGTTTCAGCAGAAGCATGGCGTCGCAGCATAAACAAAACAGGACGAGCGCACATAAATGGGACACTACTGTGAATTCAACAAACGAGATTCAGTTGCTTCTGAATCGCTTAGCTTTATATTAGCCTTACGTGTTTCAGTGAGCTCTGTCTTATAAACTAATTCAATTCGAATGCGCATTAAACCGCAGATCTTACCGTGTGTGAGAGACAAAGGTGGGTAAATCCTATGTGGTCGTTGTGAAATAAAAAATTATCCACAGTTTGATCTCATGGTCGCTTGTATTTTGAAGCTGTGCGATGTAAACA
Source organism: Enteromius fasciolatus (assembly GCA_032361145.1). Lineage (NCBI taxonomy): Eukaryota > Metazoa > Chordata > Actinopteri > Cypriniformes > Cyprinidae > Enteromius > Enteromius fasciolatus. The sequence goes on along the minus strand of JAUMHR010000042.1, from coordinate 18,407,254 downwards.
GCAGATCTTCGAGCTCATGGCCTCTCATTACTACAGCTTCAGTCATGGCCATGTGATTCCAGCTCTGATTTAGAGCTGCTGCAGCACACAAGAGCTTCAAATAACACTCATTCAGTCCCTGAAGAGGAATAATCATGGTAGTTTAACGGGGAAAGTATTTATTTGACTATTTTATTGTGACAAAATAAATAGTGAAATTAATAGACTTGATAAATGTCAATGCAATCTCATCATTTATTACAATTTTATTATTTCCAATCTTTTTTATTGGCATTTTATCAAGACAGCATGAAATACCATAAAACTGATCAACATGCAACAAAATGCCTCATGTAGTACAATTTTGATAACATTAAGAGAAGATTATAACAAATAATATCCGCAATGGCAAATGTAAGCACAAAGTAATAGAAAAAACATAAAACATAACGAGCTCTTTCGGCTTTTGACACTGTATTTTTTCCAGTTCTATTTTGTAAAAAGATATGGTAAATCACCCTTGAGTAATATGTAAAAATTGTAAATTTATATATAATTATTATGTTTAAAAATATCAAATATGGTGAGAAAGTAAAATACAGAATGGTAAGTTCATTATCTGTTCAGGTAAAAAAAGAGAGAGAAAGAATGACGGACAAATCAAATCAGTGACGTACTATAAACACTTCACCATGATCTCAGAAAAGGTAAAGGACATGACTACACTGGTATGATGACCCTTTAAATTCCAGATGTTCATCTTACAGCAGCCTCTGCATTGTGAAAGATAAGATGGGCGGGAAAGAAGCGAGCTGAAAATAGAGCTGCAGAAGTGTGAAGAGCTGGATTTTGGGCTTAATTGACTTAAAATATTAAATTATTTTCATATAAAAAGAGGGCTAAGAGGACATGCCTGCCTTTGAGCACCATGGCTGTTCAGACAAAGCTCAATATCACAAAAGCATCTCGATGAGGAAGGTGTGGATAGGTGTGTTTTAGGCACTTGTTCCTCAGAGGAGCTGATCTCTGGGGCCAGTTGCATAAAAGGTTAAGAATATAGTCTTAAAAGTTAGTCAGCTAAATTTTTCTTATTTTTTTTCTTTTTCTTAATTCTTTTTTTTAATTCAGTTACATAAAAATGTATATTAGTCTAAGTAAGTCTTGCAGAACTGCTAGTTGGTCAGACTAGCCCTTAAGACACGGTCTTAAGATGAACACGTCTTAACATTTATGCAACTGGCCCCTGGTGGCATGAATAAAAGCCTTATGAGCTCTCTGCGTTCAGCACTACAGACTGCAGGATCACATGGAAGGAAGGTCAAAAGTGAAAGTTGAGTACAAACAGCTTTGCCAGGAGCTAGCAAACACTTTATGTTTTCATTTTTCATTTTGTATTCCTACAAGGAATATGCACCCTCCCACAAGTAGTCTAAACCCACAAGCACTGCACTGAGACAGATGCATGCTGGGAGGGGAGGGGTCCTCTAGCTACGCCCTTGACATATGTATCCTGTTAGGTTTGTTTATGCAGAGCTGATGTACCAGCCTGGTCTGGTCCACTGTTAGGGCTTGTCTTGCCTAGCTGTTACAAAAATATAGAAGGAACAGCTGAAGGCTGGAGCACTAACATAAATAGATGGTCCAATCTCAGTCCTCTCTATATTTGGGAATATGAATGAAGGTTGAGGAATAACATAAAATTAATTAAATGCTATGATGACAAAGTTACCACGTATTTACTTTAAAATTACTAAATCAACATGAAATTGTTGCGTTAAAGCCATGCTGGTAAAGGAAAGCGAATCATTTGCGTGGTAGGCCTATGTTTCAAATAAATTAAATAATTAAAATAAAAATTAAAAAGTTCAATCAGCGTTCCACAAGAAACGCCTAGGGAGTTTAAATGAAGGGAAACTGTCAACGTATCACATACCACACATTTAGGGAACAACATGTTGAAACCAAGGTCCTTTTATTATAATGCGTGGGTCGTATTTCGTAAAAGCAGGGATGAACCTTTTTGCCATATTTCTTTTATTTTCTTGTTTGAAATGCTCAGCACAAGCCTAGACACACATTAATCCCATATAATTGCATATCATTCATTGTCCATTACATCCAAGCTGGTCAAGACAAAAGGAGCGGAATGTGCTCGGGGCGGTTTCGCTGCACGAGAACAGAGGGGCTGGGTTAAACCTCCAGTCTCCCACAGGAACCGACAGTCATTCACAGCTCTACAAACACGATTAAATCCCACATTCACAACGGAAACAACCACCATATAAATCAAACTGTGAGTATGCTATGATCTTGTTGTGCAAGGAATATCCTCTTTGTTAAATAACCTAACGCAAGCTTTACGCGGTTTAAGCTGGTTTTCCTTATGCAAAGTCATTATTTTTTTCTGTAAGCGATGTTTTAAATTTCGGTGCTTCTGTTTTTTATCTAGCTTTACAATGAAAGTAAGTTAACGTTAATTATAATTCACAAGTAAGAGGGCACGAGCGTTTTTTGTCAACAGACCCCTGGTAACGTTACTTGCCTATTTTTAACATGGCCTCTGACCTCGCATTTTGTCGAGCGCTATAGTAGTTGATAAATATTTCCCACTGCTTTTTGGTTTGTATGTTATTTCAGTCGTAACATTGTTGCAATTAAACCAAAATCTTCAAAGCGCATACAGATTTGCATCTAACGTTAAGTTATCGTTAGTTTTGCGTCTCATACACGAGTAACGTTTGGTAATGGCATTTTTTTTTAATTAAAGTCACGTTATAACCTGTTGTCGTTGTTTTTCGTAGTTAATTTATTGGGCTTCTCGGCATAACTAAATCTAATTATGTCGTGCTTTAGCGCGTAGCGTCACTGAAGAGCTGGCCATTCAGGAAAGCAGACCATTAGGCGCCATTTGTGTGGGCGTTTCAGCTAAAACATCCACTGTCCAAGGTTTTTAATTAATATACACCCTATAAACCCTACTATATTTTAACGTAAACATGGCAATGAAGCACGAGTAACTTAGCAGCTGAACTGTGGAAGAGTAGCTTTCAGTGGAATGCTGTTGGTGCGCATTTCAGAAACTTTTGTTGGGAGTTTTGTCCATAGCGTGGGGGGATAACACTTCGAGGGGTGAGAACCAGAAGTACACTTTCATATCAAAGTATGCTCAATTTTTGGTTTGGCCCGCCAGTAAAGTTGGTGAAAAGTCTCTTACGCCCTCTTGGTTCTCACTTCTGCACTTAATCTTATGTATGTGTGTGTCATAGATAGCCTACCCTTCAGACAAACTCTACATGCATGTGTTCATGTTTCGTAATACTGAGGTTAACCCTTCACACAAAAAAACATTATTCACACAATAAATTCACACAAAAAAGACAAACGCCCTTATTTAATTCAGAGGCCCAAACCGGAAATCATCTGCTAGGTGCAGACGCTTTTGTTTTTATGGCCAGAAAAGCATGATGAAATCGATTGTCATTTAAATCAATGTGGTTTTTATACTAGACTATTTACATAAATGCATATAAATGTAACCAATAATATGATATTTAAGTGTTTAGCTTTCCGATTATGTTATACCCTGAAGCCTACCTCACCCTGAAGGTTGATATTTTTTAAAAAGGCGTTTTACTAAAAGTATGCACTATCCAACAGATGACAGAAGGCACGTAATAGATTGTGTAATATAATTCTGATTGATGCAGGCATACGTCAACATGTTTTCCGTTCTATATACCCGCAGCCACTGGGCTAAAATCAACACAAATGGCTTGTTTTTAGAGCACTAAGTGTCTACAAGACCCCAATTTCCCATTAATGCAAGCCTATGGCATCTGATTTATTCAGATGTTTAGAAACAAGCATGTTGGCTTAATCTGTTAAAGATGTAAGGCCCGCCCATTTGGGCCGGAATGCAGCGTGTCTCATCTCCCGGAACTAAGAGAAGGCTCCTAGGGAATTTCTAACTTTTGATTTTAAATTACAAAGTTACAATTTTGATTCTTAAATTTTAATTTTACGTTTACTTTTGATATTTTCCTCGTTTTAATCTGACTCCAATTTTAAGTAATTATTAAATTTAGATTGCAATACTAAACTTAGGTTGGATTGCTGATTTTATGTTGAGTTGTTTTAATTTTGAGACCTGATTATTTTTATTATAGCTTTAAGGTCTACTAGCTCTTGCACCTGGTCGGAAATTTCCATTTGTTCTTTAGAGGAGAAAATGCCCCTTTAATTATTAAGCCTAATTCTTTACAAGGGTTTTTTACTCTTCACAGAATAAGTGACTGCTGAGAAATTGAGTTCAGTATAAAAATCAATTTTAGACAGTTCATTTGAATCTAGATATGGCATTTTGATTCTTGGTGGATCTTCCTGATGACACTCTGCTGAGCGTGACTGTAGGCCATAGTGACTCTGTGAGGGGAGGGGTAGATCGTAAAATGTGTGTTTGTCCTGGGGGTCGGAGTTTATGGTGTCATCTGCCAGTGTGCGAGAACCTCTCAAATCTCGCTTTGTCACACCGGGCAAGATGGAGTAGAAACAGACTGTCTTTTGGGCAATGCTTTCTTGGACAAGATTCTAAATGATATTTTAATGTGTTTTCAGAATCTATCTTCAGTACTGACAGATCTTTTCTCACACAGATGCTGAGTATTTGGACCCTCCTTGCAGCTGCCGTTTGTGCAGGTATGATGACAATTGCTTATTAACCATAACTGAACATTCACATGAATATCAGGACAAGTTGAATCATGTGTTCATTTAAACGAACAGCCTACAAAATGCTTACTGCCACTTCATATGAGGTCCTATCTATCTAAAAAAAAAAAATCTCTTTCAGTCTCAGTTTCCTCAGTCTCAGTAAACAAGAGGATCGTAATCCATGGACGCCAGTTGAGTCTAGATCTTCCTGAGAGGACAAAGAAGTTGGTGTTTGTTAGTGCTGATGAGACTCAAGACATGACTATCTGGGAACAAAAATCCATTTCTTTATGGACAAATAAACCCAGTAAAGGTGACATCAGCAGCGCAGGTGAGGGCTGGACATTCAGAATTGCGTATGTTACGTTTGACGATGAGGGAACCTACACTATCTACAATCACTTTGGTTCAACCATCTCCAGTTATATGGTGACGGTCAAGCGTGAGTAGTCATTTTAACCTCCATCTCAGAAAATGTCTATGAATGTCCACATATCCTCACTATCTGATTCCTCTCCTTTACAGCCAGCAGAGACATAGTTGATCGTGTCGCAGGCGAAACTCTGAGCATATCTCTGGCAGGAGTCAAGCAGAGTGATGCCACACTTCGCTTTTACAGTAATTATTCAACTATCACCCTGGTGGAGAATGGAGTTCCTGTGGGAAAGAACCACCCAGACTACATCAGCCGGCTTAAAATCAACAGCAGAACCATTGAGATTCTCAAAGTAAACACATCGGATTTAGGCAGATATGAGCTCACTGATCTGAAAGGAAGACTTGTCTCAAACAATACAATGATATTAGTGGGTAAGAATCCTTTAAAAATCTTTTAAAATAATATAGGGCACATGATGAAAGGTGACAGTTTAAATCGATCAAAACATATGTAATGTTACAAAATCTGCCCTGTTTAACTTTATTCCATCAAAGAATACTATATATAATATATTATGTTTTCCACAAAAATATTTACCAGTGATAAATGATGTTATATTCAAATTAAATGTTTAATTTTAGGGAATTGGGTTTTATGCATTACTACATCACTTATCATCTGCTCTTCTCTCATCTCTCCAAATGTCTTTGTAGATCAGCATGACTATTCCCCTAATAAAGGTCTTATAGCTCTGCTGCTGCTTGGGATTCCTGGGGGAATCTGCTTCTGCTGCAGAAAGAGAATCTGTGGAAAGTGCCGGAAGTCTAAATCATACACACAAACAGAGCAGTCCAACACCGTACCGATGTCTGTACCTTGCAGCAACACTGTGACTGATCCTGCTGGTCCTGCTTATCCTATAGGTCCAGTAGACCCTGGTCAGGTAAAATAAGAGTCTGTGTCTCTTCCTGCACTTTCCTGTTCATTCTCCGCTATCCTGTAAATAATAAAAAATACAAACAAAATCAGTAAAGAACAACTCTTTGTGACAGAACCATGCTAAGTGACATTAGTATGATGTATTGATTGTAGCTGGTGTACTTTGTAATTGTAGTTTGTTGTTTCTGACTAAAGGGCTACAACGCTGGTTCTCCTCATCCTCCACCTCATCCAGTTCAAGGTCAGATTCATTATCCTTATCCACCACAGTCAAGCGGACAACCTGCTGTTCCTCCTAACCCTGTGAGTTCACATACATTGAGATTGACCTTCTACCCAAAGTGACAAATAAGGAATGTTACAAAAAGTTTATTCTGAAACGGCAGCATACAAATTCCACTTTGTTTAATCAGCTCTAGAATAGCAGAATAGAATTTTTTTTTTTAAGTTTATTTGAGCGACATGAGCTTGGAATTATGTTTCATGTGAGTTCCCGCAAAAGGTGCTAGATGCGAGAGCAACTGACAAAGTCACCAATCTAATACATTTTTACATAGAAAACTAATATGTGCATGGTCCCTAAGAGCAACATGTATTGTGGTTTGGTTTTTAGCTCGTAAAACAGCATAGACATGCCAAACTTAATTACAAAATGTAAAATATACATATATATATTTTATTTAAACTGTAAAAATCAGTTTTGTGCATGTTGTTTTTAAGGGCTTTTATCCTCAAAACCCTGTCTATCCTCCTACCTTTGGACCTGGATCTCCCCCAGCTCAGCCGCCGCAGTATAACCCTTCTGCACCTATGGTACATCTCTTTCCTTTTTGTCTATGCGTTTTAGGATAAAAAGCTATTTAAAATGCATTAATGATTCTCAAGGGGACAACACAGGGTTAAGTGTTTTTTCATAACACAATTCTTCTAATATTTTCAATATCAATTTTTTAATCAGCGTACATTTCCTTCTACGGTATATGTGATTTCTTTCTTTTAAAGTCATTTAATGTGCTCGTGCTTGATTGTGTATATATTTTTTTAAAGTTAAACATGTAAACATGTATATAAGACGATCATGTGTGTGTCCTCAGAACTATATGCCAGTCATGAGCAGTGGTCCTCCTGGGCCTGAACCCACAGGGATGAACCTGCCCCCAACTGTACCCCTGTTCACTCCTCAGCCTGAGGTAACACCTAATCATTTTTCTACCCTTGACAGCCTGTTACATCATTAAAAGAGTCATATGATAGTAATTACTGTTGTTATTTATTTATTTTTTTTAATGTGCTTGTGAGTAAACTTAGGCCATATTCTAGTTTTTGACTTTCCATTTTCTCTTCACATTACATTTTGACATTTATTAAAACAAATTGCTGAAAATGAATGTTAGAAAAAGTAAACCTTCATGCCTTTTGACACATTTCATATTCGCAATGTTTCTCCATCTCACACTCTTACCTGTCTTTTTCTAGTCGCAGCCTTATGTTACGGGCAACCTTTCCACGGATATCCTTAACTCCAGTAACTCTGGTGTCCAGTTTGACATTAACAAAGGAAACACTTCCGGCAACAACTTTCTGTAGATGTCCTGGATTATCAGTTCAAGGGATACAGAAACAAACACTTAGTTTATTAGATTCATGTAAAATCTAAGCCTGAAAAAGAATAATAATAATTTTGGCCTGAGAACCAATAGACGGTTACTCCGCATGCATGCTTTTGTGGCCCTAACTTAACTTCTAGTAGCGATACCTAATAGAATCAATAACAGCAAGTCCTTGTAGAGTAGATTTTTTTTGGATAACAAGCAAAATATGCTTGCTGTGTAAATCAGACGACTGCAAACTCATTCTCTGCCAGCAGGAAGTACTTTAAGCACGAGAAACAAGAGTTTTTCGAGACAAAGTAGCTCTGAGCTTACAAATACTGCCTTGTGGAGGATTAAATGAAAATGACATATGTGAAAATGACAAATGAAATACAGTGATATAAACACACTCACACCTTGGTTTGATTTTTAAACGTGCATTACGTTTATTCAACAAAGCATTTTGTAAAATCAGTCATTTTTTATATCGTGGCAGGGCGCCACATAAATAAATGTAGGCTATGGGAAACGCATCCCACAGTACAGTAACTTGAGCTCAACTCCATTACTCATCATTACAATAAACACATACCGGAATATGATAGACATATTCTTTCAGGACTCTTCCTAATGTCTTTAGTAGCAGTAGAAAAAGCTGCTGAATCATACCAATAATAAAATACTACCTCCATATTTTAAGCAAAAACAAAATCATATTAAAGTCTCATGAAATATTTGAGCAAACGAGAAATGGCTTTCTGCAATACCCATTGTTTACAGGTTTCTATAGTGAAGTAGAAACACCAAACAATGTCCATAGCCTTTCTTGAAGTTCAGCTTTTTATTTTCACTAATACCTCCATCAGTCAGACTAAAGAGGCTAGATTCTACACTTTTGTGCAGAACTACATGTAATAAGCCATTATTTTACTCTTGTACACTGTTGTTGTGTAGAGGTTCATATACTATTAACAGTAGTGTATTTATGTTTTGTCAACTTTTATGTACATGCTTACCTCAGTCTCCTGAGAGGTGTAGAGTTGTGCAACGACAATAAAATCCTGTAACCTGAGAAAACTGAAATGTACAATGTTATTTTTTTAACTGTTTAAACCACAAGAATCTGTTCATGTGAAAACATTACAGGGGTTAGGGCTAATTTAGTTAAATACATATAATAAATATTACTATTAATGCATGTAAGGGAATTGAAATGTATTAACATAGTGTTTCAGGGAATTTTCTCAACCACCGTGCCAGTAGATCCATTTCTTTAACGCATTTTCGTAGTGCTGTCAGTTAGCTGGAATAAAACAAGTGCTGCAAATTTATACTTGAATCTTGATAATATGTGATATTTTAGGATTTGTGTTGTGGCTGAATATAGATGCCTTATTTTAACTGCCCTTTATATCGCAATTCATATTGAGACAATAAAAAGGCCGACCTTTGTTCTTTCATAAAATACTGCTACCAATTTCTGTACCAGGATTGCACTTACTGTTCAGTTTATATTCTCATATGCCTTTAATTATTTTGTCTAACATTTAGTGCCATCTGTCTTTTCCCATGCTATATGTTGAACAGATTTCATGTAATTTGTTGTTACACTTTGAACTATAATAAAAATAAACATCACCATAATCAGTATTCATGTTATTTTTGATGTCTGCACATAGTCAGAATCCAGTATCTCTGAGATTTTATCACATTTAACTGAATTCAAGGGGATATACATAAAAAAACATCTCCACAAAATAAATAAGATGATGGAGGTTCAGGAACTTGGTTTACATCTGCTTAAGAGGAAAATTTCCTGTTGTTTTTGTGACTTTAGAGATTAATCTTAGGCTTTTTGCAGTCGACTGTTGCCAAGAAGACCATTTATCGGACAGGGCTTTCATCAACAAATTTATTATAATGAACAGATTAAATACATTTCATACTGTTGCCCTGTGCATCACATCCCTGAATAATGCATTGAACAAAAACATGATTGTTTAGAACGCAGTATAAAGACATTTGCTTTTCTCTGTACCTTAGAAACTGTGTTTTGAACATTAGATACAGTCTTACACCCCTCGAATGCCAGAACAGTGCTATGGGAAGGTTTTTTTTGAGAATCAGTAATCTTGGAATATTGAAGCACCTTCCAAGTTTAGATAAACCAAATGCACATGTGGTCCAAAATATAATGCTGGATTCCATCCTTGGATTTACAACAACAGCAAGGAGAAATATTTTTGGCCTGACAAGAAATAATCCATTTTGCATCAGTCCATTTTGTTTTTCTCCATCTCTCTTAGTCGTCTCTCCAGCATCTTGATTTTGTCCTCAAGGTGCTGATCTGGCTTTGCAGATGTTGTACCTATTCCTAACAGGAAACAAACACATGCCAGACCAGCTAGTCTTATCGCTGTGGTTTCTGCAGAGGCTCCAGTGTCACTTAGAATCAATCCAAACATGGCGATGGCAAAGGTGACCTTCAGCAGCCACAGAGCCTGCCTTATAGCTCCAACAACCAAACTCAGAATGAAGGATATTACCCAGTACACCACAGCAGCCAGAAGGGCCCACTGTGTGACAAAAATCACTCCCTCTGGAGTAACCTTTTGGAAGGGTAGCTTGGCTAGAGAAAAACAAATGAAAACAGACGTGAGAATGTGGTTTGCTTTAAATAAACTAAAACTTTCAAATATGATTTTCAGTATATTTACCATCAATTCCCGCTGATTTCAAGATTTCCATAACATACTGGATAGCAATATTAAGGGCTGACGCCATGGCTTCTGACAGCCATTTTACACCACTTTGTAGAAACTGATTCCCATGAATAAACAAATGCAACATGATTATTAATATTTTGTTTTTCCAAAAAAAAATTATTTTCCAGTATAGCAAGCATCCTTTTGTAGCAATATTAGCAAACCAAGTGGCAAATAACTAAAAAGCTTTTCTGAGAACCACCTTCAAGGCAATTTCAGAGCTCCACTGGTTTTGTCAAGAGTCTTTGTTTAGTAGCCACTT
>JAUMHR010000042.1:18376390-18392861 GCA_032361145.1 Enteromius fasciolatus | reverse complement strand
CATTACGTGATACTAACACGGAATTATGCGTTAAGAGTTCGTGGTTATTTCACGTAATTCTGTGAGATCAGGTTGTTGTCTGTGTTGTTAGCAACCAACATACTTAATCAAACCTTTGTCTGCGTAGCTCATGAATATTTAATAGGCAACGTTAGTGCGTCCGTTGCTGGGTGTTCTGAGTTGTCCATTTATTTATTTGTTTGTTGATTTTAGCTAGTTGTTAGTTTTTAGTATTCCGTGAACCAAGCTCTTTTAACGGGGTATTTTTGTATTTTTTTCATAACGGTGATTATTGTAGTCCTAACTGTACTTTGTTTATTGAAGTTTAATAAAAATAAATAAATAATAATAAAAAACTATAACAATGAAGTAGTAGCCTAAAGCTAAAATGATGGGAGCGAGGTGCTGTTTCAAAGTAAGTTGTAAAGTAAGACCACAAAATGCCATCTTTAAATGTAACTTTAATAATAAAAATAATAATAAAACAATATTTATGTGTTTATATTGATTATTTATAAAGTATACAATTCACATTCAGCTGTACCGAAAATACAACAACACTTGGTACAAGAAAAACCACGTGTAGGCTATATGAAGTGGATAGTGGACCTCTGATTTAAATCCAGAGATGTCAGGGGATTAAGCAGGATGTCCTTCAGCTATGTTCTGAGAGAGAAAGAAATCCACTGCATTAGAAACTCATGTTTGAAACATAGGCTACGTTGAATTTAATAATTTCAATGACTTGTAAATTAATTAGGCAATTAAAAATCAATAGAACCCACACATACATAATATATTTTTCTAACTAAATATTTACCCCATAGCCTGTGAAGTTCCTCCTTTGACTATACAGTATAGCTGTAAAAGCAGAGGACATTCCTGCCTGGACCATAAAGACCATGGAGATGATTGTCTTCAATCCTTTGCTGAAATGCTAATTTAAAGAAAGAGTCCTTACTAAAGTATACAACTGTTAAAATAATAGAACTCTCACATATGAGGGTACAAGATACCTACAGTGCCATAATTTACCGGATTGAGAGCAATGTCAGCATAGTATAGGATAAGTGCAATAACTGAGATGATAATGGACACAGCAGAGACTGCCAAACAGACTGAGACCTAAAGACAAATGTAATTATTTTTGTCTTTTTGGTTGTTTATTTTGGATTTTCTGTTTTAGAGAATATGTAAGTTCAGACTCACTCCTTTCAAGGTGGCATATTTTTCCAATGCTATTGCAGCTGCACCTGAAATGACAAACTGTTTGGGAAAATAAAAGCAAAATATAAAGTTCAGCGATAGGTCCATTGTTGGAGGATATACAATATACTGTACATACTTTGCTATCACCTTAAACTTTTATATAACCATGTCAGAACGTATTAGAGTCATTTACCATAAGGCCACTCCACCATGGCACACCAAAGTTAAGTATCATTGTCCTCTCAGAGGAGAGCAGCGGAAGAGAATAGGAGATGATCAGCAACCCAATTACTATTTGTCCGACCTATGAGAGACAAAAAAGAGGGGTGACTCAGCATCAAATTCAAGGACCGTTTTTAGCTTAAGGTGTGATGTTAAACTGTTTCTGTATCTAAAACAAAATTGTTCTATAATCATTATACAGCACTTCTTTCACATTTACACAATATGAGTAGTAGTGCTAAATTATAAATATAATCAATATTATACTAAAAATATTAAAAACTTATAAATTCTTATGTATAAAAGACTGTAACATCAGAACTGTTTTATATTTAATGTACTAAACTATATTTAGTTTTAAATGTAGTTGTTCCTAATCTAATATAATTTAACATAACTATTAATGTTGGCTAATTAAATTATCTACTAGGCAAAATTGTTATTTAAAAAAAAAAACAGATATAAAGACGAGATGCAAGTTGCAAAGAAATGTAAATGTATTATTTGTGTTGGTATATTATATGGTTGATTTAGTAAAGTTCATTTATGAAATGATCAGTGAAAAAAACCCATATGCGTTCAAGATACAGAATTGTGCTAGAAAACCTCCCTGTCAGGGAGCCCTTTAAAGCCATAACACGACTTTCACTCACCCCGAATATTTTGGGCTCCCCTTTCTCGATGCTGTCCCGCAGAGCTTTTTGTTTGTCTTGCAGTTTTTCCTCTACCTGAGTTGGGCTAGTGTTCACTGAGAGGTCCGTCGACACGGTCAAAGTCATCCTTCGATTGCGATATTAAACGCGACAATGAAAAGCACAGCTGAGTAACGTCAGATACTTTCAAGAAGTATGCATCAGTGAGACAGGCTGACCTAAAAAAAATATGCAAGTTATTTGTTGTCTACTGGCTGGACCTTCTCCGGTTGCTTGAATGAATCTCTAAGTGCGCAACAATTCCAAAAGAAAAGATGTGGGCTTCGGTTTTCTCTACAAAAACAGTTAGACCCACCCTTACGTTGTTATGCAGACATCACAAAGAAAAGGGGTCTGTCCATCCCCCTTCTCCCCATAGGAGCTTTTAAGGGTCTACGAACACTTCATAAACAGCTCCGCTCCTCTCAGCCACGAGCTTTCTAGGATTTCCAGAAACGACATTCAAGGTGAGTCGGTCGTGCGTTGTGTGAATGAAAATGACTTTTGACCGGACATATTTATCAGTAACATATGACATACATTCTAGCTGTATTCAAGAGTTTTTTGGTGTTGCCTGAAACTAGTTTTAATTAAGTGCATTTAAATGGTGTAGTGGCTTGCAATGGTTATCGTGTGTTTTTGTGGTAGTAGTCTGTACAGCTATAAAAACGCTATCTGGAGCTGTTTTGGACATCTGGTCAGTCCGGCCCACTTAGAGCAATGCATGTAGTGTACTGTTTTTTTTCCCCTTACCCCTAACCCTTTTCCTCTGCAGTGCTGTTGAGCAATCAGGATTGTATCAAGCTGTGCTGCTCTTCTCTCCAGACACATTTTCAGTACTATATCCGCCCACTTCCTCTCCTCACAAAGATGTTTTTCTTCACTAGCATCTGTATTCCGACAAAACATTCCATTAATCCAAGGGGATAAGATCATGTTTCATAATGACTGAGTTGGTCTGACTCTCTCTCACTTTTACTGAGGAACAATTATAATTGTCAATATGAACTTTAAAATGTTTTTGTTTTTCAGTTGACTTTTAGCTGGGTTTTCAAGATGTCAAGCAACCAGATGCCATCTGCTGACTCGGATCCTCCCAAATTCCATCGCCTGTTCAAGTTTTATGACCCTGAAATGGTGGCAGTAAGTGGACGCGAGGCAAATAATTTGACATTAAGGAAGACAGATAATGGTAGTTGTAGATCTTACGGTAACAGTTTTCTTTGAGATGTTTGACTTAATGTTGTTCTTGTTTAAATTTTTACTCTGTCCATGTGTTTTCCTTCTCTAGCTTATGGCAATATTATTAGGCTTGTTCCAGCTCCTCCTGACTGTACCAACCTACAGCATCAGCCTTGATTTACATTTTTTGTATATTTGCCCCCTCTGTGTTGGTTCTGTGGTATGTATCATTTTTAAAACACAAAATAATAAGCCTTTGTACAATTGCATACTTTATCCTGACAATTGCTTAAATGTAAGATCTCTTCTAATTCTGATGTTTTTTATGTAGTCTGTCATTGCTGGATCATTCGGTATAGCATCTGAAAGAACTCCTAAGAGACAACTGGTAAATCCAAGTAACTAGAGCTTCTTATTGGTTCTGAATTGCTAAACTTTATTCTGACTTATTAGCAATTCTCTGCTTTTTTCCCTGCAAGTTAAAAAACTGTCTGATCTGGGGTCTTGCTGGCCTGGTGGGGACACTGATTGGGCTTATTCTGTATGGTTATGCTGCAAGTACCTCTCTGGACATCCCTCCCTGCTCACAGGAATCCCATGGAGAGTACCCTTGTCCAGAAACGATCTTTCAAGTACGTTAAAATTGTTGACTTATCCTGTCATTAACCTGTTACACAAATGAAACTAAAAACTGGGCTGTTTTACGCATTAAAATCTTACTGCCTACTTTATTATAGCTTCAAGAAATGCCACTATATTAACAGCATACTACACTTGTTCTGTTCTATGACGCACGCTATTTATGTCATAGTTAATGAAGATTGTATTGGCCAGACATTTTTTCAACATTAACTGATTAAATGTTTTGTTTTTGTTTTGACAGAGTTTATACAAAGCCATCTCTGGGCAGCTGCTGTTTTATAATATTGCATCTCTGGTTATTCATTGTTTTCTATCATTTTCTGCATTTAAAGGACTGAGAATACATTGAGATTACATTGAGATTACATTTTCCATACGCCACACACTTCTCTTTTAGGCACAGATTTTTATGAGCATCTAAACTTTTAAATTTTAATTAGTATTTGCCTCCAAATCATTTTCACTGGCATTGATTTTCTGTCATTGTTTTCTCTTCTTGTACTTAAAAATGTGAATTTACAATATTGTACAAACATTTTTGTGGAACTGGAGACAATAATAAATATACACTGTAAACATATAACCAACTATTACTGAAAATGTATAGTACTGTGCAAAAGTCTTAGGCCACTAGTATTTGGAGTCTGACAACAGCCGGTGCTCCACACAGAGATCTGATCTGATCATCATCCAGTCTGTCTGGAATGACATGAAGAAACAGAACAAACTGAGACAGACTCAATCCAGAAGAACTGTGGCAACGTCTCTAAGATGAAGAAAAAAAAACTACCTGGAAAGCTATCTGAAAAACTATGGGAAAGTGTACCTCGGATCAGAAGCTGTTTTACATAAAGCTGTAATACCAAATATTTATTTGATTTAGTTATAGACGTTAATTGATAAATTAAATCTATTGATGGCATTATTTTTTTAATTACATTTCAAAAATCAGCATTTTTACTCAAGTGTCTAAAACTTTGAACAGTACTGTAACTTTGCAGGTTGGTTCTTTGAAAAATCTTGGAGACGTTGCCACAGTTCTTCTGGATTGAGTCTCAGTTTGTTCTGTTACTTAATGTCTTTCCAGACAAACTGGATGATGATCAGATCAGATCTCTGTGTGGAGCACTGGCTGTTGTCAGACTCCTTGTGCAGAAAATAATCTCACTGCATTCTACAATTAATGTTTGGAAATGTAGACTGATATTTAGCTACCACAAAAGATAGAAATATTTTATTTTATTATTTTTTTTATGTTGGTGAAAATACTAGTGGCCTAAGACTTTTTTTTAGTACTGTAAGTTTTTACTTTTTTTAAAGTAAAACAACAACAACAAAAAAGAATGTAGTGCCAAAGTTACAACCTTGATGGTATTTTTGACCACTTTGTTTCATTAGCAGTAAATCATTGCTAACGAAACATTCAGCAAAACTATTACAATTATAAATTGCTGTGTCAAATTAAATTAATGTAATCAAATGTGTAAAACAGTGATGAAAACACAGCTATACAGTGCTAAAATAATGTATCTTTAGTGCTTGTATCGGTAAACGTGTGAGACCATTCTCTCTGAAATATACAATTTTTATATTTAAAAAAAGTCTCTGTTTTTTTTCTGGTGAGATATTAGGACCAACCCTACTGCCATGTCACATAT
Source organism: Enteromius fasciolatus (assembly GCA_032361145.1). Classification (NCBI taxonomy): domain Eukaryota; kingdom Metazoa; phylum Chordata; class Actinopteri; order Cypriniformes; family Cyprinidae; genus Enteromius; species Enteromius fasciolatus. Next base: position 18,387,256 of record JAUMHR010000042.1, on the reverse strand, counting down.
GGAATATTCCCGTCACATCGGGGTTTCCCTTTCAGTCATCACTACACTACACTGAACATACGACGATACCATATAAGATCAAAGTTAGGGGGGCACTATGGCATTTTTCCCAAAGGATGAAAAAGTCTTTTCATTTTCTCAATTATAATAAATGTATATAGTTATTTAAACCATACACCAAAACTAAATACAATGTTCACGTCAATAAATATAATCTGTGTTTTAGGGTGTTGTAAACACATCTCACTTCCCTAGAAAAAAACGACAATGGTTTTATCCAAAGATGGCCGCGATATCTGTCAACCAGAAGTGAAACTTTCCCTTAAGAATAGGAATATACCCCGTCAATTAACCTTTATTTGGACTACTCTGCTCGAATTGACATCGATGCGGCTTTACCGGACACACATTATGATGTCTTTCTGAGTTGTTATTTCGCCCGACGCCGCTTTGTATTGAATAGCAACCCGCCTTGCTCAACTGCTCTCTTTTAAGTGAGCTAGCCGTCCTGCTAACCGCGGGGAGATTCCACTCTCCCGGAGTCATTTCGGGAAAATAGTTCCACTTTGTCGCGCTAAAAACGCGCTACACCTGGTACTGTCACGTAAGTGAAGTGTTTCTGAGAGGAAGCGGGTTTAACTCCGAAGACTTTGTCGGGCTCAGCGCTTCCGTCTATATCTTTACGTCACTCGCTTCCAATTAAGTTTGATGTTTTTCCATGAGCACTGTGCGGAGAGGACTTTGATTTGCTTGTACCTTGTAAGTATTGGCGGATTCTTTAAGAGATACCAAGTAGGTAGAGTTAATGTTAGCTTCATTAGCATAATTCCTAGCTATACTTTAAGTAATCCAATGTGCTGTCTGAATGACTGCCATAGGTGATCCAGATACTGTATAATACCAGATAGTAGTGGTTTGATATCCAGAATGACACATAACAAGTATAAACTGCTAGCCTACTTCAATTTAAAGGAATGGTTTACCCAAAAATAAAAATTCTGATGTAATTTACTTGTCCTAGATAATGTGCACATATGTTTAAACTTGCTGTTGCTCCACAGCTGTCCTAGCAAATCAATGGAGAAGCTTCAGGACCTCAGCCAGCCCGAGTTGCAGGATTTGCTGGATAACTCAGAGCGGGTGGAGTCTATGGCACTGGAGTCTGATGAGGTAAGATGATTTTGAAGCTTTGTTGCGGATAGTTCTCCCAATAACGAAATTTCTGTCTTTATTTATTCACCCTCACATACTTACAAACTTAATCCTATGCCCTTTTCCTGTGGAACACGAAAGGTGATGTTATGAAGGATGCTTATGCTGCTTGCTTTCATGCAGTTGAAGTAAATGATGTCCAAAAAAAGAAATTACTAAATTAATAGTAGAATTAATTCTAAAACTTGCATCAGCTTCACCTACAAGGCTTTGCTGTCAAACTTACAGTGGCGCATCCTATTTGAATACATAAATGAGATTTCAGAGCTTTGGTAAAGGAGAAGTGTGAGTTATTGAATTAGTGAAGTGAAGTAAATTTGTGTGGTGTGATTAAAGAGAGAGATTTCACCCCAAACTAAAAATTATATAATAAATATTTTACTCGCCTTGAACGCAAATTAAGATATTTTGAACAAAGCGGGTAACCAAACATTTGCTGGTAGCTAGTTATAAAAAAAATTACTATGGAGGTCAATGGCTACCAGGAATTTTTTGGTTACCTACGCTTTTCAAAATATCTACTTTTGTAAGAAACTCAGACTGATAACTTAAGTGTGTGTTTTTTGGATGAACTAACCTTTATGTTATTGAGGCTATAAATGGACATTTACATGTGTTTGTGATGCTGAAGAATTAAAATAAAAACATGAAACAGAAATGAACGCCTCAGCATCAACCGCTATTACTACGTCCTGCCGGGGAGATGGAATGTCCTGGTGGACTTTATAATGTCTGTAGCGTTGTAGCTTTTATCATGTGTCATTGTTTTTCTGCAGATTCAGAACATTCAGTTGGAGAGGGAAATGGCTCTGGCTGCCAACCGCAGTCTTGCCGAGCAAAACCTAGACATGAAGCCCCGACTGGAAACGGAGAGGGCACGACTGGTGGGAAAATATTCTGAGCTAGAGGAAATGAGGGAGAAATACAAACAACACTGTGCCATGAGAGGTAAGGGAATGGAGGATTTGATTTACATGTGTAAAAGTTTCAGAAAGAATATAGGAATGAATTCTGGATAAATTGATGTGAATGAACATGGTTTTCTAAATCAAGAAGCAGAGATGAGTAGTTTTAAAAAAGTTTTGTTTGTAAGGATGTGCTTTTGTATTATCTTGTTTAAAATAGAAAACATTTGGGATTATGATGTTTAAAAAAAAATATATATTCTAAATGGCATAGCCCCTTTTCAGACTTTATTGGAAAGGCTTTTTTTTGTTTTGTCTTTTGTTTTTTTTATATGTATAATTTTCCCTATTCCTTTTCTGTTCAGCTGTTATGGAAATGTTTCTATATTATTATCATGTTGTTGTATATTGAATCTTAGGAAAAATAGGTTGTAAATATCGTAGGAAAATGTTTCCGTGTTATATATGGAAGTAAATATTAAGTGAATAGGAATATTTTAAAAGAGAAGAGCGGAATCTTTTTTTTTTTTAAGATTCTAGTATTAGCACTGCTTTTAGCTCAATAAATTGAAATTAAAAAGACTTAACTTTTGTTCATACTAGTTAATCTGCACTGGCAGTTTTCATGGTGCTTTAAGGCACACTGGAACCATTAACCTTTGATTAGACACTGGACTTCTGACTTGGGTTTCTAAATAGAGCTTGTTGTTCAGCCAGAAAATCTTCTATATGTGCATACGTCTTATAGTGCTGTTCTATGAGCTTGTTTTGTTCTGGCACTCATTCTCCTCCCCTTTTTTTTGCATCTGTGACATTACATCACACAAAAGCTATGCGTCTGGCCTCTTTCTCCGTAGTCTCATTCTCCTTTCTTTCTCTGAGTCTATTCATTACTGCCGTTTCCTTTGTTAAAATCATTACGCGTTTCTAGTCAACTGATTTGTTTGCATAACCGTTCTCACTTTTCAGTTTCTTTCTCTATTGCAAGCCAACCCTATTTATGTGTCAACTCTGTCCCACTTCTGTTTCTCTCTTTCTTTTTCCCTCTCTGCAGACAGCATCATGGGGCAGGTGTCTCCGGAGGGGCTGTTGTCTCGTCTGCAGATAGAGGGCGCCAACACAGAGGAAGAATCAGAGGTGTGCTATCTAGGCCTTTATAATCGCCTATTTTTCTTTTTTTTAAATATTAGTATTTTCACTGTTTGTGAAACTGCCAGGTTTGTCTATTAATTGTGGATAAAAGACAGATGAAAAACAAATATACAGGAAAGATGTAAGCTGTGTAAGCAGTTATTTCTTATACCGCTCCATATATTAACCTTTTAAGCTTACATTAAACTTATATTAATTACATTATATATTATGTGCTCTGTATAGACTGTATGTGATCGCTTTAAAAATGATAAAATCCTGCACATTTAAATAATGAAAGTCTAGAAGTCTTGATGTATAGTTTATTTTCATAAACATAAGCATTCAGAAGTTTTCAAAAATACCAGGACATTTTTATGTTCTCTCCTCACTTTATTTGTATTTGTAGTATTTCAAAAATACGATTTAAATAACAGTTTAACATGAGTGTATGTAAATAAATTGGATCTGAATAAAATAAGAAACTATAAAAATAAAAAAATTTAATTTTAATTTTCAATGTAATCCTCCTGTTCAACAGTGTAGCATTTAATTGAATATAATCAAAATAGTAATTTAGTAATAATATAAATTATTGCAAGTAAAAGTAATCCAATTATAAATTATATGATGATGATATAATATTTAAAAATGACTTCTTTACCTGTCCTGGTAAAGCCGTCAAATAGTCTAAGCAGTTATTACTCGCTAGTCTACTAAGAATGTCTTTTTATATAATCCTTAAAAGGATTCTTTGAACAGAGACATAATGCATGATATATATATATATATATATACATTTTTTTTTTTTTTTGCAAATAGAAATGGAATGCTTTGCAAAAAAGAATATGATTTTGAAATTCTGAGGTGAATAAAAGTTAAAAAGTTAAAAAGTTTTAAGCAAAATACATTTGTTTAAATAAATGCTCTTAGGGTTTGCAAACATTTGAATGGCGGTGTATATGTATTTGAAGGCTTATGAGCTACTGATTTCCTAAGCATTATATAATATTATCATACAACATTTATGGTGTAACCAACCCCACAGGATTTGTAAATCGCTCCGTCTCTTTCCCTCAGGTTTTAGCAGACGAGTTTCTGGAAGGTTCGATATCGCTGGACTCCTTCCTCGAACGCTTCCTTTCCCTCCGCTCTCTCGCTCACCTGAGACGAGTGCGCATCGAAAAGCTGCAAGAAATTCTCAGCCAAAAACACAAAGGGGTAGGAGACGCCGCAGTGACATCACAAACCGGTGCCAATCAGGATGCTGGATCATCATCGCAGTGGCAACAACCGCAGCCTCAACAGCAGCAGAGCTCCAAAATCAATGCACCCACCACTTCTGCTCTGCCCTACACTCCCTATCCCGTTGCTCCCCCCACCGCTTCCACAGCGGGCAGCACTAACCCTAGCACAGCGTTTCAGCCCTACCCCAGCCAGGGTGCCCCCTTCCCTCCGTCGACAGGCTACACAGCTCCCAGGCCTGCGTTCGGTCCCTCCAATTGCCCGTACCCCATTCAACCTCCATTTCCTCCCCCACCGTTTGGGCAGTTTGGTTCCACGCCCGCGTCGTACCCCAGTCCATACCAGTATGGAGGGTACAACTACCCCACAGGCCCCCATGCCCCATCAACCCAATCACCCACAGCTAGACCTCTTTATAGGCCCGGTTTTGGGGTACCACAACCGTACTCCTGAGCCACTCTGTGTGCGTCTGTCTTTCTCTTTTTCTCATAATCCTTCCTCTCGTCTCTCTCCCACCTTTCTCCACCTGCTCTGCCTTTTCCTCACCTTCAGATTTGTGGTTTGTGTACCCATGTCACATCCTGTTCCTGTCTGAGGCTTATAAAGACACTTGAGAACGAGCGTGTGCTTGTTTCCCCCCTCAAACTTCAGTCAGAGACTCGATACGGGCCGCCCAGTTTCAACGGCTCAGCTCCTCTCCATTTAAAAGCATGTTATCAGTTTACAAAATCTGATTTATTATTTTTTTTGATGGCATTGTGTTTCAGCTCAGCCTCATTTGCCTGGGGTTTTTCCCAATCATTCTGTCAGAATTCTACTGAGACAAATACGCCACACTACATGGAAGCGTTACGTTAGCGTTAGGCTAATCTCTTGTCTATATCAACACTTGTTGACAACGTCAAAACAGAAAGCACAGCACCATTTTCCACTCCATCACAGATGAAAACTCCTTAAAAAAAAGAAAAAAAAAAGAAAAAGCAAGCGTACTCTTTATCATGAATAAATTTAGACAACTTCCACGTGTGCAGATTTGGGTGCGGTGCGTCCTGTTATGAATGCTTAGTGTACCAATGCGATCACTCCAAACCTTCTCTTTACCTCTTTTGCTCCCTCTTTTTTTTCTTTTCTTTCACACCCTTCCACTTCATTTATTTAATACAACGCTTGACAATGATTGGAAGGCATATAGACTATTACAGCAAGTTCTCTAGTGGGATGGTGTATTCAACAAAGGGAAACCGACATATTAAAGGGAAACCAGAGAACAAGGGATGTTATTATAGACATATCTATCTGCTATAGCACAGGTTTTGGTGGGGCAGTTGAGGCATAACATAGCACAGAACATATGCAAAGAAAATAGGCATAACATGCTTACTTTAGTAAATATGGCATTCTTTTGTGGTAAAACTATGCAGACGAATGCATATTTTACGCTGAATTTAGACACAATGAGACATTTGATGATCTTGTACAGATGGCGCCAAGGTTGTTTCAGAGGCGCATTGCCCTCAGAATCAAAGAGCGAGTGGGATTGGATCCGGTTAACCAATAAAATGCTTTATTTTGTGGTTTGATTTGAGTCCACCTTATGCCACGTGAATGCTCTCACTAGCCCACAACTGTAGGCCTATCCATCCAAACGGCCTGTGCATGTCATTATGTGGTGTTATGTAGATCCGTAAAAGCCCCACCTATTTGAGGTCTATTCGTCGGACAACCGGAGGACCACGTGATTCACACTAGCACTCCACACTAACCGCCCGAACTCTTTGGCAACAGGAGCTGGGAGCGGGGCCTTGGAAACTGTCAGCTTTAGAATAGGCGTGTGGGGTCTCTTTTTATTTTTGTACTTTAAAGCAATTCAAAACCAGAGGCGTCCTCAATCAAGCCTCGGGTGGCTTTATCTAATTCATGAACTCAGTAATTAAGACTCAGGTTTGTAGCAAAACCCCCACGTTTAGGTTCCCTCCCCAGCACCTGGAGCGAGGGAGAGGGGTGACACGACACGAGGATGAGAGGAAATCAAAATTTTATTAGCACATTGATTTGCAGCATTAGAGGAAAATAAAATCTGTTGCATTGGTTGTGATGACTGTAGCCTGTTAAAAGTGTATTTTTATTTTTATTGTCTTTTTTTCGGGTGTGAATATTAAACACTGAAGTTGATCTATGATTTCTGTGTTGAGTGGAATAACTGACTTCGTTGTGCGTGTGTGAATTATATGTTTTATTCAACACCTTGATCAAAGGTCACTAAAAACTGCTGGGTTAAAAACAACCCAATTTTGGTTGTTTTAACCCAGTAAGTTGGGTTATATATTTGACCCGGCATGCTGTGTTGCTTTTATTTATGGTTTAAAATGACCAAATTGAGCTAGGCATTAAACCTACAAAACTTGTTCACTTTAAAATAACTTTTACACACAAGGAATGACTATTAAATATTTATTAAATGAATGTTAAAAGAAAGAAATGCAGAAAAGTATGGCATTAAGTTACAGTACATAGTTTATAAATGAAGCACTGAACATTTGTTAAATATAACTTAAGATCAAATTTAACTTGGTAAATTTTATATATTGTATAAAATATATATAAAAACACTTTTATGCAAAAATGATTAAAGTTAAGTTCTTTACATGTTATTCTGGCATGACAATACACAAATAAACAACAACTTTGTTGTTTTTAACACTGATATTATAACATTTAACAGAAGCATACATGAAAAAGAATATAAGCATGTGAATGAATGACTGTAAACTCCATTTCTACTAAACAACACAGAAATTATACACTTACAGTTTGTTTCATAGTCCATGAATACTGATCATGCATCACTGCCAATTTTTATGATCTCTTTCGCATATGAAGAAGCCCCATCAGCACAGCAAAGGCATGTGGCATCTTTTACATTATCCAGGGCATTGTCCTCCTTTAAAAACCCCTGTTGCATCAGTTCGGGGTAAAGGGCATTCTCTCTTTGACCACCTTTCTTCCCAGTCACTGCCTGTTCTTTATCTGTGGCCTAAAAAGAGAAAAACATTTGAAAAAAGAAAACATTTAATTAAAATCTATCCATTTTCAGACAGAGGTGCATGATCACATCAGTAAGGATAAGTATAGTCTATTTTATAATTTACCAACTTTGTGTAATTGTTATAGAATACTATAATGGCAGCAGTACTGTAAGGGCATGTGATATTGTTTAAATAAATGTATTGCTTTAAAAGATGACAAAAAAAAAAATTCCTTAACAAACCTTTTTCCTGTGATTAAGACGAGATAAAATTACATCTGATGAGAAAAACTATTACAAAATGTAGGCCTATGCCTTGTCTTCGTAAACAAGACGAGACAGAACTTAACTGTTAACTGTCCTCTTTCAAAACATGCATCCCTGTCATTGGCTTGCAATCTGATGAGAGGCGGTTGCATATCTAGTCTTAGCGTGGCAGCTGCAGTGGACAGAGACTACCAAAACTGACTCAAGATGCGTCATCTCGAGAAAAAGATTAAATCAAAAATGCCTACCAAAATTAACACTGTTTCAGAAAGCTACTTCTTTACTGAAAAATAACATTCACATACCTCACAGATTTCTGTGTATGTGGAGGGCTGCTCTTTCAAAGGATTAGTTGATCAAAAAATTCAAATGGTCATCTTTTCTACTCCCCCATGTTGTACCAAACCCATAAAAACAATATGTATATTTAATATTCTCTTAATTTGTCCTCCACTGTCTGGGAGAGCAAAACTTTCTTCTGAACATTCACGTTTCCTACGATATCATTTAAGATGCATTTATATATAAATATTGGCATGGATTACTTTTACAATAACTATTTTTGAAACATGAAAATGTGGATTATCTAGACTCTCAATGGATTAACAAAAATGTAGGAGAAAATTTAAAAAATCTGATGAATGTTTTTGATGCACTTCAAACGTTGAATCTATATCTTTATCTTTTCGTTATCATGCTTGGTGTGAACAGGCTTTAGCCTAAGCCAGAATTAGGCCATAGTTCAATTAGGACACTTAAGTCATTTTTTATAAACACCAAAAAATCAGTGTGCGTCTTAAGACAAAAACAAAGGCACTGACATGTTTTAATATCAGATTTACGTTTAGTCTAGGACTAGACTTAAGCCTTGTCTGTGAAACCGGGGGTTAGTCTTGTGTCCAAATGGGGGAAAAATAGTATTTTACTTGTTTTATGCAAAATGCCTGAAAACAAGACAAAAATCCTAAGCAAGATGAGCCATCTTTTCGCTGTGTGTGTATGTGTTTCCTTTTACAGTATAATCCCAATGTTTCTACAAATTTACAAGAAGAGCAGTGGTAGTTCAGCTCATTGACTCACTGTTTGAATTCCGTTCATATTGAATCATAGACGAGAGTTTCAAGAGGGTGTTGGGGGAATTTTTTGGGTACAGGTATAAAACCCAGTCTTTACGGGCCTCTCTCCGACTGTACGATATGGTAAACCAACCCCGGCGACACCTGAGAGAAATCGAGAGAGTGAGGGAGGGAAAGAGGCGGCTGGGAAAGATTGAATGAAAAGAAGATATGAGTAACAGTGAAATGAAAGGATAGATGTGGATATCGGTGGTTTTGTAATTTTTGCCGTAGTTGATTCCTGTGAGCACGATTAATCATCTTTGAGTAACTTGCGAGAGTGTTTTCAGAGTGTGCCGTTCACCACAAGAGGCTCAGTTCCTGTACGCAAAGACAACGATTTTGAATATGCAGATTTTTGTTGCTCTATTGTTTACTTCAAAGCATCAGTTTTAGGTGAAAAGACAGTTTCACCAATTTCTAGCAGCTTTTGACCAAATTTACCACCAACTTTTATTTTTTTATTTGTACATTACATTTTTAAATTACATTTAATTTAGCATTTAATACAAAGTAAGACAATGTCACACCACTTAGTATACTTTTCTCCTCCCACTTACCTACACTCACATTTTTTTTTTCAAGCTTTTCTTCATTTTTTTTGTATGCAGCTCTCTTTGAAGTGAGGAAGCAGTGCAACGTGCAATCAAACAACGCTCGAGATTAAAAGACACGCTCTATATGGAGAGACAGAGGATGAGGGCGGGGAAATAAAGACCGTAGCTCCACACCTCTGCTTATTTCCTTTCACTTAACTTTTCTTGTCACTTGCTCCACACTTTTGTTTTTGTCAGTCACAGGCAAGGTAAGATCTGATAATATATTGTTAAAAAGCTGGTTAGAAGTTGTGGTGTTTCATTGATGTTTGACATTCTTTGAAGAAGAACATCTTCAAACGCCGCTGAAGCAGAGATGTGAAGACGGCTGTCTGTTAAAAACCAGACATAATGTAGCATTTCTAAAATAACAGTGTAAATAACTTAACCAAAGCAAGTCCAGTTTGCACTGACAAATATATTACTGTATGTCACTGTAGTGAATGATTTGTTCGTACTGTGTTCAAGTCACGGTACGACTGGCGTTCTGTTAACTAAATAAAAAAGTGCAGGTCAAATATTTTAATATAGTCATGGTTGCATACTTTATTTGAAACACTAAAAAGTTAGAGGAAAGCAAAATGAAACATTCTATTTGAGTTGAGTCCCAAGTAAATAAACAAAAATAGTGTTGTTATGTACCAGAGGTCATTCATTTGACCTTTGGGCCTGTTATATTGTTAAGTGCATATAATCACTTTGTTTAGTCAAATGAAGTTAAATTTTACTTGAAATGTTTGGCAGATGGAAAACTCTTTGCTGATGACTCTTACGGCGCTCCTGCTCCTTGGATTTCGTAAGTAAATTGTTTGCTTTTTAAATATACTACATTGTTGCATTTGTTTAGTATGATTATATATATATATATATGCATGATCTGCTCTGCACCTGAAACTTTACCACTTGAAGAAAATATCTGTTGTGAGCAGATGTACGGTTACGTTTTATCTGTCTGATCTAATATTTCTTCATTAGACAAAACATGACCAAGGAACAATAGAACGCAGCTAGAATTTATTCAGGTGCATTCAGTCACAGTATTGCATGTTAAATAGAAGAACCTTTATAATGCAAAACATTATAAATTAAGAGCAATAAGGAATACCATCATATATAGAAAACCACAACTTTAGGTTGTGCAAGAATGCATTACAAAACTAGTGGAATTGTCAATGAAATATGGCATGTGCTTGTATAGTTTGTTGTTGTGAATTGTTCTAATTCTTAGTTTTAGCTCCCTTTACCTCAAACCGAAGTCAGAACAGATATTTGAAGATTGTTGCAAGCTATCCATCTAATATGGGGAATTTATCACCGGGTCAACTTCGCAATAACTTTTTTATATTTCTTCATTATTCATAAAATAGGCT
>JAUMHR010000042.1:18363040-18376138 GCA_032361145.1 Enteromius fasciolatus | reverse complement strand
TCTAATATGGGGAATTTATCACCGGGTCAACTTCGCAATAACTTTTTTATATTTCTTCATTATTCATAAAATAGGCTATATATATTTGAGGTTTTTTTTCTTTGTCTTTAACAAATACACATAGCAATAAGGCAACAGACCCTGTTAAAATTTGCTGTTTACATGTACTGTACAATGGTTTTATTATGTTATGCCATGTAACGATTAAGACAAGGTTTTTTTTTACTTACCTTTTCTATGGAAAATTATACTGCATACTGTTAAAGAGGGAATGCAATTTTTAATTTCTAGTCCACAGTTTGTAAGTTTTAAAATGTAATGCACGTTATTGGACCATTTGAGTTTTGGAAAATCAGAAATCATAAAGAAACCGCCAGAAACTATTATCAAAGGAACAGGTGTGAACTATATATGATTTTAACAATCTAACATATTTAACCCCAGCGCGAATGAATGAGCCCTTAATATATTTGTGTTTCCATGAGAAATAAAATATTATCCATAAAATAAAAGTAATTGGTTTAACAACACTTTGTTAAATATTAATCAGGGAAAGTCCTATAAATGCACATATTATCTAATAATAATTAGAAAATTAATTCAAATTTTTTTTGTAATAATAGTTATAAATATATATATATTCTGTGTATGTAATTATATATATATATAAAACATAATTTGAGTTTTAAGCTTTTGAAGCTTTTTGAAGCTCTTTCGCACAACTTTTACTCAAACGTATGTATAATTTTGTGTTTAGTAATCCAAATTATAGATATGTCAAGGCCGTCCATCTGTTTGCAAAGTGCAATCATGCAATCAAATGCGCAAAATGTGTGTGAATGTCTTCGAGCACTGTGCAAAAATGCAAGAATGTAATGAGTGCAAATGATTCAGTTATCTGCTCTCTGACCTCAGTAACAGCTTTTTATGATTGAATAATGTGGTGCATATCATGACATATTTTACATAGGAAATATTGAATGAAGATGTGGAGTTCTTACAAGGAATAAAATATTGAGATGTGACAGTACTGGTGACAAAACTATAATATAGGAGCTGAAGCGATGTCTATACGTTAGTTGCTGCATACTGTCATTAACAGTTTGTTGGTGCAATTCTCGTGTCATTTACATTTGATGCTTGATATGTTTCAAATTCCTGCACATTTCATGTGGAGAAAATTGATTGTGAGGTTCCAACATTGTCATGAATGTAAATGATTTCTACATGCTTTTTCCCTTTACAGAAGTAATCTCAGCTCAGACCCCGGTCAACAACACCACAAGCCCCTCGCCCACACCACTCAGTGCTACGACACCCACTACCATACAGGTCACATGTCCAAAAATCACCCAGACTGTCGAAAAGCCTTTTCTGGTTCGATTGACAGTACGCTTAAAGAAAGGGAGTTCATGTGAGGGTCAAGTCTTTCTGCAGTACCCTCATAAGACTGCAGAACCTTTGTGCTTTAAAAGTAGCATTTTGAGCAACTGGTGGAATGAAGTGTGTAAGGAAATGAAATGTGGACCCTTCGATTCCTTGAAGACCAATTCTATATTGCGTAAAGGAATTTCCCTCAAAGAGAACATGACATTTGAGTATCGTGACTGTTCGAACCTGTTGATGACTTGCCAAGGTATGTCTGCGTGTAAATAGTACTTTATTATATGACTTTGTATAAATGTGTACGTTTGTATGAATAATTAGACTGTAAATCTATTTGATATACTGTGCATTTTGAATAATATATTGTATTCTTTCCTTTCCACATCAGATCCTCCAGGAACAGAGTTGGCTGCTTATAAAGCCGCAACTGGCATATTCATTTTCTTGATCTTGGGTGTGATTCTGGCTCAGTTCGGTCGGCCTACCTACAAAGCCATCCGCAAAAGATGTGAGTCAGTCAAGTCAACGAGCATGTTTTTAATTTAAAGTATACTTATTATAAATATAAATGCTTTTCAATTTAGTCTGTCACTCAATTGATTTAGCTAGTACTCTCATGTGTTTACATGTGTAATGTCACTTGTATAATCAGTATTTCGACTTCTGGCTTTATATAAAAAGCACTTCTTTTTTTTTTATCCAAAATTAAATACTCTTTTCACCTGGTAAAATTGCAGTTTCACAAAAACGTCAGAATCGCTGGGTCGGCCCGACTCAGAGCGGTGAGTCATCATCACCACCACGCATTAACACATTCTTCACTGGCTGCTCTGAAAAGATTCAGCATTTTATCTTTCTTTTTAAAGTGTGCTATCACAGAGGTCAAGGACCCCCAAACAAAAACACAGAGAAGAGACAGTCCTTTCCTGGTGAGTAATATCCCTTATTCTCTCTATCCTGAGCGTTCTGCACTCTCTCTATTAATCTCTCACTCGCGCTCATTTGCTTTGTGCTCAATTACATAATGATGAATTAAGTGCTCTGATGTATTGGACATTTCACTCAAACTGCTCAGCTCATCACATGTGCGTGCGTTTTTGGTTGTGAGATCTATTTGGAAATGTAAGATTAAGCTATTATCTAACATAAAATCAACTTAGCATGAAAGTATCTAAATCATCATCAGTTATCAATTTGAACATTCTTGACTATATTCAACAATTATTATCATGCAATAATGTCTTTTTAAAAAAACCTATAATTATTTAGGTCAATGAGTTACATTTTTCAAATGTATATTAATTTTTCTTTTTTGCTTGAGACAGCATTTTGTGCAAAATTTCGCACCTCGTACTTTGTGATATAGGGATGAATTTAGGATAATTTGGAATTACGTATTTCTATTGCTATTACTTATTTCTATTGATTTATCTTATTTATGTTTATTTTATATTAAATGCAAATAAAATAAAAAAGTCAAATATTTTGTTTTAGCTAACGATTTTGCAGAAATTGGACACTGAATAGAAAGTAAAACAGCTCGGACAATATTTACTTCTGTACATATTTAATCTGTCCCTGAGGTTGATGAATTCTGACCACTTGATTAGAGATTTTTTTTTTAGGTTTTAGGAGATTTATTAGGTTTTTACTGGGTTTACTGATATATCGTTCACCTGATTTCATATCTACATTTGTCACCAAAATAAACCAAGAATATCAAACCTGGGTTTTACCCAATGTTCAGGACCACGAAACCAGTCATAGTGTCAATTTTTCGATTTCTACATCATCTGAAAGCTGCTGATTTCTATTGATGTATGGTTTGTTAGAATAGAATATTATTTGATCAAGATATAACTATTTAAAAATCTGGAATTTGAGGGTGCAAACAATATAAATACTGAGAAAATCACCTTTCAAATTGTCCAAATGAATTTCTAAACAATGCATATGACTAATGAAAAATTAAGTTTTAATATATTTACTGTACGAAATTTGCTAAATATCTTCATGGAACATGATTTTTACTAAATATCCAAATGATTTTTGGCATTAAATAATATGTATATTTGGCAACTGCTTTAAAAACACCCCATCGACTTAAGATGGTCCAGGGTCACATTTCTGTTCTTAAAAAGGAATGCAAGTTAGTGCGCATTTAACTAGATAATGCTGTGAGTGTAACTTTAAAAAATAAAAAACGTGTAATACAACAGATGTTTGCAATTCTTAATATAATCAAGCAACTGAGGAAGTATGTTAATTAAAAGTTTGATCTTATTCACTTTGGTGTGTCTTGCCTCTCTGTGAAAAGTGGCATGCGTGCACTTGTACCCATTCTTATCTGTCTGTGTTGTCAGGTTTGGAGAGACTGACGGTAAACCAGAGCAGAGAGCCCTCGTCCAACAGAAACAGTGACTATGACTCATACAGCTGAAAGCCTGTGCTCACAAAAGACTTACTGACCCTTAGCACAACGCTCTCGTCATCTACAGTCAGCCACGGCCTCGGCTGTTTTGAGCTGTCGATTGGCAAGTCAAGAAAGTTGTAAATATCACTGAAAAATATAGCTGAGAAATCCATTTTGGATCAAATATAAAATAATAATAATTTAGTCTCAACATAAGCACAACAGTGCTTACTTTGTATAGCATAGCTTTTTTTATTCATTATTCATTTTATAATGCTTTGTAATGACTTGTTTTTGCTGTGTTTGTTTTTTGGGATTGTTTTTAATATTGGATTTTGTTCATGTCCTGAAAGATGATGGCTTTTTAAAAAAATGTTTATTTATGCAAAGTGAGTTGGAATATGAATAATTTTTAAATAAACTAAAAAGACAATCATTCTGATTTGTTACGACTTTTGACTTGGGATGCGGAATCAGAAGTAAATGAGTATAAATCCTAAATACTGTATATAAGCATGGTTATGTTGGCGCTTAGATGAGAAATTTGATGAGAAATGTCTTCTGAGGTGGCATGGAAGTGAAGTCAAGGTTGGGAGAGGGAATGTGGTGTTAATGCAGAATTTTGCAGCAATGTGGTTTCCTGTCGTAATTCTATTAACTTCCTGTTTGTGTTATTTCTGTCGCTCATGCTCTAAATATACAGTAGACTCAATGTGCTCATTCTTTTTGGTTGTTTTTTTTGTCTTTCTTTCTTTCCTTCCTTCCATTTTTCCTTTTAATATTTTCTCCTCTCTCTCTCTTTCTCTCTCTCTGACCCAGTTGATTTTTTAATACTGCACTCATAGAGGGTTTAATATCACAACAGCTTAAAATCTTATGTCTCGCCCGACTGATGGTAGCTAAGTAAAACTCTCTTTCTAAGTGCACCATTGAGTGTGACTTGATGCTTGGTGGGTTTCTGCCTAAACCTTTCTGCATCTCTCTGTGTGTTTTCATGCACGGCAGTTCAAGACGCTTGCTTCAGTTCTGTTCATTTTTTTATTGTTATGTGGCTTTGTCTTTGCAGCTGCTTTTGTCTCTTTTCATATGTGAGAACAAATATACAGGCGAGAGAACATAGCAACAGCGGGTTTCGGGGAGACTGTGTGTATGGTGGGTGGATAAGTGTTGCCTCCTCCTCATCCTCAGGTCAGAGTGAAGGATTAAATCTGTAATTTAAATGAGATTCCAGCAGAGAACAATGACAGATGACAACAGATTACATGCACAGATTAACAGAGAGACCACACTGGATCAAATATCTGGTGCATCCGTTCGTCATTTCTGACAAAACACTTGTGACACTGACATCAAACCTACTTGTTACCTGTATAGTCTGCTTTCATGTACATATTCAGAAACAAAATCATCTTTTGCTTTATTATGTTAACAGCAGAATTTTTTTTTTTGAGGAAATAAATTGAGTTGATGCTTATAAAAGTGAAAAGTCTAAAAATATAGCATATTTGCTCATTTTTCAAGATATGAGTAAGAGAGAAGTAATGAAAAAGATAATAAATGGGGATAAGGTGGCGTGAAAGAGTTCATATAATATATTGAGATTTTATGTCTTCAGATATTCTCAGTGGTCAAGAAAGCAGAGAAAGATTAGATGAAAAAGAGACAGTGGTGTGATTAAATACTTTTATTTTTTTCAGATGCATAATGTCCTCATTCTTGCTAATAGGATTTTGCCCTTAATGCCAGCGTCTGCAGCATTTCTCCCTCATGTAGGCTACTACTAATCATTAAGCCGCTGAAATTAAACATTAAAAGCAATGAGATCCCATTACTTTAATGTATGTGCAGAAACCTGTCCATTTGTGACAACGTACATTCTGCATGTTTTATCAAAGTAAACAGAAAGATGGATAGCCCAGGGAGAGAGAGAGATTAAGATGAGATAGGAAGTGGGTTTCAAGATTTACCAGGAGTTTCTTGGAAGGACGTCAGAATCTTTGGCCAGACAGGATATCCAAGAAATAAAGAGAAAAAAGGGGGGAGGGGGACATCTGAGGGAAAGAGTAAGAGAGAGAGGATTATTTACCATTTTAAATGAATAAATCCGTATTGTGTGAATCCAGCACACCAGCCAAAGAGAGACAGAGAGAGTGACAGACCGAAATACTGCAGAGCTACAAATGACAGAAAAGAGAGAAACCACACATGAAAATAAGGAAAGCAGCATTTTAAAATAATTTGGAAACCTTTGAAATACCTATATTTGTAGTATTTTTATATTTACAAAACTAGGAAAAAACTTTGACAGAAGATGGATTGATGAAACTCCCACATCGGGCTGAAGATGTTTGTGAGAGAAGAGTGATATCTTACTTTCAGTTTTGCATATCTGAAAATCTGAAAGGACCGTTGAGGCAAGTACAAACGTTTTGGAAATGTTATAGTTTCATATCATTTATTTCATTTACATTTTCTTTTTTCTAAATCAGATTTTTTTGTGAAATCAAATTAACAACACTTTTTGTATTAAATTTGCATAAAATGTAACATTTGGAATATTTTGCATTTTTATGCATATTGTTATATATAATATTGAAACGAATAGTTTACCCAAAAATATAATCTACCTCGTTTCTAGATGTTGCTGAGTTTCTTCATCTGAGCAATGAAGCAGCACTTCCTTACCAATCTCTGCAGTGAATGAGTGCCGTCAGAATGAGAGTCAAAAATGCAAATAAAAACATCACAATAATCAACAAGCATTCCACACAACAGCAGTCTGTCACATAACGTCTTTGTCTGTTTGTAGCACTTTGTTTGTAAGGATCCCCAAATCCCATTTTCCCAACTGTTTTTAACTTCAAACTGTTGCGTTCTGATAAACGAATCCTTAATCAGCTACGTTGCTTTCTCCCCTGAAAAAGTCACCTCATCTGAATCAGGAGAGAAATATCCAGGATCAAGGTCTATTCTCCAGTGAAAACAATTGTAAATAAATTTTTCATTGGATTTTGATGTGAGAGTAGAACAGTGGATGGACTTTTCCACTGGAGGAAGCATTACTGTGGATTAAAGACTTATGGACTTTGGCCAAAAGCAATGGTTTAAAGTTAAAATGCCTTGATGATGGATTTGTTTCTTGCAAAAAGGCAGCTTTGCACTTCCTAAGACATTCACTGATGTACTGGAGCCATGTGGATTGTTTGTGTAGCCTATTATTGTGATGCTTTTTTTTCACCTGTTCGAACTCTCATTCTGGTGGCACCCATTCACTGCAGAGCATCCTTTGGTGAGCAAGTGAAGTCAAATTTATCCAAATCTGTCATGATGAAGAAACTCATTTACATCTTGAATGGCCTGGGGGTGAGTGAATTTTCAACAGATTTCCTTTTTTCCAGTGAAGCATTCTTTTAAGAAATTTGCTTTCATAGATTAATTTAATGACAATAAAATTCATATTGAATCAAAGAAGAATTTATTGTTACAGGTTGTTATGGATGTGCTGAACCTTTATGGACTCAAATGGAAGTCTTCTACTATGAGACTGGTAACCCTTCACTTATTCATAGTCCTCTGTAAGTCCGACTTTTTTTACAGTTTTCCCAAAACACAGCATAAACACTCAAATTGCCCCTATTATGGGTAATGAAGGGTTCATATTTTGGTTTTATGAGTCCTCAACAACAGGTTGGCGTGCATACAAGGTCAAAAAACACTTTTCTTGTCATAATATACTTTTTTTTACCATATTGTTCAGCGACTTCCAAACGATTCGCTCAACGATTACTTTTTCCAAACCCCTCCTTTGTGTGATGCTAATCTGCATTGATTGATCTGATTGGTCTAATTCATCACCACTTGGTTCATGTCATCAAAAAAACAGGGGACGGGTAATATATAATATTTTATGTTGACGTCAACATGAAAGGGCTTAGGATTCATTTTAAAAACTTTATTTGGAGAAACAATAGCTTTATACATGGTGCACCTTCAGATTTAAAAGTGAGAAGTCAAAAACCCACAATAGGGGCATCGATGGTTCCACAAAGAACATATAACATCTATAGAATCTTCTATCACAAAAAAAGGTTGACATTCTTGTAAAGTTTCTCAGACCGACCGAAGTTTAAATTGATTTGAATTGTTTTTTGCTTGTGTTGTAAATCCAATTATTATGTTTCTGTTAATTTGAGAGATCAGTGCTTAAATGAAAAAGCATTTGTCACAAATCCCACAAACTAATACTTCAACTCTCCATTTTCTCCATCAAAAGCCCATTGTCAGACACCTTCTTCCCCATCACTTCCAGTCCGGGTCACTGTTCCCTCACCGTGGCAGTCTCTCCCGCTCTCTCAGGCTGATCTGGGCCTTCTCTTCACCAACTCCAGTCCCTTCACCTCCACCCAGTCCCTGTTGCTCATGCCTCCATCTGGAACAGCCTCCAAACCTCTTCTCCGAGCTACGTTTGGTTCCTACACCATCACACAGGTACTGCAGTCTCGATTACAGTTAATGACTTTTATCTAAACTTAAAAGATAAAGCTACTTATTCTGTTCTACCACTTCTTTTCTTCTCAAGGTGATGTCTGAGCCTATTCCTCCCCTGACTCCATCTCTCACTGCATTACTGCTTTCTAAAACCATCATGAAAGAGAAGGAGGGTGACAAAGGAGAGCAGTTTAAGGTGCATGTGCTGTTTCATATGAGGGGTGATGCTAACAGAGGAATCTGCGTTACTCTCCATGCTTTCAAACAGACAGAAGAACTGAAAGCTTCCTGCATCACTCAGGTACTGTTGTTTGAAGACACTACACACATGTCTATATATATATATATATATCAGGACAGCATTATTCTATAAAGTAAAGAGTCAAATAAACCTCATACGACCATTTACAAAATCTGTTTTTAAAAATAGATTTTAAATAAATGTTAAAATATGTTGTAAACAATAGGAATTAATAAAGTATATATTTCATTGAAAATATAGTTCCTATAAACTTTTCTGTCTTTTTGTTTAGATATATAAAGAAGTATATTTATTGCCCATTTTTGTATATTAAAATACATTTATTATTCACTATCAATCAATAGTTTTGTTTTTAAAATAATATTTTATGCTCCCAAGTCTGCATTTATCAGATTACAAATGCAATAAAACAGTAAAATTATAAATTTTAGTAATCACTATATATAATTATTTTACATTTAGCCTTGCCATCATAGAAATAAATTGCATTTTAAAATGTATAGAAATAATAATAAATTTGCAAAAATATTTCACAACATTAACGTTTTTAATTTTGGTCAAATTATTTAACATTTTGACCATTATTTAGCAGATTTATATTTGGTAACACTTTACAATAACAGTACATGAATAATCATGTACTAATACATGAATTAACAATTACTTGACTATAAACTAATGATGGGTTAAGACATCTATTGATCAAGAACTAACTTAACACGCCTTACTGCATGAATAACGCCACCTTTATTACATATTAGTTACTGCATGTTAGTTAATGTATTAATTAAAAATGTGTCGTAATCTAAATTAAACATGCTTTAATGGCACAAAATTGTTTATAAATCTGCCACCTGCAGCTGTCACGTCATGAGTTCATGAGTTGTTAATGTATCATTATGTCATGACTTTACTTGGGGGGGGGGTACATTATTACTAACTCGTCATTACTTACTTATTAAGTAACATGAATTCATGACTTATTAACATCCTTAAAAAGTTATCAATTACACATTTTGTATACATATTCAGCTCGTCTAAATCAGATATTTGGTGCTTTTCGGGGATTTGTAAAGAAGTGGAAGAGCAGAAGGCTGCATTTGGATGGAGAAGGAACTTAACGGTAGGAGGAAAGTTGAGATTTTGAAGAGGCAATAGTGGCCCAAAAGAAGAGCAAGGGTCTCAAGAGAAACATCTTCAGTGCATTATTATGATATAATGACAATTTTTAATTTGGAAAATTGTGTCAGCTTAATTATAATGAAAACGTTATTGTAGGACGGCAGCGCTGGAATCACTCGAAACAGGATGAGATGAACTTGTTTTTCATTATGAATGCATTATTGTTTGTTGGATAATTTAGGTAAAATGTAAATATTGCAAGAAATTCTCTGTCATTCACTGATGGTTGTGACAGCTACAGGTGGCAGATCTATAAAGTATAAAGTTTGATTTAGTTTTGCACAAATTGTTAAACTTAAACGTAGTCAAATTAGATCTTGATTAATAGAAATCTTAACTCATCATTAGTTTACAGTCAAGTAATTGTTCATTCATGTATTAACACAAGATAATTCATGTAGCCTACTGTTATTGTAAAGTGTTACCATATTTATTTATTTAGTCATGTCACAATCCACTTTCTATTCTTCCGTTTCTTTTTAGCCACCTTTTGGGTTGTGCGTGGTCACTCTGACGCTTTCAGAAGACTGGTTTGAGCCTATTCAGAACATCAAGGCAAACGTGGACCAGATTTTCAAGCAACGTCACCTGAGTAGAAACCGCTCTCGTTTTCGTAATCGTGGGAGAAGGCATCCGTACGTGCCAGAAGGACTCAGGGACCAGTCTGATCCAGTTCAGCTCTACTACTCTTCCTTTGGCATTGTGTCCAATACTAAAGGCGGACCCCCTCGATGTGTTGAGGAAGGATTGCAGCAATCTGAGAGGAAGTTGTACTATATTGGTCCTGTGAGATTTGAAGATCAACAGATCAACAAGACAGAGCAGAGCTCTACGTGTTTAGACAAACAAGCAGAAGAGAAACTTTGGTTGGATTCCAATGTGCTGATTGTTTACAGCAAAGGGCCTGTAAGATCTGGCAAACCAGTCAGAGCGTCAGTAAACCTGAGGGCAAATTCTAGTGCGGAGTCATTGACCATTAGGTAATATTACTTTTAAATGCTCAACACATTATATGCTATAATGTGTCGTATATTTCGGTTCACTTTTCTTTTTTTTTTTTTGCAGACTGAAAGTGAAAAAAGGGTTGCTGTCTATAGAGGTCCACCCAGTCACAAACTCTGACCTGTGGATGGTTAATGTAGAAAGAACAACGGGTTCAAAACATGACGTTATTTCCATCATTATCCAAAGCACTGGTACTCTTCCAGACAGCACTGGGTAATCTATTTGTCTCTCTTCTGTCTGTCTATAAACTCACATGCCCACCTAAGATATCTGACATCCCACTATTTTATAGCTGGCAAGAACTGACAGATATTTATTGTAAAAATATCATAATATTGAAACTTGTGTCGTAAGTCTATGAACTCTCCTTGCACTCCAATTGGTTAATTTAAGCAGCATGTTCATCATTTAGAACTATTTAGAAGAATAAATACGCCGGGGGAAATGCTGTGGTGGACACGCGGCCTTATTTCAATGTTGCCAGCCAACTGGATTCACATATATCCAGGGCGTTTAAAAAAAATGCCATGTCTGTGCGCAATATACTGTATGCCCTCATTTCATCCCAGCACCACCTGCCTAGATCTGCTACGGGACATCTTCCTCTCTCTATAGTAGCAGCAGCATGTTTTCATTTAATTTCATGATCTATCCCAATAGTTGCCATGAATGAATTATACTTGTGCTTTAGTTTACTTATTTAGGCAACCCACAGGAGTAAGCGTACTTGTTTAAGGCATGAAATAAAATACATAGCAAACCCAAGGGCTGCTAACTCTCATGCATTCAGAGTCATGCAGTCAAAACTGTCTTACACCACACAGCCTTTTTCTCACGCAGTACTGCGAAACAAAGGGGACACTGTTGAGCTGACTGAGAAGACAGAGCAGGCAGCACAGTGATTTAGACCAGTCGAGTCTGTCATTTATTGTAATTTATACTTATGCATGCTGAGTAGTCAGCCTCTCTCACTCATCTCATACCGTGTGAGTATAAGCAGGCAGGTCATTGAGTTACTTTTATGTTTACACTCAGTGTGCTTCCGACATGTTTAGGTTATTAACTAATATGCTGTGCAGCCTACCTGGAAACAGGTTAGCATTAAAGTTGCAGAACCGCAGCAGCTATTTTACAGTTTTTCACTGTAATTTTTTTTTTCCAATGTGGGCGACTCCAAATTGAAGTTAGCAGCCGTTCTGAAAGCTAGTTGAAACAGTAATCCATTGTTGTCTTTGTCACTTTCCTTGCGTTACAGCACTTCTGCTCTAAGCCAGGTATCCTGTCTCTCATTTGAGGCTTTACACAGAAACATTGGAGTAGCGATGACTGTCACTGCTAGCTGGTGGGTGGAGTACTCGACACGCAAGATTGCAGCATCACCACGCGGCACAGCGACAAGCTTTTTCTCCTTTACCGACAGAGAACTGGCGGGCATTGCCCCGATCACAGAGGTAAAGATAACTGCTCATTTTCATATGCATCCAAAAAGTGATCATAAGGATCACTACCAGAAAGAGAAGTCCCAGTGTCTTTAGTTCACTAAATATTCTACATTTTCTCAGAGTCTCATCAGTTAATTTAGCATTTACAAAATTTAAGAAGATTCTTTACCATCCTCCTGGCAAACTATTTAAGGTACGCCTTACACAAAAATTAAATATTTACAGAATATTTACTTATCATCATCAGGTCAACCAAGATGTAGAAAAGTTTGTTTCTTCATCAGAACATTCAGCATTGCATTACTTGCTTACCAATGGATTATCTGCAGTGAATGGGTGCCGTCAGAATAAGAGTCCTGATGGAAACATTGCAATAATTACCAATAATTTATACAACTCCAGACTATCAATTAATGTCCAGTAAGGTAAAAACCTCATTTGTAATAAATAAATCCACAATTAAGAAAAGTTCAACTTTAAACTAAACTTTCATTCTGATGGCACCTATTCACTGCACAGGATTCATTGGTGAGTCTACTCCAATAAACACATTTACAGCTTGGGTGGCCTAAGGGTCAGTAAATGTTAATTTTTAGGTAAACTATTCCTTAAAGGTAAATGTTTGAAGCAATATGTGCGTTTACAGAGATCCTACTCTTTTTATTGGCAGAGCAACACAATTATCAACACAGCTATCTTGACCAGCCAGCCCGTGTCACTTCCTGTCATTGTCTTAGCGGTGGGTCTTGATGGCAAAATATCAGATGTGACCACGGCCGTGAAGTGTCATTCATCCAATGAAGATATCGTCAAGGTATAAAGATTTCTTTGGTGGTCTACTGCAGTGGTTCCCAACCACGTTCCTGGAGGACCCCCAACACTGCATGTTTTCCATGTTTCCTTAATCAAACACCTGATTC
>JAUMHR010000042.1:18347400-18358097 GCA_032361145.1 Enteromius fasciolatus | reverse complement strand
CCCGGTCCTGTACGAGAGGTTAATGCCTTGTTCAAAGTCAATAGCGGAAGCACCACACACACACACACACACACACAGAGTATACGAGATCAGATGATAGAGGGTTCAGGGTGTGTATCGCGTCTTCCTCAGACATGCAAGCGCTGGCCGATGTCCTCGGCGGCTCTGGCCTCATGCAGGTGAGTTATGTAACAGTGACTGTTTCAGACGGAGTCACGCAAATCCTTCAACAGGGCATTCACCAGTGTACTGATAACCACAGAGCTGAATACACAACTATTACTTCTCAACATACACTGAATATACTGCAAAAGATTGACAAATATCTAAATAATGCAGGCCTATTTTCTCGGACAGAAGCACAGTTTAAATCAACCTGAGCCGATTCAAAATGAAAATAAACTACACACAAAACTGTGTTTTAAATGCAAAAAAATTTTAATGCATTTTACCAATTTAACAATCCTTATTTATAGACAATATTTATATATCAATATTTTTATTAAAACATTTATCAAATAGGTTTTTATTTAGGGATTCTAGTTTTTATTTAATTTATTTATTTATTATTTTAATTGTTAATTGTTTTGTTAGTTAAATCAACGAATGTGAAATTTTATTAAAACAGTATATTAAAAAAATCTAAAATGTATAAAAATCGACAAGCAGTGACTTCTGTGAAAATCAGTGATAACCTGATGAATCTAATTTATGAATCGACTCAAATGTTTATTTTTATACATTTTTCATAATTTCATTTGTTGATTTGTTTGTGTATAGACATATAACAATTATTATTAATAAAATTGTTAATAGTAACATTCATAAAATATTAAGATATTACTCATATTAATATTTTATTAAATATTTTAATATTAAAACAATAATATAATCATAATATGAATATATTAAGATACTGTTCAATATCAATATTTGAAAAAATATATAAATTATGAAATGGAATATTGTGAAACATTGAGACAACTTGAACATTAAATATGTTTTTTTTATTATTGTTCATAATTATTAGTTATTTAATTTGTTGATTTGTTTATGTATATCTATGCTCCTGTATGGTACTTGTAATGACTGCGAGTGAAAACAAACAAATCACTGAATCAACTCGAATCAAGTAAGGAAAATTAATTAAACCGACCAACATGCTTTGATATACTGTACAAAAAAAACAAACAAACAAAAAGCAGTTATTTAATATATTATCACACTGAATCACACCAAAACAGATGCTGAGAGGAACGAGACCTGAAATGAACCACACACAGAAAAACACAGGCCTGGACGTCATCCAGTCACCTCAGTGCACTGCAACCAAAAAGATTTTAGCAGCAGAGAAAACAAGGGGAAGACCAGAGAGAACAGAGAGGATGATGGGATGAATACTAAAGAGAGAACAGAACAAAAAAAGGTTTCCGTTTCAAATAAATGGTTCATGGTTTCCACAAAAATATTGGGCAGCACAACCTTGTCTCTTGAGCAGCATATGAGAATGATTTCTGAAGGATCATGTGACATTGAAGACGTAATGATGCTGAAAATTCAGCTTCCATCGCAGCAATAAATTACATTTCATTGTGTATTAACATAGAAAGCAGTTATTTAAAATTCTAATCATATTTAAAAAACAAATTCATTTTTTTTTTTTTTAAATCAAATAAATGCAGCCTTGGTGAGCAGAAGAGACTTTTTTAAATGTAGTTAAAAAAAAATAATGATCTAAGTAGTATAGATATTAACAGCCAAGACTGATTTATGTTACTTACTGAAGAAGTGGATGTCGCAACAAAATTTCTATCATGTTTTATACACACACACACATTTATTTCTATCGCAACTGACAAGATTCAAAATAACTGGAAAAAACATGATACGGCCAGGGATGGAGAGAATTAGAGGGCAGTGATGGGAGAAACAAGGAGAAAAGAGTGAGTGTGTGCGCAGTGATTCTTATTCCTCCACTCGTGTGTGTTAATGCGCTCCCCATGAGACGCTGCAGGCGCTCGTAATTATAGTAGCACACAAATCTGGGAGGACACACTCACACACTAAAGCAGAATCAGTCTTCCCCTTGAGGAGAAGCGCTCAGTCAGAACGGCTGTTTGCTTAGTGCACTTCTCTCTGCTTTAAACACACACACAATCACAACAAGCAGAAATGCATTCAAGTACAAGGTTGTGGCTTTTACAGACGCACTGGACTCCACCCACACGAAACCAACCCTAAACTTAAAGATGGGTGACATTGTTTCTTGCTCTTCTCTTAAAGAAACAGCTCATTTCTATTTACAAACTTTTTTAAATTGAAAAAAAAAACCTAGCATTTAACATTAATAAAATATTAGGACACTACTATAATATTATTATTTATTGTTTTAACAATATTTAAAATTTGTATTAATATATGAATCTATAATATATTAATACAATCTTTGTGCAATATTAGTATTTGAAAGATTATAAATTACTATTAAATAGAATAGATTTATTTTTAATTAGTAGTTTTTACACATGAAATGTTGAAGTGTAATTTTAAGATTTTTAAATAAAAATAAAATAAAACATTGTGATTAATCGCATACAAAATTAATGTTTTGTTTATTTATGTCTATATAAATACACACACATACAGTATATATTCTTAAATTTTATATTATATACATATAAACAAAAAAATTCTTAAAATGTATACATGTGTTTGTATTTACAGTATATACACACTAACATATTATTTAATTAAATACTTTTTAATGCGATTAATCATTTGACAGCACTAAATCATAATAATAATAATAATATTATAACCCATTAATGACTGAATAAAACTAAATAACTGAATGATTCATGGATCTTGAAATCAAGCAGTGGTTGAAGGGCAGGCAGTGGAGTGTGTGCTGTTAGATGTCAGTGTTTGAGTTTCTGAGGGACCCTTGACTGAGAGATCGCTTCATTACTGAAATGTCACTCCACAGGAGAAAACACACGCTGGGCTGAGAGGAGGAGGAGGCGGCGCATGAGGTGAGATGACGAGAAAGAGAGCAGAAACATGGTGCGATTGATAGGCCGGCCTTCCGGCAGCCTGACATAGCTGAAAATGATGACTGAACGAGGCACAAAATACCTTTAAATACCCCATACACTGTTTTGTTATGCCGATATATTTCCTGTTAAAAAAACATATCCAAAGGTTTATTTAATAACCTTTAGAGTGCAACACAAACAGAATAGAAATTTGCATACGCCTCTAAGTGCAGGATGATGCCATCAATAACTTTTATGTCCATTTTTAATAACACTTCACCATATACTTGACCTCAAAAAATAAATAAATAGTTGTTTAATTTTTTTATCACTAGTGCAAGTTTTCCTAAACTATGGCCAATAAAAATCAAAAAATTTATAAAATCTTAAAAATACAAAATTAGAATAAGCTAAATAATTGTAAATTAAAACAATAATTTCAATAATTTTTAAAAGATTTTAATCTCTTTATTTTTTAATATATTGTAATTATTTTACATACAAATATTTACAGAAGGCCATAAATAATATATGTTATTATAATAATATAAAATAGTTATTATTATAACATACAAATAAACTCTTTCCTCAAATGCGCTGTAGTATTTTTAGCATGAATCCAAAAAAAAATAAAAAATTAATACTACAAAACAAAAGTTATTCAAGTACGTTTTACGAGAAAGTAATAAAATAATAATAATTATATATATACCAATGACTTACTTGCCATTTTTGTAATTATTTGCTCAATTTCTAAGTGAAAATTGATTCAAATCCTACACCATTTTGTTTCTTGTTACAGAACTGGAAAAATGGAACAAGCAGATGATCAAATGGATAAACAGAGCATGTTTTGAGAGAGATGAAATAAAGCTCGTCTCAGTCTGGGATTCACCTGTTTAATGTCTGCTTAAATGCAAATTACTACATCAAAAACACAAACATCTTCAATGTACCATAAAAGACATTCTCTAGATATCACTAGTAAAAGTGTCAAGCACTAGTAAAAGAGAAAGGCAGAAGCTATTATTTCAACAGCAAAACACAAACATCAAGGTCTGTGTCTCATGAAACAAAAGCGCTCCTGCCGTGGCTGTGAGCTTATGAAAATGAAGCAGCAGAAGGAGAGCTTTCGGACCAGGATTACAGGGACGCCTCCCACATGTCAATTACATAAATACTGTGTCCTGCTCTAGTCCCGCCCCTCTCTCTGTGACATCACTTCTGGGAAACCACACATCGTGAATTTCTCCAATGTTAACGTATTTATAATGTTAATAATCACATATACAGGTAAATATCGCTGTTTATGACTACATACTGTTTCACTGGTGAACAACAATGTGAAAGCACGCCTTGATTCTCTGAACTAGATTTTGCCTGTATTTTTAATCCTTTAATTTAACATTTTGAAACTACTCTGGAATTAATGATATAAAGCTTTTTCATATATATTTATATTTATTTATTAAATTTTTTTTTTTACAAATAAATCGTATTTATTCTGTACCAGATTACTATTGAATAATTATTACTGATTGTTATTGAACAGTAAACTGTGTGTGTGTGTGTGTTTATATGCATATATATATATATATAATTTATTATTACAGTTACATTGATTACAATGGGTGAATATGTTTTATTTATTTATTATTACAAATTTTTTGTTATTTGTATTTTCTGTGTGTACAGCAATAAAAAAAAAAGCGAAATATTATCAAGTAATGTTTTGTTAATGTATTTTGCGCAGCTCTAGTGCAGCGTGCAGGAGACCCTCCGTGTCCTATTTGCATATGATTCAGTGGCGAGATTATATAAGAAATCAGATGCTGATTCATACAAGCACACGAGCTTCTCGCTCTCAGCCTGCTTCCAATAAGGTCTCTTTGCGTTCACATTTTACTATGGATCTGACAGATAATATTCTCGATTATTAGAAGGAAATACATTTGATCTTCTATAGAGCCTGTAATGAATTGCCATTAAGCTGCTGGAACATGCAGCTTGTTCAGCCAAAAAGCTCTCAGATCAAATTCTTCACGACATCTGACGTCCATCGTACAGTACAAGTGAGACTACTTCATGGTGTTTTTTGGATGAGGTTTCTCTTTAAATACAGAATATATGCACATTTGTCCTTGCAAAATCCCTCACGTTTGCTCACGGGTGCCAACTATCCACTTTCCTCCCATCACACTTAAAAATAACAGGTTGAGCTTGAGCGTCTCGAGTGTGAGAGGCTGCATTTGCTTAATTAGAGGTGCAGAGGAGAACGAGGAAACACCCACATTTGGTAAATTGGAGAGAGTGACCTGTAACTGCACCCGTCTCGGTCTCAGATTGATAGCAGCGTCTCGTTACTGACACACGTGGACATTCACTGACATACTGGAAACAAATGCACTCGCATTGCTTTACCAAACATACTTTCAGTGTAATTGTACAAACGTCAGTTTCAGCACGTGTCTTTGCTCTCAAATGTTTGCTGATTTATATTGCGTAAATGTCAGAATGAAACAGTTTAGTAATATTATTTATACATTTATTAGTTGCTTTACTAAATCTTAATATTAATTAACCTAGAGTGATGAACACGTACTGGAGCTCTGCTTTAGTGTCAGCTACTGTTCATTTACATTACAAGCATCAACATTTCATCAGTTTTTCGTGCATATAAACAAAGTTTCGTTAGTTAACTATTAACTCATAGTTTGGGCCTCAGAGTACAATTCAGGTGTTAATATTCTCACTTTATCATACTTTATGAGCCATAAAAGCCTCACATATCAAATATGACGCATACATAGTTTATATTTTGTTCAAGTATTCAATAAGCACTTTAAATAAAATTAGATATGTCAAGTTTAACATGGTTAAATAATATTACACTTAACTTTAAAGCTTCATTAGCTGGTTTACTGATATAAAAGGCTGTGCAAAAAAAACCCCAAAACGATTTACTACAGACTATTGTACATTTGTTTTAGTTACGACCTGTTATTACATGGATATGGAACCAAGAAGGGAAGAGTGGGGCAAGTTGTCACAATTAGTACCTGTCATTAACTAACCCTACATAAGGCAGAAAAACGATTTTATACAGAGGATACTCAAGATAAATACTCATTTTGACAATGAGTTTACACTGAAAACAAGTTAAAATCAAAACAAAAATCAGATTCGGTCTATTTAAATGCATCACAGTTTGATGTTTAAGCAGACAGGGCTGGAAAGATTGGTTCATATCCTATAAGAACAGTGAGGCTGGTGTGTTTGTGATGTGCTCGCTTTGTTCCAGCCGGTGCATCTGCATCGAGGCTGCTGGTCACATTCTTGGCAGAAAAACAAAAACGCTGCATCTAACTAGGAGCCTCTGTGTTCAATGGCCTATTTAGACGCCAGAGCTGCAGATTATATAGAAATACGCGATTGACAGCTCTGAATCTCGCTAACAGCGTTTCAATCCGGAACATTAAATCAGTGTGTAACGTCAAACACGGGCATAAAACACAGAAATGCGCATTAAATCTGTTTCAAATCTACTAACTGCGATCTAAAACACGAACTGGTGTTTGTAAAACAACTGTGGAGACATTTCTCCCTCACATCTCTCTCTCACACACACACACACATAAATAAAACGTAAACAAACCTATAAAACGCCCGAAATGTGCCAGCGGTTATTCTAAAATATTCACGACGGTTGGAATCATAAAACGTGGATAACAAATGAAGAAAAGGAGTGAAATCTTACCGTTTATCTCGGCAGTGCTCCGCTCGACTGTCCTCCGATCTAATCCCGACGGTTTAATGCGAGTCTCGTGAGCGCACACGTCACTTCCGCCTGCTCTGACCTGTGCACCTGCACCAGCGCGCGGGATAAAAATAGATCACAGCGCGTTCCCATTCATTCAGAGTCGCGTCCTCGAGGATGCTGAATATCGCGAACGCGTATTATCGCGCTCACGCGTTTAATCAACTACTGCCAGACCGTCTACTTTAATTTCTGTGCTCACTGCAGTTACATTGTCCACCTAAACCGTAGCACACACTTCACTCGTTCTTTACTGTGCGCGTTGTATTCTATTTAGGGAGGGGAAGTCCGATTCATTTGAACGAACCGGCTCGTTCGAACAGCTCGTTTGCAAGAACCGGTTCAAAGAACCGACTCTTAGGTTCTTTTACGTCATCACGTTTTAGAACGCATAGAACGCCATGCGTTCTTACAGTCAAATTTATCAATTTTCCACTATATCAGAGCCGCGCTTGATAATTACAACCTACATTTATATTGTATTAAAATAAACAAAAACTGTTTTAAGTTACTGCTATTAATTAATAACACAATTCTGTTAAATAAAACCAACCCAGCAAATACAGACAGTTTCCATTATTATATATTATTTATTTCGAAACGGAATAAGAACCTAACCTTATAATTTATTTACACTTTTCTAAATAAATTCCTTTAAGGTTTATGATTGTTTCACATTATAGTCATTTTTTTTTATGCTATTTAGTAATAAAACTCTGTATATTAAAACCAGCAAGCCTGTAAGCCATTGCTTGTGTGTTCTGGAAACCAAAATCTGGAAACATTTTGATAGATATTAGAATATAACCAGACACCTGAACCAGGTTCAGTCTCATTGAAGAAAGAATTGTTCAGACAAAAGATCCGACTCAAAAGAACGATTCGTTAGCGAATCGGACACCGCTACTGTATATTGTTTCGCATTGTTCATTGCATACGTGTTGAAATGGTCTGTGTGTGTTTTCTGTTTATAATTGTAGAGGATATCGACATCGAAGTGTTACTCACTTCACAGCTGAAGGGTGGGGTTTTGGGAGATAAATAACAATAAAAATGTAAAAGAAATGTATAAGATAATAACATAAAACATGCAGCACATGTATTTTTTTAAAGATTAAATTTCATTGCAGTAAACTATTAAACTGGGCATGTAAAAAACAACAACAACAACTGCATACACCAACATTTGTCATTGACCAAATAGGCTAGTTTGCTTTCAGTACTATTTTTATTCAGTTCTCATGTCTTCATACTTTTCAACAGTGCATATTATTGTTTTATTTATTTTATTTCATACCAACTTAAAGCTTATTTTGAGGACACTGTTCACATTTCTCCATTTGCTTATGATATTTAAGGCACTGCATAATTGTTTGCAAAATGCAGGTTAAGGTTCAGTGTGAAATAATATCGTCAAATGTATCTGCCTGCTGACATCCCATAATGCAACGCTTCCTAATCTGCCATCTGGCCATTAAACCCTGTCAGCACTGTACATGAATCAAAGGCATTTGCATTACTTGCAGTTTGCAATATGTCTTGAATTTTTTTACACCATCCTTTGGTTCCTTCTATTGTATAATTTAGTCTTTTAAGGCCTGACTGAAGTTTAATGTGCATATAATTATTTATTTATTTGGTAAATAGCCTTGTAATATGAAGCATAATGTATAGCTAATCGATCCTTATTGCAAAATAAAAGTCCTCACTTCACCCTGCAACTAGCTACCTCTACATTTATTTCTTGCACAAAGAACAGTATATGCCTGTGCACATGCATGCAAACCTGATTGTTGGTACCAGCATTTGTAGTTTAAAACATTTAACAACCACATTCAAATTCATATATTCAAAATAACTAATAAATACAATAATGCATTATAAAACATTTTCAAAGCACCTCTGTGAAGCTAACTGTATGGCTTATGGATTGTACAGAAATCTGCATGAAAGTGAGCGATATATCTGGCAACATCAACATACAACAAAACTGTGATCCAAAAACTGGTTTGAACACAATTTCTGTTTGCTGCTGAAAGCCTGTTTCTGTCACAGGATCACAAATGTTAAAGAGGTACTTATCTCACAATTCTCTCTTTTTTTTTTTTATTGTGAGAAAAAAAAATCGTAGAAACGTTAGATATATGTAAACTTGCAATTCAAAGAACAGTCAAAGTTTGTGAGATAGAATTTTAAAACTGACCCTCTTTTGCAGCGAGTTTGATTGACAGTCGATCTGACCAATCATAATGCTGAATCTGCCATTTTGTCGGAAAAAAACCCAAAACAAAACAAATAAAACAAAATAGATGAATGCCACCAGACTTAAACTTGACATCTTTCTGTGGTTGAAATAAAATAGGTATTCTGATGTGTTTTTTTTTTCATGCTTTAAGTAATGATGATTGGTAAGCCCCTCCCCTCGAACACAGATGAGCCAATGGCAGTTGAGTTTCATCAAACTCGAACATCTGTAGGTTTCCGAGCCATAAAGAAAGACTGGAAGACCCGAA
Source organism: Enteromius fasciolatus (assembly GCA_032361145.1). Classification (NCBI taxonomy): domain Eukaryota; kingdom Metazoa; phylum Chordata; class Actinopteri; order Cypriniformes; family Cyprinidae; genus Enteromius; species Enteromius fasciolatus. Next base: position 18,348,732 of record JAUMHR010000042.1, on the reverse strand, counting down.
GCTCGCATCGTTTTTATGAGGTTTATGCTTCAGAAATGGAAAAAAAAACGTGCCTGGGGTACTTCTAACATTGAGTGGATGGGCAGTGGAATGGATTTTATTTCCTAAACCAAAACAAAACGTAGAAAAATGTCCCTCAGCATTCACCTCGAATTCCAATAAAGGCAAAAAACACAAATTTTCTGCTTGTTATACAAAAACACATTACGCAACATGGCTCCGCCCCCTTTGTTGCGTGTTCCCGGGGGTAGGGTTTCTGGCTTCTTCACATAAGAAACCCAGGAAGTAGTTTGTTTTAGTCCCTCACCAGTCATTTTTGTAGGCATTAAACTGAAACTGAAAAGATGATATGTTTGCATTGAACCTTTGCAGATATTGTTCATGTTAAGACAGTAACGTCACACAACAACTAAAGTTAAAAAAAGGGAAATTGCAATCAACCACCTCTAAATAAATATCCCTCCATTTAAATCCCACTGGAATGATGATCCCTCTGTGTCCAAAATTGAGTGTAAGACTGTATCAACTACCTTTGTTCTTCCGTGTTCGCGACGGTGGGCGGGGCTTACCAATATGCTGAGTTTTTATCTTGCAATTCTGTCTTTAGAAAAAGAGGCCGACTTGTGAGATAAAAAGTACCTTTTTTTTGGTTTTATTTAGTGGCAGAAACAATCTTCCACAGTTAGTGGCACAGAGATGACACACATAGGAGTGCAGTGTGTGTGTGTTTTCCTGAGGGTCAAAAGTGTGCGTTATGGCTCTGTGCGATCTGCCGCAGAGCCTCTCGTTGGTACAGGGACACACACACGGCGCTGCTCACTTCCCGCCACTGTAGAGACGACGGCGAGCTCTCGACCTGCAGCAAAAACACAGACAGCTTGAATTACTCTGGAAATCCAATAAGAGCTGAAATACTGCTGCTTAATTCGCTAAATAAAAACACTTATGGTGTGCTGAGAATATGACTGCACAGAGCCATAAAACTGAATGTGCTTATGATGTTTAATGTCTATCGAGACAGAGACGCATATTGTAGACAATTTTCAGAATCAGCTCCTCGGAGAGTGTTATGAGCTCCCAGGACAACATAAGTGGAGCACAACTTATACATCGCGAAATCCCATAACACAAAGCATCTGTTACAAGTAACATGAAGCAGCAGGCCCGGAGGCCCAACTGTACTCTCAGATCTGCACTTTTTCAGACAGTGCCACCTGATGTTTGGATGAACATTTGTAATGCTTAAATGGAAGATGTTTGGGACGACCAGAACCCTTCCTAGAGCTGGCCGTCCAGCCAAACTGAGCTATCGGGGGAGAAGAGCCTTGGTGA
>JAUMHR010000042.1:18309090-18320580 GCA_032361145.1 Enteromius fasciolatus | reverse complement strand
AACGCACAAGCGCGCAATAATCCTAGACAACTCAATCCAGCTATACTAATCATCAATATCATTCTCTTCCTGTTTTCTAAACCAAAACAATAGTGATGAGCTGTTCTTGATCGATTCGTCCATTTTAAACAAATCTTTAGTGTGACATTACACAAAATTACACGCTAACTAACGTAAAATCACGAATAACCACCCGTGTAATATACTAATGATTTTTGGCATAACAGAAAAATTGATCATTTTGACCCATACACTGGTTTTGTGGTCAAAACCAAAAATATTGGCACCCCTGCAATTCCGTCAACTTTTCATAAAATTGTTCCAATTGCAAATGTTTGGTTAATCTCATCTTCTTATTGTTTGCACTGAAACACCACAGACAAAAAAAGAAGTCAAAGTTGCTAAAATTCCACACAGAATTATTTATTATTACAAATTGGTGACACCTTGTCAAAATTGTAAGTAATAATTGCTTTTCAAGCATGTGATGCTCCTGTAATTTTGTATTTAGAAATACCTGTGGCAAGTAACAGCTGTGGGTAACATAGTAATCAGTTAAAATGGAGAAAAGTTGATTTAACCTTTGTGTTGTGTGTCACACTGAGCATGGAGAAAAGTCTGTGCGTTGAGAGAAAACACTGTGGAACAACACAGACAATCTCAAGGCTATAAATCCAAATTCAGAGATCTTAATGTTTCTGTGTCCACTGTGAGAGGTTTACAGCCCATGGTGCTGTAGCTAACTTCCCTGGACGTGGACGGAAGAGCAAAAGGTTTGTTCAAATGGTGGATAAAAAACACAGATTAACTTTCAAACAAATTGGGATACGGCATCCTTCAAATCTGAATGACCTGGACCAGTTTAAAAAAGAAGAGTGGTCCAAAATTGCAGTAGAGAGGTCTGAGGAACTCATTATGGTTACAGGAAGCGATTGATTTCAGTTATGTTTTCTTTTGCCCGGTGCATTTTTGGGGTTTTGTATGGAATTGTATCAGATTTGACTTTTGTGTTGTTCCAATGCAAACAAACAAACATGAGTTTTGTTAAAAAAAGGGTTTCATTTTCTGATAGAATTGCAAGGGTGCTGGTATTTTTGGCCATGACCACATATGACAGTGCTTTGTTTTGTTGCATGTGTGTTACCTTCCCCAGGCAGGCCGTCACGGCCCAGGATGAACAGTTTGTAACCGTACTGGCCCTCCAAAACCTGCGGCAAAGTGCTCATCGCAAAAACCTCCGCCTTTTCACTTGAGCCCTCGAGGACCCTGGGATAGGCGATGTATGCATCGTACTGCTTACCGTCACCGTCTAGAAAACACAGAACATGCAGAAGAAATACATTCTGTGCAATTGCTCTTTTGTATTTTTCAGCATGTTGATGGCACTTAAAGGTGTTATTTGTAGTTCACGCAAACAGCGTAATTTCCCAGTAACTGCGCATTGCTGCTAAAGTGCGATAGGGTATTTCCTGTTTATTGAGTACCTGTGGTTTTGTAGAAGAATGGAAACACAGTCCTGACCCACAAGGCCAGCTCCACCTTAAATATGGTGCACAGAAGCACACCCATCACGAAGAGCAATGCCAAAGAGCCCAGGAGAAGACCGAGAGGCAAGAAGAGGTTTGGATCTGGTGAAGAAGGGACAGGACAAACATAAATAATGTTTCAGGATCATGTTTGCTTGTTAAAAAAATTATTTCCCACTTTCCAGTCGTTAGATGCACCCACAGGCAATATATGTCATGTTGTTTCCAACAACTTTAAAATACATACAGACATGCATTTCAACTTTAAAACACGTTGCTCTGCAAACACAGAATGCAGGGAATTAAATAAGACAAATCTATCATGAAAATGATGCCATCAATTATCATGAATATCTTAATAAATAAAAGTAAATACATTTGTAAATTAAATCAAGGGGTGTTAAATATTTATATAAACAAGGGGTGTAAATTAATAACTAAAAATAGTTAATATACCATTAACATTAGTAGCTTCAAATAAATTATTAAATGATATCATAATCTTTTGAGGAATAACAAGAAAAAAAATTGTGCAAATTGAGGTCAACAAACAAGCACAGAAAACCTGGATTTAATTTTAAATGGCATTAAATCCTCTGAAAAAAAAACAAAAAACACCAACAAGCTTAATTTAAAAAAAAAATACAATTATTCTATTAAAGAATAATTTTCCTGCACAGGCAGGAAAAATCTCAGCAGCTCTACGTTACAAACACCCACTGCTCTCTTAACCAGCGGACAAGTTTCCAACAGCTAGTCACTTGCTGTCGACACTGAAAGTGAAACGCTCTGCCACAAAATATATTTGATGTGCAGTTATGAGTGGCATTTTCAACTAATAAAATTTCACAAATATAAAGCGCCCCTATTATGGGTTATAAATGGTTAATATTTTGATTTTGGGAGTCCCCAGAAAAAGTCTGACATGCATACAAGATCAAAAACACTTTCATTGTCTTATAATATGCATTTATTGTTACCTTATCTGCTCAAAGACTCTCAAATTCACTCAATGGTTAATTTTTCCAAACCAATGCTTCGTGTGACGCAAAAATCCATAATAACTGGCACTTTTACTGGCAAACAGAAAGATTTGTGTGGTGTAGTAGTATTTATTGCAGTAACACACCTGAAGGGATGAGTGTGATATTACTGGTCAGATATCCTCGGGGGCTGGACACTATACAGGTGAAGTTTACATAGAAATCCTTCTCGGAGACCGCAGACAGCCTGAGGCTGCGCACCATACGATAGCCATCCTGTGTTTGGGTTTCACTTTAAGAGAGAAGGGCACGGATTACACTTCAACTAAAGGAAACGTATATGACTCGCATACGCTAATACACAGAAATATTAATCTTACAAACCTGTGGGAAAACCCCAGAGACCCATGCAAGAAGAAAAGTCTATATATGTATGCCTGTATTTATTATGTATAAATACACACACAGCATACATTTAAAAAATAGTTACATATTTTTATAATTTATGTCATATAAACATATTTAATATATGTGTTTGTAGACAGTACAAACACATACATTGTGCATACAAAAAAGTTTATTTTGGATTTGATGAATTGTGATTAATATATATTGTAATATAGTTATTTTTTCAAATTTAAATGTTTAATATATTTAATAATCAAGTATTAAAGTTTTGGGGTATAAATGAAATGGATGAAATGAACAGTGCTTCACATACAAAATAAAAGTCATGTCAGTGTGCTGTGTATATTTATGTTTATATAAATACACTCACCTACAGTATATATGTATATTATAAAATATATATTTAATATGTAAACAGCATTTATATATATATATATATACATGCATGTGAATTTATATAAATAATTAATATACACAGCACAAACTTTTATTTTGAATGTGATAAATTGCAATGAATCATTTGAAAGCACTAAATTTTATAATGTCTTGTCTATATGGACTTAGACAACAAAAGATAATACACAATAATGACATGCATCACAATACAATTTGATTTCAAACAATAATATATAATAATGTAATGTCTATTTTAGTATTATCGAGTAAACACTTAAAATTTAAAGTGCTTTGAAATCTATTTTGAGTATTTTCCAACTTTGTACATAAAGCACAAAATTATTCATGATCAATGCAAAACCTGTCTAATCTCTATATGATTTATTCAAACCTAAAATAAACTTTAAGTTAAATAAGACCATTCACAACAAAACGGACCAAATTAAAGGGGTCATATGATGTTGATAAGAACAACATTGTTTTTCACACACTGTACATTATTGTTTCTCCTCTAAGCCCCGCCTCCTGAAACAGGTCGATTTATACAAAGCTCATATTTTAAAAACAGCGAGGTGTGCTCTGATCGGCCAGCTATCCAGTGCACTGTGACTGGCCGGATACCTCAAGTGTCTGATTGAAATATTACACCCCTTACCATAACGTGATGCTGCATCTCGGCGCTATGACACCAAAACACATTACAAACGAGGCATTTGTTGATCCAGTGGAGACATAATTACTGATTATCAAGTCTTTTTACACGTGGTGTTGCATCACGCCTCGTAAACAACACCATGTCTGCATTCATGATCGGAGAAACAACCCTTCACTGCTCAAAACACACATTTGAATAGTAAGTAGCAGCTTCTTTTAATAAGAAAACCTAACTATCTTAAAGGTTGTGAGTGGTCAGCAGCAGACTGTTCTTGCAGAGGTAGACACACAGCCAGCATAGACTGCTCTGTCAGCTTCAGGAACCAGTCCTCCGTAAATGTGCTGAACACACTCCAATATTTGTGTTCAACTGTTCTGGAACGGTGTTGGAAACACGACTCAACACTGATTTCTAGTCGTGTCCTCTTTTGGAAGAACAAAACTTTGTAAGGTCACAACGACACACAGCGTCTCCAGAACATGGCGCCTGCAGCAACACTACAGTGAGAATAATAGCTCCGCCTTCTTTCTTTGTGGAAATATTTGAACCGTGTTTAAAAACAAACCCATTCTGTGACGCAGAAAAGTGGAGGCGTGTTTAAATTAGCCATTTTAGGGGGGTGTGGCCAAGGCATTACTTTTATAAAGAATATCGCTATGGTTTTGACACTTTAGTCTTTACAGCTACAGGGATCTTATCTCTGCACTAACAGCTCTAAAGAGAAACACTTGAAATCGCATCATATGACCCCTTTAAAGTCTATCTTTATCGCATCTGAAGCACAGCTAACTTCAGTACGCACTTCACGGGCTCCTGATGAATGCGATGTGATGTGTTTGAAGATATAAAAAACTCTTCAGACTCCATCTGGGCCCAGAACATAGTGGCGGTGACTGTGCCTTTTCCCTGAATGTCGACGATGCAGTCCTTCCTGAAGGATGAACCTTACGAACAAACAAAACAAACACAGGTCAGTCTGTAAGATGTGAGGCATCTTGAAGGCATTGTTCTTCTGGATTGAGTCTGTCTCAGTTTGTTGTTTCTTCATGTCATTCCAGACAAACTGGATGATGATCAGGTCATTATTATACTTAGTGGCAAAATGAATGTTTAGAAATGTAAACTGATATTGTCCTACTGACACACTACAGCAAAAGATACAAAAAACTACTGATAATACTGGTGTTCTAATCCACCCCTGTACAAACTGCAGTTATATTGCATTGTGGTTAATTATTGAACTTTATGTGTATGGAACACAAATATTGAGGGGCTAAAAACCAGAATAAACAAAATAATAATACAGAATAAATAAATGAAATGTCCAGCTCACCGATCTCTACTTTGCTGGTCTCATTAACAGGTTCGGTCAATCGTGGTTTATATAAAAAATCATCTGCAAGAATAAAAAAAAAGCAAATTAATTATAAATATTCATATACCGTTAATAAAGAGCACTGTTTTGCTTGAGAGTCCAAACAGCTGATAAAAACATCACAATAATCCACACCACTCCAGTCCATGAGCAACCAAAAGATGAAACAAACCTATCATTTAGATGATTTTAACTGGCGACATATCATGGAAACCTCATTTTTTCCAGGTTTTAAGTGCTAAAATCAGGTCCCCTGTGCATCTACCAACCAAGGAAACATGAAAAAGCCACTTTTGCTGCGGTTTATTTCCCAGCTGTTAACCATCACAGGCATAATTAATCAACTGTTGTAATGCGTTTTTAATGTAAACTTGTGTGTGAACGAGAACTTAGTTTAGTACTTGCATGCTTTTGACAGCCTGTGTCTTTCAGAAAACCTTATATCAGAAGTTTAAAATAATATGATTTTAGCGCAATAAACATGACAATCATAATCAAAACATGTTAGTTTTTAGCAGGTACGAGCTGTAATGGCGCAGATCTATTCTGGAAAAGGGGGCGGGGACTATCAGCTCATTTGCATTTAAAAAGCCAGGCACGAAAACCAGCTTATTTCTGCTTCCACTCAAAATTGGCTTCTTCATAATGATATAATGAATGATCTGAAGGGTATTTTGAGCCGAAACTACGCAGACACATTCTGGGGACACCAGAGACTTATATTACACATTGTGGAAAGGGCCATAATATGTAATAACTAAAATATGAGTCTACGATCGAAAAATGGGAGATTGCAATTTGATTTGTCTCCAGATGTTAACCGATGGACTGGAGTGGTGTGGATTATTGTGATGTTGTTATCAGCTGTTTGGACTCTCATTCTGACGGCACCCATTCACTGTAGAGCATCCATTGGTAAGACACTGATGTAATCTGATGAAGAAACAAATTCATCAAATTGTCACACATAATCTTTGCGCAGTAGATGCTCACCGATTACTTCACACTCTATAGTTTCGCCCATGTCACGCACGACTCCAGCTAAAAGAAAGGTCATTTTGCAGGTGTAATCTCCAGCGTCGTCTGCGTTTATTTCACGTATGTGGAGAATATCATTCCTTGGAGAAAATTTCTCATCTTCTTCAAGGAGCTTGCAGTTCTGAGAGGACACAGACAGAGTTTACATCGACTATGACTCTAGGGGTCAAACTGACTGAATGAGTAAATGTGCACAGATCCACAGCAAAACACTATTGCCTGGTTGCACAAACAGGGTTTAGCTTAAGCCAGGACTAGGCATTAGTTTAATTAAGATATTTAAGCAACTTTTACAAAAATGCCTAATAAGAAAATATTACAGGTGTGCATCTTATCACAGAACAATGACACTGACATGTTTTAAGATATGTTCATCTGAGACAGCTCAAACATGCAATTTAGTCTGGGACCAGCTTAAGTCTCGTCTGTGAAACTGGGGGTATGTATATTGCCATGTCGGTTTCTCAACTACCATCCAAGGGTATTTCCATGTAATATATTTTTTTCCATTTACATTTTAACCCTAAATACTTGTATTTATGGGTTTCATAGACACTTAAATTGGAAGAAACATACTCTGCATTGAAGGCATACGTTTTAGCAGTGAATTTTGCTGGCAAGCACACAAAAAGAAAACAAAAAGAGAATAAAAAATGATATTAATTTCAAGCCATTTGTTTAAAAGGAGTGTGAAAAAATATTAGGTCTATAATTTTTACCATTTAAATATCGTGAATTTTAGTTTATTAAATTCAAGTAGATGTAATCTGTTTATTATGAAGGGGTAAATAACTGCAGGACTTTCTATTTTAAATGTACCTTTAAAATAAGCAAAGTGTGCTCTACCTTGTACCACTGTATGGATGGACTGTCAGCATTCGCTAGATATTTCCTCAGAGGGCAGACGAGGACATCACTCCCACGAGCGCTGACCCGGTGGACTCCCTTCTGCGGTCTCTCACAGTTTTCTGACGTCATCTCAGTCACCATTAGCGACATCGACTTTTTGTAGCACTTATTCACCATCCTGATGAGGTGAAACACAAACTCAGTGCAAGCTATTATAAAGCAATCTCTAGAACATCTCATTTATTCCAGTACTCAGCAGGATCCCGCTTCTCAAACAGCAGTAGCATAGAAAGAGTATGAATGAATGAAGGAAGGAAGGAAGGAGGGAAATATTTTATGGACACGCAGCACATATGGCATGCAAGGACTAATGCTGCCCTCTGCTGACGGTTTAAACACTGTCCATTACTCTAGATCAGAATTTAACAGCCCTTTTTGTCCGGTGTTCCTCAGAGCCCCATTGCTAAAGCAGCATATGTTCCAGTATAAAAGGAGTTATATATAGGAGTTATATTATACTAGGCAAAACACTTGATATACTTATATAAAATAATAAAATAAAATATATAAAATAATAAAATACCCCCCCCTCCCAAAAAAAAGTCATAAACATAACTGATACAAACACATAATAATAGTAAATAATAACAGAAACAACACTTTAAAAAAGGGCCAGCAATAAATAAAAATAATAATAATAAAAAAAATAATAAAAACAATAAACAACAAATCCTAGTTCATAAGTTAAACAAAATACTATAAATAATATTAAAATTAAAACAAAAAATAAACAAAAGCTAATAAATGATTACTTTAACATATTTAAAATTGACAACACAACAACAAATACATAAAAAAATAAAAATAAAAAAGCAATAAATGAATAACAATAATCAAATCAGTTTACCAGTTTCTGATATATAGGTTTTGCGAAAAACAAAAATAAAATACTAATTAATAAATAAAATAAATAATAGTATAGTGACTAAGACAACAGTAGACAACTACATTTTCAAGTTTCAGATTTAGCAAAACAAAATATGACAAATAACAATTTAAAAAAAAAACAATAATGAAGGTAAATAAACAATTTTAACATTCACAATACTTTAATTTTATTAATCAAAAAACAAACCTACTATATAAATAAAAACTATAAATAAATAACAAACAAACAGAAATAAACTATTTTAACAGTCCATATTGAAACATTTATTAATATTTCATATTCTGTTTTTGTTCTTGTTGACTCAAAAAACAAAACAAACAACAACAACAAAAAATAAAAATGTTCCTGTTCATCTGATTTCAAGTAACCTCTCATAATCCTCTTTTTTATTATATAATATATTTTATATATTGATTGATTATATATATTTATATATTGGTTACAGCTAAGTGGAACAGCTAAGCACAACATCTTTGCCTTAGGGTTTTTTAATCTGTGTATTCAGGTTAAGAAAACAGACTAAACTGATTTGTTTAATGCTGTCTTTGCGTACAGCTTCTGTCTGTGACCGTAAGTGTGTGTTTTACAGCAGCAGGTTGTTTAAAGGTCAGGATCTTCAACAACAGCGTTTAGCTGGAAATGGCACATACTGTATTAATCCTCCCTGATCTTTCCATCCATTTACTTCTTCAGTCAACAGAGCGCTGCAGCTTCAGTGAGTCTCGTGAAAACACGTCAAGGTGGCAACGGAAAAAAATCTCATCGTCTTAAAAGTTCTTCTAGCTCTTCAAGGAAAATGGCATTTTCTGTTAACCCCAAGTCTGACAGACTGACCACATCCTCTGTTTTTCCAAAATCACTTCCAAAGTGACTCAGGCTTCTCCTGAAGTCCTCCAATCTCCTCCATCCCCGTCATGACTTTTATCCTTATTCATAATGGTTTTGTCTAACGGTCTGGAAGCTGACAAAATTGTGTTTCACTGAATAACGCAGCCAAGCGAGCCCTACAATTTGATTTCTGGGGGCAAAAATGCCAGTATGATACAGATATCATGCAAATATCAGCAAGACTGCAAATGTGATTGATTTTATACAAGAGTTTAAAAAACAAGAAACTAGTGCTAAAACTACTGGTCAAATGTTGGGGATAATATTTCGTCAGGTTTCATAAGAGGCTGAAATTATTTGATCAAAAATACAGTAAAAACTGTAAAAAATAAATCATTTTAAAGTGACATACATTATTCAAATAAAATACATCAAAAGAAAAATGTATCAAGGCTTCCACAAAAAAATGAAGCAGCAAAACTATATAAACCATTTAATAAGAAGAAACAACAACAGCCTTTAATAACTACTATCATCCATCAACACAATGCTATCACAATATCCCAAATTACTGATAATATAGATTTCATTTAGAAATCATTTTTAATTCCTACTTTGATCAAAAACACTTAAAGTGGCCCTATTATGGGTTACGAAAGGTTCATATCTTGGTTTTGGGAGTCCAAACAACAGGCTGACATGCATGCAAGATCAAAAAACAGAGTCTCACCAATAAACACACAGAATTACTTTTAAAACTCAAAAGGAGAAGGTCCGTTCCTACCAGAGCACACATGTGTATTGTCCTTGCTGCTGCAGGGTGATGTTGAAGAACCACACTTGTGTTTTCTTGAGTGTGACGTTCTGCTCCAGCTCCGTGATCTCCGAGCCGTACTCATCGTACCACGTGACGTTATACTGCGTGTCTCCGGGAATCAGCGGGCACTCCAGTACCGCCACCTCACCCGGGATCGAGAACACCCGGTCAAACTCATGTCCCTTATCCTCGCAGAAACCTACTCACACACACACACACAACACAGACCAGAGCAACTCATTCATTATTAAACAAAACTTAATATTTTCATTAATTCTCAATTTCGTTTGGTTTGTTCAAGTTTTCAAAAGAAGTAAAATAAGCTAAAATGTTGTTCAAACTACACAGACATATTAAAACAACAACAATTATAAAATGACAAAACAATTGCAAAAACAATTTTTAACAATTCTCAAAAATTATCGTGCATTACAATTAATCTCAATCAAACTGCAGACTAAAAAAACAAAACAGGTAACTAACAATAAACCAAAATAAAAACATGATTAATAATAATAAAAACACACATTTTTTGATAAAAATTACTAATAATTGTTTAGAAAAAAACTTTTGCTGTTTTTGCAAATAAACTCTTAAAACTTAAAATAAAAAATACGTAAATTTAAAATATAAAGATAGAATGTTTTCAGAATATTAACCAACTACAATAGTACAGTATATCAGTAATATTATGGGTCAACCATGGAGGGGTAAAATTATGCTGAAAAATGACATTAAAAATAAACAAAAATTAAGACGATTGTTTATTTTCCCAAAAAGTTGTTCCTAAATTATTATAGTAGATTTCAACAAATGAGTTTGAAAACATATTTAATTCAAAACACAGACACACACAGGAAGAGCATATTTGCAAAAGTTATGTTTTTTCAGTGTATTTCAATTAATCTCAATCAGACTGCAGTTGGGTTATTCAAATTGGGTACAAATAACTAAAAACAAAGCCAACACGATAAATCACAGTAAAAACATGATAACATAATTGTTGAAAATGTAAAATTGTTGAAAAAGGTTATCTGTTTTTGCAAATAAACTCCTCATATAAATATATATACACACACACAGTGCAGTGTGTATCATAACCCTTTTCCACACCTTGATTTTAAATGCAGCTTTGCACAGTTTATGAGACTCACTAAATTTAACAATTATAGGTTCAGTGATCTATAATTTAATTTGGCCTCATTTACTGGTATCAGTATATGACTCATTTCATCCAGGTAATAAAGTTAAACCGATACAACTTCCTTACCTGAACCCAAAGGTTCTTTAGTTGATATTACGCCACATTCAGCTGCCCACAGTACAGCGACCAGACACATGAGGGACAACCGACCCATATCTGTAGAGAGGGACAGAATTACTTCATTTATATAGTACGTATGTCTGCATGTATATAAAATGTGAAATATTTGTTAAATATGTGTGCGTGTTGTTTTTTCAAATATTTCCATGACTCTGACTCTTTAAATAATTATAATTTTCAGGCACACTTGAATGTCTTCAGATTTTATGACTCTGTTAGTCATGTCTAATGAACTTTGAACCTTGTGTTTACTGAAAGTGAACAGTGTTTGTGTCAAACTTAGAGTTCAAGCCAGGAACTGTCCCTTTATGTTTTTTCAGCAGTGTATACACACACACACAC
>JAUMHR010000042.1:18237738-18262445 GCA_032361145.1 Enteromius fasciolatus | reverse complement strand
GATAGATAGATAGATAGATAGATAGATAGATAGATAGATAGATAGATAGATAGATAGATAGATAGATAGATAGAGAGTAATGTATTAAAACACAAACATGTTTTTAAAGTATTTACATTTAAACGCATTTACATATTTCTTATATTTTATTTATTATATATAAATATATTCAATATATAAACATATTTTTCTTAAATATATACATGCATGTACATGTCTTTGTATTTATATATACATAATAAATATACACAGTGAATACAAATATATTATCTAAAGAAAAACTTTTATTTTGGATGCAAATTAATGATTAATCATTTGACAGCACTACCAACGCTCTTCTAAATATCTTCTCAGACTCATTAAGTTCTGGAAAAAGTGGACAGTGAATAAATAAAGACTTTTTTTTTTTCATACTGTTGAATGGCATAATGAAGGAGCACATAGAAGCACATGTGTATGTGTGAGTGTTTGTATTTGTGTGTGGTCTCATGTGAGCTGCTCATTCAATTCTAATCATACCCGACCTACAGAGCTGAAGCCCTACAAGCTTCCCTAGGGGGATGATCAGTCTAAAAATAGCCACTCTCTGGAATGTGAAAATGTTTCTCCGCTCTAGACTCCTGGTTTGGCCAAGATATTCCCAACACCTTGTTGTATGTTCTATGGCAGATGGTGTGTGGGATAATTACTGAATACAAACTGAAGGGGTGATTCTCAAAGGCACGATCAAAGGCCAAAGACACATGCGTAAACTACAAGAAAAAATTTGACAGAACAGTAAATCCTTGAAGCCAGAATATATCAGAGAATACGTTAATATATATATATATATATTTATGCTTATAAATTAACTATGTGTTTAACTTATATAAATTAACTATAATTATGTGTTTGGTGTTGCTAATGCAACACAATTCTTATTATAATATCTTGGGTTAGGAATTAACTCACATGATATTGTTTGTTCTACAGACATGACTGATTCCTAGCAACATCCTAGCAACCATCTAGCAATGCCAACTGCCTAGCAACACCCTAGAAACCACCCAAAACCACATAAGAACTACCTATTAACACCGTAGCAACCACCAGAACACCCTAACAACAACAATGATCATGCCAAATAATTAAGAAACATCCTAGAAACCACACAAAACATCAAAACAGCCACTTAGCAACCATAGCACCTTCCATCTAGCAATGCCACCTGCCTAGCAACACCCTAGAAACCACCAAAACCCCCTAGAACCAACTAAGCAATTTCCAATCAACTAGAAACATCCTAGAATCTGTCCAAAACATCATAACAACGACTTAGCAACCATTCAAACAATCCTTCAGTCAACCACCAAGCCATGTCAAATAGAAACAACTTCAACAACCTCATAACAACAAGCCATGAACACCCTAGCAAACATCAAAACAACCTAAAATGGCCTAGCAATACCAGCCATTTAGAAACTATCATAGAAAGCATGCAATACATCAAAAGCACCCTACCTAGCAATGGCAACTGCCTAGCAACACCCTAGAAACCACACTAAACCTTATATCAACCACCTATCAACACCCTAATGACAACCTAACAATGCCAGATCATTTAGAAACATCCTAGCAACCACACAAAACTTCGAAACAACCACTTAGCAACAATAGAACCTCCTACCTAGCAAAGCAACCTGCCTGACAACACCCTAGAAACCACCAAAACTCCCTAGAACCAACCAAGCAATGCCAGGTAACATAACAACCAAAGAAAGTAACCTCGATGCCGCCTAGCAATGCCCCACCACCTATCGATGTCTAGACACTACCCATATCACCATAGCAACTGCTTAGCAACCACTTAGAAATGCCCTAGCGACCATTTAGAACATCCTATCTTTCTCCTGTTGTCTTCTCACAGATCCTCCCAGTACAAGCATACACAATATAACGGTTTAACATGATCGTTGTATTCTCCTCTATTCTAAACTATAGTGCAAAAGCTCCACGCAAATAACCCAGTTTGTGAGAGCTGAAATCTGGCATCTGTTGGGTATCTCAAGCTCTTAGCATCTGCCTGTTTGTCTGTGAGAAATGAACATCACAGCATATAGCCGCAGGGGACACATATACCTGCCTTCTGCATCGCTTGTCTGCCATTAGCAGCCAATATTCACATGCAGCCATCCTTCACTGTCTCCCTGTAATTGTGAGCGTGCGTTTCAAACGCTCGTGTGCGATGTGTTTGTCTGAGCTCTGGCTGTTGTCTCATCACACGCATGTGGCTCATGGATCAGTAAGGCTGGGGATATTTTAATAAAATATCAGTGCCACACATTGCCTCATGTATTATTCATGCGCACTGATACTCTGCACTGCAGAAGCGTCCCTTAAGCTTCGACAACAGCAGAAACGGAGAAGAGAAAGCATCACTCCTCTATTCAAACACATTCTCGGTGTGCATTTGCATGGTGATTAATTCTCTTGATCAATTAACAGAGCCCACATTGTCACCTTGATTTGCTTTAGATTTATGAATCTTGGGACTGTGTGGAAACCGGTCACCAGGTGTTTCAGAATGAAGCAATAATTAAAAAGACAGACGATCATCACAGAGCTTGTGTTGTATATTTTGCTCTAGAGACACAACTTACTGGGAAGATCTGTTGAGTTTACATTTTTTTAGTAGTGCTTTCACACCAAAAGCACCCAGAGGAAAAAGTTATTGCCGCAAGGTTGATCTTTCATGAGACTTAATGAATTTATATTCATTTAAATGTAAATTATGCCTCAGGTGTTTCTCCTAAAATACCTCAGGAGAAAAAATACACACCAATCAGGTGTTTTTTGTTTTTTAACCTACAAGGCAACTTCAGCCTTTTCACAGCCTTTTTACCAAATGTTGCAGAGAAAGAGCAGCGCAGCAGTGATTTGTTCTCTGGGTTTATTGCTCACCAGCTCACATACTCACCTTTATTTCAAAGGGTCATGAGTTTAAAACTAGCTTGAAGCAAAGAGTGAAGACAGTCAGACCAAGAAGAGTAATCCTGACTTAAATAACACCCTGAGCACCCAACCTTTATACAGTTTTTGGTGATGAACATGTTTAAGCCTTGCAAAACCTAGTTTGTCATCTCACCATAGGCATGGACAGTCAGAAAGCAGATCGCTAAAGCAGCGTTTGGAATAAAATCTAGGAAGCAGCCTTAAATTAATTACCTAGAAACCAACTTACATTGCGTCAGCAGTTTTATTTGAATTTGTGAGACTTCCCATTAATTAGCAGCTAAATAACTAAAGGAAAGACAACCTAGAAAAATGACAAAGTGAACTATTTTCAGCAGAACTATTTTCACTACAAACTAGTGTGTTGTGATCATGAGTTAAAATAACACTAGCATTTACCAGTTTGCAAAGTCAAGCAGCATAACGGACTCTTAGAAATAATTGGAAGCCAATTACTGGAAGTTACAAACTGCAGCGCCTGCTCTTACAAAACAACACTAGTGTTTGGCAGCACCCTAAACTGTAGTAAATGACTGTAATATTCAAATAATATTATGCATCCTAATATATGAGTGTGTTAAATTAAACTGGATTTAGGACGACTGAATGAAAATGCAAATCCACTCCCTTCCAGTAGGGGGCAAAAAATGGGTTACCTCGTAAACAACACAGCGCTGGCGTTATTACGCAGCATGTGCGAAACACCTCGGATCCGAATTTGCACAAATCAGATATGTTTACATTTATTTCCAATTTCGCTAAAAGGAGATCAGTTTGCAGGTTAGAGAAAACTGACAAGTCAAATCAAGAAAAATATCAATCCAAGATGGAAAATTAGGGATTTTGGATCGGAAGAAATGTTGGATTTCTTTTTTTCTTGTATATATTTTATACATAATTTAAGTTGCTAATGGCAAATTCGAATTTGTATGCAAATTGCTATATGCAGCATGTGGTGTTTTAAATCAGTTGTTTTAGTGCTGCTTTCGTATGTAACTTAATAAAACATTGGGATTACTTAAAGAAATAGTCCAATGTTCATCATGAACTTCAAGGTCCTCCGATTCCATCTCTCTGCCTCACTGCCCCCAGCAGCCGCTGGAAGTGGTCCTAAAATCACATTTCATTTTCAATTGCGGAAAGAAAACTGATTCCAAGAGAGCCTTAAGAGGGTTCTCAGAAATTGCACTTGGCCAAATTACAAAGACTGAGCCATCACGCTTTTGATTTGCCTCAGCGGGTAATTTAGTGAGGAGAAATTAGTGAAGTATATCTGCTTGCAAATTAATTATTCAAACGTCTTGATTAAGAAAACTTCTGTGGATTTGCTGTAAGTGTTTTTGTCTGACTTCTGAATTTTGCAACAAAATGTCCAGGTCATATTGCATAAAAAATATTGTGCATGTATTAAAAGGATGATCCAAATTTCGTTCTTCCGTGTAAAATGACTCATGTAAAGCTTTGTCTTATTTTGTGCATTATTAAAACAATGCTTATGCTGGCAGAAGAAACATTGTTCTTAAGTGCCTGTGTGTGTTTGTTTGGAATTAAATTGACTCCTTCACATGAAAGAAAGTGCTCTTTGGAAATTCAAATGGGATGTGTGGGCTTGGTAATTAGTACTGGAGCAAGACCGCTCTAATTAAATCAAGCCTCGTTCCTCCTCAATGACAGGAAGAGGCCAACGCTTCAGCTCATCTGTTTTGTAGGTTGATAGTAGTTGTGCACCTTGAATATTTTGGACTTGCCTTCTGATGTTATTAGCCTTTTTGGCTGTCTGAATCACATCATCAATGTCTCCTGTCGCCGAGCACAAGAGATGGTTTGTGGAAGTCTGATGGATATCGATTAAACGCCTCTTTCCTCACACATGGACTCTTTTGGGACAGATGACTGATCGTTTCAATAGAGGCTTTGCTTAGTCCAGGCACAAAATGGCATGGCTAGTCTTGAGAAGTATGATGAAGGACTGCAGCTGAATGCTTTGGATGATATTTTTCACTTTATCAAAGAGAAACTCTTTCGTAGATCTTCTTTAAGCCCTGTTGTGACAGAGAGCCATTTCTTAGAGGATTCACGTTGATCAATAGAAACAACAAGCCCTGTAATCATTATTGAGATCTATGGTGTGGGAATTAAATTGCTGCTTTCTAGAGTCAGTGTTGTTGTTGTTGTTTTCCAGATGCACTTGTTGGTGGAAAAATCCCAGGTCCCTTTTAAAAGAAGCCACAGTAGCACTTGAGACTTGTTTCCATGTCATTTTGCCACTATATAAGTATATTCATAGCCTATATCTGGTTTTGTGCTTTCATACCGGATCTATTCAAATTAGCTGTTGTTTACTGGCTCTGTTTTGTTAAGGGGATGTACCTGATTTAGACATTTTGAGTGTGCCACAAACCAAACCCAATCCCAGACTCTGACACGCTCCATTAGGGCTCTTAACAGAAGTTAGTGGGGAATGTGCATTAGCAAATTAACTGTGCACGATACTCCAGGGCTCTTATACACGCACACACTCACAACCTCGCAATGAAATGGCTGATGCAACGCTTCCAAGACACATGGTAAAAAGTCTGCTTTATTGGTTTCATCATAACAGTCTTCATTCCCATACAATCACATTTAGGTTCTGCATATACAATATATTTTAATAAGCTAAAATGATCAACAAGCTCCATTTTTAATGAATTCGATTAGATTTTAGTGTCCAGAATAGCTCAGAATGGATATCATTTGCACATGCATGTCTGTCTATAGGTGAGGGTGCATCATACACTAAAGCTGGTGTCTCTGTTGCTTTGAAGAGATATTATTTGCAGTCTCTCCTAAATGGTTTTCACTCCCATACAGACCAAACACATATCGGAGAACAACCTATAATTTAGATGCATAGTCATGTGGAAATCATGCAAAAATCATGCAGCAACACAACATGAACAAACTGAACAAAGAAAATCTCCCACTCTGGGAAATGGGATTTACGTCTCTCTTTTGTGCCGAGTCATTCGCTGCAAATCTCCGCTAACCTCGCCCTGACCTCTCGCTCGAGAGCCCTAGAGAATCTGCCATTGATTGAATGACAAATGGGAATGATTCATTAACATAAAGCACAACTTGGAATTGGAAGATAAATCCAACATTGGGGAAACGGTAACAACATTACAGTGTGTGCAAAGAAATATAGTCCTTTACCGTTTACAGTATATTGACCAAATTTGGCTTTGTTTTAGTAAAATAGCATGATAGTGTGGATGCAAATACCTTTCCATTTTCAAAAACTGCTGAGAACGTGTTTGTCATGTAAATAACGCCTCTTATTTATGAAAACTGATTAAATGTTTTAGTGTTTATTTATTTATTTTCCGGTATAGTCATGAGAATAAGGGAAAGAGGTTTAAATTAAACTTGAAAATAATGCTCTATGATCTACCCTAAAATTTGGACTCTCTTAAAGCAAAAATATAATTTGTTTAGATTTTTGTGTAAAAGCCCAGATATCTTAACTCTTTGTACATTACACAATCCGTGAAAAAGCTAAATGAAAAAGGTCAAACAGCTTGTAATAACCTTGCGTCTCTATTCTCAATGGGTGGAACGGATACTTCCAAACACAGAACGCATACCACAGAGATTAACGACACAGCTTGCATAATTTCACAAAAAAATGGAACAGATCAAACTGCGAGTTAATTGCGGGTAATTAAACTATCAACCGGCATCCTATGAACCCAAATAAAACAGATGAAATGCAGTTTCAACAGCCTCGTTTGAAAGTTAGAAAAATAGCTGTTACTAGCAGTGCATGATCACTCAACAGAAAACGACTGAAATAGATTCAGGCTCATCCAGGCTTGAACTACACAATCCCTCTTCGGTCTCAACCCCACCCGACTGCATTCTCCCAACATGGCCCCCAGCCAAACTTCCCTGGGAAACAGATACGCACCTCAGGGAGACCAGGCTGTTAACCCAGGGCCATCACCCAAAGATAAAGCTCACCGAGTCAAAGGCAGAGAGGGAACAAGGGAAGGTAGCCTAATGCAAGATTTGGAAGATTCCGGATACTTGCTCCAAATTATTTAAGGTAGGAGTGTTAAAAACTAGGCTACTTGTGCTCAAAAAATTAAAGACGACATACACCGATAATCGGTTTGACTGATATTTACGTATCCACTTAAATAGTTACTTAATGGTAGGCAAATAATCAACATAATTTCATGCATCTCCAAAGAGTAACACTTGATGACGTCTTCACCACGCTATGCATTCAACAACGCAGTCATATTACACTTACATAAATGACTCAACTCTACACGATACGTCTTGACTTTTAATCCTGCATTAAATGCATGACTATTTAGATTGCTACAATGTGATTATGACAATATCTAATTATGGTATTTACAATGCAGATTGTTTTTATTGTAGTGCATTATTAGAACCACTTTGATGTCGCATCACATGCAAACACTGCATCTACATATTGGTGATCTGACTTTTTGGTTTAGTCGTTGCCATCAGTCATTAATAAAAAGTAGCAAAATACTGAATCGGTGGATCTCTAGAGACATTATCCCTTTCCCTCCCCTCCCTGATGATTCTGACTCATGATACTTTGAAACCGTGTTGGACGTGTTTTGTGCCAGATCTTACTAGCGTGGGTGGAGAGAAGTGGATCTGCGGTCTCCTCCAGGCATGAGACCTGGATTACACTTTCCAAACCCACTTAAAACGCACCCACTCTCATTGAGAAAGATATCGCACTGTAGAATGATGCATTTTTATATTATTGAGGCTGTTGAAATTAACAGGAGGGTAGCCATTTTAACACTTGTGCACAGATTTACGCATTTTCAATTAAAAGTAATAAAAATATAATAATTTACCATGGTAACCACTCCAGAATTTTTCACCAGACATTAGTTACCATTTAATAATACAGTTAATATTACTGAAAACGTCTGCATTGCTTTAATGATATTCCATAATTTGATGATAAAAGCCTTTTGGTGCATGCTATGGTTACCATGGTACATTTTTATAAGGTAAAGCACCAGACAAACAAGGGCATTCTGGGCATGCACTCAAGCTCCGAGCACTTTCCAAATTAAAGCAAACAAACTTATGAAAAACTGAAAAGCAAGGAATGACACAAATGTGGGACCTGACTGCAAGTTTATTTTTATATTACACTTTTAAAAACATGTATAAAATTGGTCCGGCTTCAGAAACAAGGCACGCAATGTCTTGGTTCACGATCTCAGTGTTGTATCAAGCATTCCCTATATAAAAACATCCAAATTACTGAGGTTAAAATTCCGAGCAGCGAGACAACCATGCAAATAAACTTGTGATGCAGACTGGATGCTTTAATAGTAGGTCTCCCTCTCCACCCAACCTATGACAAAAAATAGAAAATTCAAATTAGCTCAGCAAAAGGTTTGCATGCATTGTACATTATCTGTATGCTCTGTTAATTAAAAAAAGCCAGCTAGTGAGCCATTTGTCTAGGCAGCATTTAAATTCAAACATTGGCTTCCATCACATTTTTAATTTAGAAGCAATCCCAGAATGCATTGCAATGTTGACAAAATCAATCCAACATGGCGTACACGCTTGAAAGAAATCAATTAAATTCACTTAAATTGTAAAAATACTAACTATCATGTTTGACTATTATAGTCAATATTTATTTCTAATATAGTCTATTTTTGCATCATGTTACCGTAAAGTTAAATCAGCTCACTAGGTTTGGAAAAAGATACCAAAAGTAAGTAAATAAAAAGGATTTCCACTGTTATGGTGCAATTAAATATTGTCTTACCTCCTGGGCTGCGTCGAATGATAAGTTTTCGGATTTCATCATAAATAAAGATGAGGAGCGAGTAGGGGAAGGCGCAGAACCACCAGTTTGGTCTAGAAAAGAAGTACCAAAATTAATCACACCTGTTCTAGCGATCAATTTTCCCAATAAACTCTTCTAACATTTCACCTAAAAATTCATTAAACAATCACATTCAGATTTTTCTTTACATAAACAATGAAGACTTACTTCAGTGGGTACATTCTGAGGGCAACATCCATGCCTGGGCAGTAGGAAAGGAAAGCTGCAAGAGCAGTTTCTTCAAAAAGTCCAAAGATGAGAATCTTATTCCTGAAAAGGACAGTAATCATGTGAGACTTCATATCCCTCATTTGACCCGGTTTAGATCTGGATGATTTATTGGCTATTTACTAACTTCATTCCTTGCTGGAAGACAGAGTTTCTTCTGGTCTTGCAGATGATCAAATCGGCCCACTGTACAATCACTATACTGGTGAAGAAGGCCGTGTGGCATGTGAACTCCACAATCTTCCTTTGCTCGTACGTCTGAGATGGTCAAGAGCACAACATTCAGAAAAGGTGGTGGAGAAAAAAAAAAACTAACAATTATATGCCCACTGGATTATAAAAAAAAAAAAAAAAAAAAAAAAAACCCTCACCCATTGTTGGCCGTAACTGTCCTCCAGGTCATTGACCTGTTTGTCATCCCAGAGCACTCGAATGCCCAGCAATGACGATGGCAGGAAGCCATTTTCAGCCAAGATGACAAAATATGTGAAGAACCCAGCCAGAGCTTGAATCATACCTTCGGACAAAGAAAAGGCAAGGAGAGTCAATCATCAAACTCTACACAACTGGAGACTCTGGTAGAGAAAAATGGCCTGCAGATGATGCAAGTGTTATTATGCGGTTAAGAAACTCTCACCTATCTGACCATAGGCTATGCTAATCAGCCTCTCGTTCACAAGTTTGTCCGTTTTGGGGTTTCTGGGTTGACGCTTCATGATGTCACTCTCAGCAGCTTCATAGGCCAATGAGATGGCAGGAACCTTGAACACAAGAGGACAACAACATTTATTCAAAAAAAAGATTAGCTGGAAAAAAAAAACAAAAAAAAAAAAAACAACAACAGGTGATTAATTACTGGTCAGGTGCATTGCTTACCATGTCAGTACCCAAGTCAATGCAAAGAATGGTTACAGTTCCCAAAGGAAGAGGGATGTTGGCAATGATAAAGAGGAGGAATGGGGTGATCTCAGGGATGTTGCTGGTCAGTGTGTAGGCAATGGACTTCTTCAAGTTGTCAAAGATCAAACGGCCTAAAGTGGAAGACATGTTTAAAGACAAAGTCTCAAAGTAATCTTCAGAACTTTTCTACCAAGTAAGTTCTCAAAACAATACCTTCTTCTACTCCAGTGACAATTGAGGCAAAGTTGTCATCCAGAAGGATCATGTCAGCAGCTTGTTTAGACACGTCAGATCCAGCGATACCCATAGCCACACCAATATCAGCCTTCTTCAGAGCAGGAGAATCATTGACACCATCACCGGTTACAGCTACGATGGCACCCTGTGGACAAACACAAATGAATGTAACATTATGTTGTGACACGTCCAAGTTCTTGTCCTAACCAGCTACGAATGCCGTTTTGTCAATCACTTGTTTCTACTGCTGTTATGTCATGCTGGGTAGCTACATCTGCATTCAAAACCCACTGATCGGAAATCTTCCTCCATGTAACTTTATATGTTGCTTTAAACATTATACACTGCAGCACTCAAGTAAAGTACTGAGGTTAATTGATCCAAGATCATACCTGTCTTTGGCAGCCTTCAACGATAATCAGCTTCTGCTGAGGAGACGTTCTGGCAAATACAATTTCTGTGTGGTGTTTCAAGATGTCATCTAATTGCTCTGGGGTCAGATCCTTCAGGTCACCACCATGGATCACACAAGCCTTGGCATCCCTTTAAAGAACATGAAATGAAATGAACAACTGAACGCAATAAATATTGTGCCAGAAACATCCAAATTGAGGAGAAGGAATGCGTTACCTTGGATTGACCTCATTAATAGGAATGTTCAAACGGGCAGCAATGTCTTCAACAGTCTCATTGCCCTCAGAGATGATACCCACTCCTTTGGCAATGGCCTTGGCTGTGATTGGATGATCACCAGTAACCATGATAACCTAAAAGAGAGATTTTTAATTACTTATTAGCACGCCTCTGGTTTTTTCTTCAAAACCTCAAGCAGCTATTAGGAATGACTATGATGTACCTTGATTCCAGCACTCCTACATTTGCCCACAGCATCTGGTACAGCAGCACGAGGAGGATCAATCATGGACATAAGGCCAATGAAGCACAGGTTCTCAGTGGGGAAGTTCACCTCATCTGTATCGAACTGGAAGTCCTCAGGAAACTGTTCGTCAGGAAGGTTGAAGTGGCAGAATCCTGTGGGAAAAAAAAAAAATGATGTTGGAAAGTGTTGGAAATGCATTGTTTTAAAATACAATTTAAAACCACACAATTACCCAGTACTCTCTCTCCCAGGCCCCCAAGTTCCAAATAAGCATTCTGGAAGGCATCCTTTAACTCGTCATCAAGCGGCTGCTCTTTTCCTTGGATTAAAATAGAGCTGCACCTGTCCAGGATCCTTTCAGGAGCACCTTTCATTACTAGCAGGTGAGTGGATTCGGTTGTGCTGCTGTTGGGGTTCTTATGGATGGAGAGCTAAAATGGTCCATAAACAGAAGAAAAAAATTAGACATCTGTAATCCATCCAAAGACTTGGCCAGAACAGGCGAAGGTTTTACCTGGTACTTGTTCGTGGAGTTGAATGGAATCTCAGCAATCTTGTTGTATTTTTCTCTCATCTCCTTCACAGATCCACAGCAGAGCTCAATACACTTCAGCAGGGCCGATTCGGAGGCGTCACCAGCCACATCTCTCTGTGAGAGGGAACAGGAAAGCATAAAAACAAGGAATGGTCTGAAAAAACGAGGACCAACAAACATTTTAAAACAGACTGTTTAGATGTTCCAGGAATGCAAGGTAATTTGACGTAACGGTCCAAGAAATTAGACCCATTACAAAACAAGTCAGAGTGGGCAGAAATTGGAAGGCGTTTACAGGGAAACACTGTGTTCCAGTCAGAGGCTCTACTGAGCTAGTGAGGCTCTAGGAGGTAAAAAGTCAAAATAAGAACAAGCAGACAAACACTGCGAGCATGTAGTAAACAACCCTCCGATGGTATCAGCAACGTGCAAAAACTACTTTGTCAGACTTTGCAAGAACCGGTCAATCTTTTGACTAGTGCTGCACGATTAATCATTTCGCAATCGCGATGTCAGCCTATGCGATTACATTACAGCAAATGTTGCGATTATATTAAATAAGTAAATGTATTAGTGGACGTAACAAGACATTCATTCTTGCTCACACCAGACGCAAATGATGCGGTAAGCGAGAGTCATTTACATGTTAAGTCAATGCAAAGACGCAATTAGACATCCTGCAGCACGACAAGCGTGAATTAAACACGCCGTCTTTACACCGCACGCATGAGCGGCGCGTATTCATATCAGGAGCAGCGCGCCGATTATGCTTTCATTCTGGCAGCTTGTACTGCAGGCTGTAGACAAGCATCTTTCTGTCGTATTTCCCAGCGCTCTTCTCCGAACGCTGTGTGCCATGTGCTTTGATTTATGTCATTTCTCTGCACCTGCTACGTGCTGTTGCTCCGCCTGACGCGTGCAGTGTGAAACCGGCGTAAACTCGACATGTTCAAGCGTCCAACTACACGCGAAAAGGGAGATATTTTTGCCCAAGTCCCCTCAGGTGTGAAGCACTTTTAGCAAAGAGGGATTTAAGAAAATGATTGGCACACTGGACAAGAGATATCAACAGAAATATAAGTGTATCCTGCTTAAATGTTTTGGTCCAGCATGAAAAAA
Organism: Enteromius fasciolatus; assembly: GCA_032361145.1. NCBI lineage: Eukaryota > Metazoa > Chordata > Actinopteri > Cypriniformes > Cyprinidae > Enteromius > Enteromius fasciolatus. The sequence goes on along the minus strand of JAUMHR010000042.1, from coordinate 18,249,668 downwards.
AATATTAAAATGGGTATTTGTTTTATTTATCTGTACTTTTGACTTTTTAATTTTATTTTTTAAATTAAATTAATTTAATGCAACTTAATTCAGTAATGAAAATTTTTTACTGTTATTTAATTTTGTACAATTTAGTTTTAATTTGAAAACATTGCTAATTTATAGTTCTTGCTAGATTGCACTGTATGCTGTATCTCAATTGAGAAATACAGATTTCAGCATTATTAGTAATGTGTGTGTGCATTTTCCTTTATAAGAAGCAAGTTGAGACAAACATATCGTATCGCAAATCGCAATTTTGACCTTAATAATCGCAATCGCACATTTTTCCCAAATCGTGCAGCCCTACTTTTGACAAACTTTCACAATATATCAACACAGACCTTCAGAATTGGGATGTTTTCTTGATCTGCAAGGAAGACAGCACGGTTGCAGAGACCGGCGACACGTGCGAGGGCGGCCCAAGTAGCAGAGCTTCTGTCAAAGGAGGTTCCACTCTGGTTCTCTGTGGTGTCTGCTTCATGAATCTGGTTGTCAAACCACATGTGTGCGACGGTCATTCGGTTTTGGGTCAGAGTCCCAGTTTTGTCAGAGCAGATGGTGGAGGTCGAGCCAAGAGTTTCCACAGCTTCCAGATTCTTCACCAGGCAGTTCTTCTTCGCCATACGTTTGGCGGTCAGTGTTAAACACACCTTGACAATACAAGAATGAGGTTTATGTCTCTTTGAGATCACAATTATTCCAAATAGCAATCAGTCTGACACTTACTGTTACGGTAGCCAGGAGACCCTCTGGCACATTAGCAACAATGATACCAATCAGGAAGATGACAGCTTCCAACCAAGTGTAGCCAAGGATCAGGGAGAGGATGAAGAAGGAGACACCCAGGAAGACCGCTACACCAGTGATGATGTGGATGAAGTGCTCAATTTCAATAGAGATGGGAGTGCGACCAACTTCAAGACCAGAAGCAAGAGTGGCAATACGACCCATGACAGTGCGGTCACCAGTGTTGATGACGATACCTCTGGCAGTGCCTGTAAGCAAAATAAGTTAATAAAAATATCTACTTTTAAATTGTATGAATATTTTACATCTAGGTTTCATACCTTCAACACAGTTGGTAGAGAAAAACGCAATGTTCCTGGTCTCTAGTGGGTTGTCATTGGAGAAGTCAGGAGTACGAGTCTGGGGCTCAGATTCTCCAGTGAGGGAGGAGTTGTCCACCTGGAAAAACGAGATCATTTGTAAATCCTTGTAGACTTGAAACGTGCCGTTGGAAAGGATATTTCACCATAATTTATGGCAATGATGTTTCACCTTGCATCCATGAGCAGAAATGATACGCAGATCAGCAGGAATTCTATCGCCACCTTTGACTTCCACAAGATCTCCAACCACAACTTCTTCAGCATTGATATTGTTCTTCTCACCATCACGGATAACCAAGGCTTGCTATGTGACAAAGTGGAAATTCACTTAGCATCACTGAGGAGAAGAGAAAGATCCTGATAATATATGCACCTTAAAAGAATTATCATCAGTACCTGAGGGACAAGGTTCTTGAAAGAGTCCATGATCTTGGAGCTCTTGGCCTCTTGATAGTACGAGAAACATCCAGTGATCATCACGACAGCAGAGAGTACGATACCCAGATACAACTGCACAGGACAATGAAGGAGAGGTTAGGAATACTGCTAAAACAACAACGTGATCTTAAGAAACACAAACAGGGTTTTCTCCTTACGTTATCATTGGCAGGTTCCTCCTCAGAGGCTGCCAGGATGCCGTAGGCAAGAAAACAAAGGATGGCTCCAATCCACAGGAGAGTTGAGAATCCTCCAAAGAGCTGCTTGCAGAACTTGACCCATTCTGGGGTTGTTGGAGGTGGAGTCAAAGCATTGGGTCCATCACGCGCCAAGATCTCCTTAGCACGAGTGCCTGACAATCCCTGGAGAAAGTGATGGGTAAGATACCGAAGATCCAAACTCAAAGCTTTATGCAATTACAAGTCTGTCAATAATCTTTCATTTCAAACTCGATACAGAAACAGACTTACCCTAGTTAAATCAGTGCTGTATTTCCTGGTGAGGTCATCCAGGGACAGTCTGTGATCATCCTACAATAGCACAAAAAAAGATCATTGTACATCTCATCAAAGATAGCTATAATCAGTGTGTGATTTGTTTTGCCAATAGGCATTTTCAAGAACTAAACTGACTCACCAAGTCAACCTCTTTTTTGAGTTCATCCATGTCTTTATCCTTCTCTTTCTTGCCCTTGGGCTTTGACTTCTTGCCCCCTTGCTCTGAGGTGGCTGCCAGATCATATTGTTCTCGTCCTTCCTGTGGTGGAGCAAGCATGGAACAAACATTAAATCCCTTTTGCACGGTCTAACAATTGCATTTCTTTTCTTAAAAGGATGCAAACTGCCTACATTTATTGGTGGGTGTAGGTTTTAGAATTGTAATGTAAATGCACAAAAAAAATAGGCATAAAAGTGTCAAATATTAGCAAGAGGTAATCGAGTGCAGATTGCATGATCCTAATGGGTAACGTGTAGTAATTAAAATTTAACTCGAAAAGCAATTAACCAAGTAACCTCTACTACTGTTAAGCAACAGTTCTTATCATTACAACTGAATTCTGTGAATATAATGGGTGACTCATTGCTTCACAAGCATGGGAGCTGTTAAATGAATCACTTAACTATAGAGCGTTTGATTGCTTGTTTGCATTTAAAATCTGATCTTCATTTAAAATCAGCGAAGCAAACAACAGGTTCTTTGTTTGAAAAATGATGTGCCAATTTATCAAATCTGCAATTATAACGTTGTTCAATTTACTGAGAAGAGAAAAGGACTACATGCAAAAACATACATGTTTAAAATAAAAAAAAAAGGTTTAAAAGCCTACAAAGTTAAAAAAAAATATTTAACATAAATATAAAGTTTTTTCCATCAGCTTTGATGATTTCAGATCATCTTACAAAAGACAAGATATTTATCTCTGCATCAAATGTATGTCCCGATAGAAATCTACAAGCTCACTGGAGTGGTTGTTTTCTGTACATGAAAGCAACAGATGATAAAAGCTTCCAGAAACAAAGAACTTGACACCTGTAGTGCCCGACTGAATATGACAGCTTACTTCAGAGCTGGTCTATGTATGCTGGTTTGCTTAAATGCTTAGTCATCACCTCTAATATGCATATGAGCACTTTTCACATAGTACACGTGTGTGGAAAATGTCACAAGGTTGAGCCAAAGGGTTAAATTAAAATCAACCATGGCAGAACCTACTCGTATAGATTCATACTTGTGAGAGAATATTCTATCTGGACTTAATCAAATGAATACAAATCCTATTTTTATAAATCTTTTTTTAATCTTGCATGCGAGTGAAAGTTGGTTCGCTCAAGCATATTAGTGCTCTCATACTGGGACTTTGCCCTGTTGCCATTGGAAACAGAGCCACACCTCTAGCCCCGTGAATGGGTTAAGTCACGTGTCAGGCCCAACTCTCTTTGTTTCAGAAGTGGTGAACGAACAGGGGAGAGTGAAAAGAAAACATGGTGTACAAACTCCTCCACACCAGTCACAGGGCAGCTTTTCATAAGCTCACTGTGGTTTTAGAGCATTAACAAGAAATGAACAAAAACATGGGGTTGAAGTGTGAACTTAACTGAAAAGGTGGATTATAGAAGGTCTTCTTATAGATTCGCGAACAAAACCTGACAATCATGTTCTCCAGCATGATTTGAGATGTCCCAGATAGCATCTCACATGGAAGACGACAATCCGACCACCTGTTTATAGTCTCACAATCAATGATATTTATTTACTTGAATTTAACTACTCACCTAAAGATATTCTTATTTTCTAAATCCTCAAAGTGTTAAATGTTGCCTGAGACTGTTGGATTTGGATTTCTAAAAAAAAAGTGAAAAATAAACATCCATGCATTTTGGAAAGCTATTTCTTTCTCACTCTGTAGTGGAAAAGCAACAGTCGCCTGGAGGTAAATGCATGTTACTATCTCATAGTTCACTGCACCAAAAAAGGTAAGGGGCCCTGAGACAGCCGTCGGGGTCGGTGAGGAGGGGTGGTCAGTCTCTGTTAGATGAGACTGTCAATGACAAAAGGTTTCACTAACACATAGTGACCGATGAATGGAAAGAATGTTAAACCCTTCGGAGACGGAGTGACAATCTTAGCTTATATACACCCCCGGGGGAGTGAGAACACAGCTGTGGTCAACACCTGATGCCGGTCCGAAAACACACATTATACTAACATTTTTTAATAAAATAATATTTTCAGATTTGCATTCCCTTCTATGGTGGCTACAGCCCTGGGTAATAATACTCTGATAAACTGTATCATTTATATGCAATATTTATGAATATTGCAACATGGCATACATACGCCATCATGACAACTCAAAGGTAGAATGCCAGTATTAAACTAGCAAATATAATCATTTTGATTCTAATTTCAGTAGACCCAAAAACTTCTCTATTGCACAATACATGAAATGCTGTTATTTCATTAGTCTCGTTCACACAACAGCAAGCCTAGGTCTGCAGAGGCGAGACATCTGCCCCATTGCGGTGGGATTTTATGGGGCTGGGGGCGTAGCTCAATGCACCAAACCCAGATGAAACATGCGTATGGCCGTTTGCTCCCCATCACATGGAATACCCTGGGACTGAATGCATAATTTACATTTACACTGGTGCTCAGAGTGCTCACATTAGGGAGTGGTATTCAGCTCTTACGCAATGCCACCGCATGCTGGAATCGTATTAGGAGTCAATGAACCCTACAGGAAGCAAATCATACGATTATGACCGAACGTGAAAGGAGAAACGAAAGAAAGCGGAATTTCATTGCAAAGCTAAACATATCATGAGGCTAATGAGATATTTTACGGTTTCAGAATTGCGATTAAGCATAATTCCTGACTGCGAGAAACAAAAACGTGTTTTCACAGCAGGTAGAGACCGACTCCGTCAGTGCCCTCGTTTATCAAGCCTTTTTACTCAACTAACTCAGCCTGCTCCACTTAAAGATAACGATGACAAACAGACGCGATGATAAGTAGCCCTCAAACCCCGAGACAACTTTATCATGCCAGACTACACCCTAAAATTAAACATCGCGCTACTGTACAGTCAAAAACACAACAGGAACCAAATTACTGCGAGAAAGCTTTAACGATCTGATTTCACATTTAAAAGGTTAACCACGGGTATTGTTTGTTTGGAGGTTTTGAACAGTTACCTAAACAGACGCCTCTCGTAGTTTTCAATAAAACTGTTTAACGGCGTGCGCCTCGGGGTAAAAAAAAAGTTGATCTTGTGAATTCTGACGACAAGTTAGTTTAAATGTAACACTCAAACGGTTTGCATGAATAGTTACCATCATATTTTAACAGTAAACGATACAGCTCGAGATTTTAATTTCAAGAAGCGAACGGATATGGGATGATTTAACCAAACCTACATTAACAGCGTTTAGCTACTAAGGATAAAAACGCGCGCCTTGTTGAATGTTTTAAACGATGTTTGGCCTTTGCAGTGTAATGGATGTGTGTCAATACGGGTTGAACAGTTTATCTTGCATGTCTGGAGGTTTTATAGCAAACATTTCAAGTAAGCGCGTCGTTCATTCCGAGGTTTACGCGGTTAAATATTGACACAATGTGTCTCGAGGTTTCGTCACACTCGGAAACACGTTGTCGCGCCAACAAGATATGTTCTGTCGTAATAGTTAAAGAGCTTGAAGATTTTTCGAAGAGCTCCTAAACACCAGAAGCACGCAGAGCGCTTCTCTTGTTACAAACACGATTACTCAATGCACAATGTAAAAGTCACGAGAGTGCGCGTATTTGCTTCGACAGACAGGCCATGCAACATCGCGGCCATAGAGGAAGTTGTCTGCTACATTCCTGAAATCTTTCTAGCGAACCAAGAACCTCTTAAAATGGAGTTTGAGCCTCTTTTAAAGCCACAGGCTTAAAACCTGTTGCTCCACGCGAGAATACCGACTTTATATGGTTTAGATTAACCCTTACGTGCATTTCATTCATTTAAACGAACTAATTTGAATATTAAAACAGCGGAAGTCTCATACTCCGGGAAGCCATTTGGAAACAACTATTTACCAAAGTATTATTTATATATCAGTAACTCTAAAACCACCCGTTTAGACACAGAAAACAGCACTGCAGATTACTAGACACCATGTAAGAATGAATCGACAAACACGTTCACACTTACTCCTCGTCCCATTTTGCTTCTTTTGATATAAAACGACCACCTGGGTTTCCAAAAGAATCCAAGCTTTCTTTAAAAACAACAAATTAAAAGTCCCCAGTCCCGTTGCCTCTTTTTATTGGACTTTTTTTCCCCCTTGGTCACCGCTGGACGCGTCTTTTCAAACGGACACGCATCCAAGCCGCGTTACAGTGTGAATACTCAACGCTTATATATCGCTGGGTTTTTCACTGTGACGTCTGACTGGATTGTCATGGTAACGCGGAGGAAAGGGGCGTGGTCTGCTAAGAAGCCAAGAGCGGGGCTGGGGGGGAATTGTGACAGACTTTCACCTCTGAACTTCGATCGCGTTAAATAATGTATCGCTTTTCTGTATCAGTGCCGATACTCTTTTATGTTTGAGCTTATCTTTGTGAATTGCAGGTTAAGAAACTCTTTAAAGTTAATACCCTGTTAGAAATCCCGGTTTGAGCTCGCGTTTTAGAAAGTGGTTTCGAGCTGACCATTAACTGACTGGACACCATGTTCCGAAACAAAAACGCAATAAACCAGCCGGAGGTAGTCCAGCTGGTTTACTCGCGTGATAACCAGCTCAGAAACCGTTTCAAATATGATTTTCAGGTGTTAAATGGTCTCCTTGAGAGCACAGTTACGAAATACTACGGTTGCCTAGAGTAACCTGGTTAATGTTTTTTTGTTTTTTACAAGTTATTAACATGGTCTTTTGCCTATAAAGCAAACGTAAGCATAGTTAAGGTGTTAATCAATCTAAAAATCATGACTTGTTTGTTCATTCATTGTCTTATAGCCTACACATTGATTAATTGCAGTTATAATAGCCTGTGTTCACTGGAAATAATGCAAATGTTGTTTTTAGGCTTATTTTTGATATCATGGGATTCACCATTATACTAGGATTTATATCCATAGTCTAATTTGAGCTCAATTTAACAGACTATTTGTAGCTGTATTCTACTGAGATCGTATTTCGTGGTCATTATTTTATTGTTCTTGTGTTTGTTTTTTTTCCAGATTATCCTCATTAGAAGGATAATGCTCGTTAAACACATTGTGTGTTGTTGATGATGGAAATTGACCGGTGCTTTTGTTGAACCAGCGCCTGCTGGAGACTGCATCTTCAAAGTAGGAGAGCTAAAAATATCTTGAATTTTATTTACAAGCTGTGGGCTCTAGCCTATAAATGTGTTGTCATGGAAACTATCATGTCACCCCCTAATTTTAGACAAGAAGAATGCCCTCTAGTGGTAGTAGTGAAATCTGATGAGCCTGATCTTACAATGCCTATAAATATCACGTGCGGTCTTTATCATGCTGGCCAGGCTTTGCACATTTTCTACATTTTCTTTTTAACACCTAGATTAGAGTTTTACTTCTGTATTTTAACACGATCTATCTATTTAAAGCCACTTCAACATGATCCAAACAGCCAAGAGGTTTTTTTGAATTATACATATTAGTAAGGATGTGACTCTTAGCACTACAAAAAATGTTGTTTATTAAAAAAATCATATTAAGATAAACCAAAGACAATGAGTACCATAATGTCATCATCAAAAGTGCTTTATATCATGGTGGAAGATCCAATCATCTTCTATTGTTCTTAAAATAATCTAATTACAGTTCTTTACATTTTATTATTAAATAAAGGAATTAAATCAATTTGTTCTTAACAATATGGCCTGTCTAATGGGATTTTCAAAGTTTGATATCTTTGTGGAGGCCAATACTTGATTTGTATAGTTATAGTATAGAATATATAGTATAGTATAGAAACATACAGCTCACTTTGTGTACTCTTAGGATACCAATACATGTAAATAAATAAATTAAAAAGATATAACGGGGTATAATCATGATATTTTATTTTACTTTATATACATTTACACTTCATGGGGGAATGCTGCTTGGTTCTTTATTTTCATTTGTATTTTTCTGATTGTTGGTGCATAATGAAGACCCAAACAAAAAACATCTTTCTAATTCGACAGATTTATTGATTGAAAATGACCAGATTCTGTATCATTTAAAAAATATCAAAATGAACCTCTTCTCGCAAATGTTTGCAACAGAACATCTTCGTGTTTCAGTAGTATGTTTCTTTTTCCACCCAGCCTGAAACAAAACAGCATTGATATTAGAGCTGCTTCATTCACTGGGAAATAACAAAACACTGTTATGAACGTTTGCGCTATGGTAGACCCCATTCAAAACCCAACTTTCCTATTGGGAAACAGATACTCTAGCTTTAAAAAGAAAACAAACACGGTCGTTTTCAACGTCAAAGACTGCCAACATCTGTTAGTTATATCTGTTATTACCTCCTGGGTTCCGCCTAAGGATGTATCTTCTAACTTCATCATAGACGAAGATGAGCAGCGAATATGGGAAGGCACAGAACCACCAACATGGTCTAAAACACAATATTAGTGTTCAAGGTCAGTTAGATTTTATACAATGAAAGATTCCCATTTCCTCGTGCAAAAGACAAGTTACGTCCACTTACTTGAGAGGATACATTCTCAAAGCAATGTCCATGCCTGGGCAGTAGGACAAGAAAGCTGCCAGAGCGGTTTCTTCAAACAGACCAAAGATGAGGATCTTGTTTCTGTGAAAGAAAAGTGGAGACAATACCTTTAAGAACAGCCCTGTATAACACATATCACACAATTTTATGGCTGGACACTTTCTTTACATACCTCATTCCCTGCTGTATGATGGAATTTCTCCTGGTTTTGCAGATGATCAGATCGGCCCACTGCACAATCACAATACTGGCGAAGAATGCTGTGTGGCATGTGAACTCCACAATCTTTCTGCGCTCATACGTCTGGAAGAATAAACGGAAGAGTGATATTTACATGAGCGATACCTCACATTTAGTGTATTACTAAGGTTTTTTGGTTCATGCAGTTGTGACACCTACCCATTGTTGGCCATAGCTGTCTTCCAAGTCATTGAGATACTTATCGTCCCAGTTGACTCTAATTCCTATTAAATCGGAGGGCAGGAATCCGTTTTCGGCAAGAATTACAAAGTAGGTAAAGAACCCTGCAACTGCTTGCATCATACCTAAAAATAAGCATTAAAAGTCTAAAGTTTAGTGTTATTAGTTTAAAATAATTGTGTATCACCTACAATTAAGCGTTTGTTTTATTTGTATGTATTCATGTAATATACAGCATTTGTATTTTACATTTTAATATGTCGTTTTAATTTTAGGTGGGTGGTGCACAGTAGGTGGCGCTGTTTTTACTTCTCAGGCGAACTAAGGGAATGGCTGAAGTTTAATTAATGCACTGACTAAAGCTATTCGTGGATGGCATACTTGCTGGAAGATTTGTATACGCAGACCATTTAGTATTTCTAAGTATAGCCGTTAACCAGCATGGATCTCAAATGAAATAAAACAAAATATTATGTAACCCTGATGCTTGTGCAGCTACTTTCTGCTGCAGTACATTGTACTTTAATAAAACTTAATTTAAATGCTATGCTAAGATTAAATATTACAGTACAGTAGCATTACAGTAAATATTACAGTTTGAACTACTTGTCAAAACCAAGTCAAAGAATGAACGCAGCACAGAATATCCATGCTCTTACCAATTTGACCATAGGCCATACTGATGAGCCTCTCATTCACCAGTTTATCTGTTTTAGCGTTTCTGGGTTGTCTCTTCATGATGTCACTTTCAGCGGTTTCGTAGGCCAATGAGATAGCAGGAACCTGTGGAAACATTAAACAACTAATCAAAACAAATCATTTTTACATTTTTGACCATTTTACCATCAAAGCATTATTGTTTGCTAATTTGAAAATGGTCTGATGCATGAAGTCATAGCTTTAGACTAAATATAATATATATATATATATATTTTTTTTTTTTTCTGACTAGAATCTTTCACAATAGCTACAATTACATACTTTCATCTTATGTGTCCTATCATTGCCAATACATGGCCAAACTTTGTTTGCGTGGTCTTAAAATAATCTGTACCAAAATTGATTAAGATCATTACGGTGGAAAGATGGTGGAAACATTAATCTGATGAATCGGAAGAAAGATACAATATCATGTCACCTACCATGTCGGTTCCCAGGTCAATGCAGAGAATGGTTACGGTGCCCAAAGGTAGAGGAATATTAGCAATGATGAACAGGAGGAAGGGTGAGATCTCAGGGATGTTGCTGGTCAGTGTGTAGGCAATAGACTTCTTCAAGTTGTCAAAGATCAGACGTCCTAAATTTGCAGTTTGATATGAGAATTAAATGTTGTACGTTACCTTCATCATTTTTCAGTCAGTTAAGTTTTTTTTTATTAGAATGTGTCACCTTCTTCTACTCCAGTGACAATTGAGGCAAAGTTGTCGTCCAGAAGGATCATGTCAGCAGCTTGTTTAGATACGTCAGATCCAGCGATACCCATAGCCACACCAATATCAGCCTTCTTCAGAGCAGGAGAATCATTGACACCATCACCGGTTACAGCTACGATGGCACCCTGATGAGAGAAATAAAATGCATTAAAATGGGTCTTTCTGGTTAAAATGTTCTTGAATCAACTAAGACTGGACAAACAACTCCCTGACAGTACCTGCCGCTGACAACCTTCCACGATGATCAGCTTTTGTTGTGGAGAAGTTCGGGCGAACACAATTTCCGTATGGTGTTTGAGAATATCATCCAGCTCTTCTTCACTCATATTCTTCAGTTCTCCACCATGGACCACACAGGCCTTGGCATCCCTAGAGATGCACTTGGTATTAGGAAAGATCTAGAGGAAATTCACTTGGTAAATAAATGTTTTGTTTAAGAAGGATACCTTGGATTGACCTCTCCAACAGGAATGTTTAAACGAGCAGCAATGTCTTCCACAGTCTCATTGCCTTCAGAGATGATGCCAACACCCTTTGCAATAGCCTTAGCTGTAATTGGATGGTCTCCAGTAACCATGATGACCTATAATTGAAGATTCTGAATTATAATTTGATTAACTGATTGTACAGGCAACAAGTATGAACAAAATGGAATATGCTGCAGCAAAGGTGCGACATATTCAAACAATGGATCTTGAACCAAGAACAACTTCTTGATTTAAGACCCATTACAAATAGTCTTAGCTGTAATTGGATGGTCACAAGTAACCTGTGATAGAAGACATAGATGCTTGATCATACGATTCATTTAATTAAATTAAGGTATAATATAATCAAGCCATCAGTCTTGAATCAAGGTGAAACAACACCTTGATTCCTGCACTCCTGCACTTGCCCACAGCATCTGGTACAGCTGCGCGAGGAGGATCGATCATGGACATGAGGCCAACAAAACACAGGTTCTCAGTGGGGAAGTTCACTTCTTCAGTATCAAATGCAAAACCCTCAGAAAACTGGTCATCAGGGAGGGAAAAGTGGCAGAAACCTTTGAGAAAGAACACAGTCATTATTGTACATAGTTATAGTTTTAACTGAAAAGCTCCACAATAGTGAACTTCATTTGGCGACTTTACCCAGCACTCTCTCTCCAAGACCTCCGAGTTCTACGTAAGCATTTTGGAAAGCATCTTTCATTTCATCGTCCAAAGGCTGCTCTTTTCCTTGAATCAAAATCGTGGAGCATCGATCCAGG
>JAUMHR010000042.1:18227470-18237638 GCA_032361145.1 Enteromius fasciolatus | reverse complement strand
ATACCTCTTGCTTTCTGGATAAGAACATGCTATAAATGACCCTAATAATGTAGATGAAACAGAGTTTAACATGTATGCAATCTCACCAAAGCCTGTCCATGGGGGTATATATATATGTATGTTTATTTTTTAAATCTAGTAAATAAAATTAAATGTGTGTATATATATATATATATAATTATTTGTGCTGTCCAATAAACACAAATATATGTATTCAAATATTTACATGTGTATGCATGTATATATTAATATTTTATATAATTAATAAATGTATTTATTATTAATTTACAATTTTAAAATACAACATTTTTCAAAAATATATGCATGCATTTGTATTTATATACACATACATGTGTATTTATATATACATAAATATACACCGTACACACACATTACGTAAACCAAAACCTTTATTTTGTATGTGATTAACTGTTTTTCAGCACATATATATATATATATAATGTTTGTTTATATTGTTATATTACATTTTAAAAAATATATTTTAGTACATACCTTCTTTATTTTTAATGAATCTTTATATATTATATATAGTATTTAAATTAACCTATTAACAAATTAGAATAATATATAGAATCCCTAAGTATACCTACTTAATAACTATAACATATAATAATTATATTATTTTGTACTGGCCCATGATACAAAATCTTTATGAATCATACAGTATTTCAGGTATAATCCGAGATAAATGATTTGCTCTTGAAGTCTATTTCAGTTTTCAGGAACACACCAGCACGTTCAGAAGAAACTCTGGAGAGCTGAAAGCATCGTTGCCTGATGTATCTGGCTGTCCTGACGTCATTCAAAAGCAATTTTAATTATGAAGCAGATCATTCTTAAGCTGCTGATCCTGCATTATCATGCAGAACGATTCTGAATCTGATGTTCGTTTGGTTCACATCAGCATCACGCGTAAAGAAATCGAACAAGTTGAAATATGATCAAACTGCATTGTGTTTTGTGCATTTGGTCTTTGATTAGTTTTGAGTCTTCACTGTTGATAAATGATTAAAAATGAACTGAATTGTCATCTTCTGTGAGTCAAAGACATGTTCAAACCACACGAATAAACACTAGTTCTTTGGTCAAGATAGTTTTATTAAAGGTAAGTTAATGTTTCCTCCCTCAAGATTCTGGCTACCTAATGAATAAGAGTATTTTTGTCGTTTTTGATAGAAATCCTCAAGCTTTTCAAGATATTGGCTACATTCAAATACATCAAATATACACCGTATGTTATAGTTGCTTAAAGTCACTGGATGACAGCAGAACGTCTCCTACAGTAATGGAAAAGAGGACAACATCCCCAAAGACAGTAGAGCACAACAGAGCGGTTCATTGAACAAGTCACAGAGCGCAACGGGAGTCACATTCATCTTCTCCATACTGAGTGCTTGGGCTGCTTCTGTGGGTTTATTCGTTTTATTAATCATTCTGTTGCATTCTGAATTCTACAGCGATTCAGCAATCAGAAAACGTCTGTTGGAAACGGGAATCAAACAGTTGACTGCTCACTCCCATGATGCACTGCAAATGATTATTTGAGCTTCAATATTTTAATGTGTCACTTGTAGTTTTTGTAATTTCTAAATTCTTTCTACATCTTTTTGTTATTTTTGTTTCGTTTTATACATTTCATACATTTTGATACTTGCATCCAATTATTTATAGTCAATATTGTTTAGTTTATACATATAGCCAATTATATAACTTTAAAATGCTGCAAATAAAACAAATTGTTTTAAGAAAAAAAACATAAAATGACAGTAAAAAAAAAAAACTTAAAAACCTCTTTTAATTCCGTTACTTGCGGTTTGTTTGTAATTGTTTGTGCAATTTACTAGCAATTTCTGAATAAATGTTTTATTTGCCCAATGTATAAATCCTACATGTTTAAATTACATTTCTTTTTTTTCTTTTTTTTACAGTCAGCTATGTATATCACTTCAAATTTGTGTTTTCTTGTAGAAGTTGGAAATTAAACAGATGGTTGAGTACATTTTAGAAGAAAATACCATATATATATATATATATATATTTGTTTTTTACATTAAATTGAACGTGTTACTTGCTGCTTCTGTGCAGTGCAGGAATTTGTGTGAAAATGTTCTACATTTTGTCATTATTTTACTTTTATTTGTACATAGAACCAATTACTTGTAGTCAACATTTTATTTGACATTTACAACATTTCTCACATAGTTTTCTTCCATCAAATCCAATATTGTGACAGATGGAGAGAACGAATGGGAAAACCCTTGCGTTCACAGTTGCGCTCGATATACAAAGACAAGTACTTCATGTTGTTGTCAGTTTACCACATTATAAGGCTCTATTTTTAAAGTGCATAATACTTGGAGGAGCTCGTGAAGAACTTCAGCAACAATAATAATGACGTTCAAAGACTGCACGAGTGCTTAACTGACTAAACGTAGAGACGATACATGATAATGACGATGAGTACATGTTAGTGGCCCCGAACGATACACACTTCAGACACGATGTTCAGTTTTGTTTGTGCTGCACGAAAACTCCTTCCGCTTTCCCCTCGGATTATTAAAATACACAGTTGTGACGTCAAGCCAATGATGACATTCGTAAGATGAGAGAAACTCTCCCAAGTCCTCAAAGTCCCTGACTCCATCAGAGATGGATGTTAAGAAATGAAACGCGAGATTATGAGGATGGTCGACTCCCTCGCTAACTAGGAAGAGGATCTGGCGCTCCCCCGGTAGCGAGGATGACGAACTGCATGACCGCATGCTTCCTAGTTATCCCAGTGTTGGTTGCAGAACTAGCCACTCACTGGTTAACAGATGGGACGTAGTCTGGGCGGCGGGTCTGAATGATCTTGGGTCGCGCGCGTTTGCCGCCCTCGGCTGTCTCGTCTTCACCCTCGGAGCTGTCGTCTTCACACACGTGCACGATCACACTGGGTGTGTTGGTGGTTCCAGTGTGGAGCTCGTATTGTTCTCCTAAAGATACATTTGAAGATTGCAAACGTCAATTATTCCGTTTGAACGTTTCTGTTCACGGGAGATGCATATATATTTGATTTAAAAAATAGTAATATTGCGACATAATATTATCAATAGTAAAATAACTGTTTTCTGTATCAATTGTGATCGAAGCTGAATTTTCTAAATCATTATTGCAGTCTTCAGTGTCACATGATCCTTCAGAAATCATTGTAATATGCTGCTCAAGAAACATTTCCGATTATTAGCAACTATCAAACCATCTTAATTACTCCAAACGTTGTAAATGTCTTTAGTCAAGTGAGTAACTGAATGCCTCTTTACTGACCGTATACTCAGCATATGTTGTTGTTATATATAGTTCAGCACTCACTAAGGTTTTAGTCTCAAGGTATACCATGGAAATGAGGTAAATAGGTTATACCTGGTCCTAGTTTAGACACAGCACACAGCAGGTCATAGTTGATGACGGGCGTAGCGTCCTGCGACTGTGCCCAGCCTACAGGGGGCGACGCTGGAGGAGAGATCAGGAACTGCTTCTCTGGTTTAGGAGGCTCCAGACGAGGACTGCCGATATGGACTGACTGTACAGGAGAAAAGAACGCAAACAGAGGAAATAAACAAAAAAGAGAGACAAAGCATTCGCAGTTATATTTCAGATGTATTTATCCAAAGTGACTCACATCGCATCACCAGTGGATCCTCTGCAGTGAATGGGTGCCGTCAGAATGAGAGTCTAAACGGCTGATAAAAACATCACAATAATCCAGTCCAGCAGTTAACATCTTGCTTGTTAGATACAAATTCATTTAATGAGATGTTTTAACTGAAATACTAAAAGTCCATGATCTTCTCCAGATGGACTGGAGTGCTGTGGATTATTGTGATGTTTTTAGCAGCTGTTTGGACTCTCATTCTGACGGCACCCATTCACTGCAGAGCATCCAATGATGATGTAATACTACATTTCTCTAAATCTGACGAAGAAACAAGCTCGTCTTGAAATATTGTAGTATTGCGTCTCAGTATAGCGTACAACGCAACATCCCTTTACAGTTGCACTCAGTGGACACTTCACAACCACAAAACTACATTATTTGCATGTGCTTTAAAGCCTTGCCGGTTAAACTCATTTATGTGCTGTTCTGACATGATCACGTACACCTGAAGCACCCGCACACTAAAGCCTGTCAGACAGCACCTGCTTACTGAACTTAGTTAGCTAAACACACAAGGATTACATATTAACACAAGTTGGTTATGTCTAAATTTAAAGCAAACAGCTAAATAAATAAATAAATAAATAAATGCATGCAGGGACATTACTAAACATTCTGCCATTTCTCATTAAAGGCACAGTTCACCCAAAAAAGTAATTTCTGTGATTATGTGTTCACTCACATGTTGTCCCAAAACTTTCTTATGCAAAACACAAAATAAGATATTTTGAAGAATGTTGCTAAACAGTAGCCGGTCCCCACTGACTTTGAAAGAGAGAATAAATAAATAGATAATATCATAAAAAGCAACTTTGGAAAGCCACATTCTTCAAAATAAGTCTTTAAAAAAACTTGCGAGTGAGTAAATAATTACAGAATTGTAATTCGTGGGTGAGCTATGATAACAAACGAAAATCAAGGCTTTTTACTGAGGAACGTTAATACTCATAAGATGCTCTCATCACTTAACAAAAAATACCCTGCTAGTATTTAGAGTGCACTGTATCACGCATTATTTCTTTACCTGAGCGAAATACAGACGCATCTCCTTTCCATTGAAGTCGCTCTTATGGAGTTTGACTCGGGCCTCGGCTGCCGCCAACGCATCGGTGAAGTTGATCCGGACTCGTCTGAAGCTTTTGAAGAACTGGAAGGACGTGCCGGGATCAAACGCTCGGAACAAAGCTTCAAACTGCTCCTGATGATGCAAAATCAGGAAAAACAACGTCAAATAACTGGACTGAGATCAAACTAGACAATCACAACAAAAATAGAGAAAGCAGAGCAATTTCATCCATGAAAAACATTTTACAAAGAGGGCTTTCAAACATTACAGACGGAAAAAAAAAAACGATCCTACGGGTCTCAATCATGAAATTGAGTGATATGAAAATCATGTTCATAAACTGAACCGAATGTGTCCTGAAGAAAACTCCTGCAAACCACCTCAGGCTGGGTTAAGCTGGATTTCTTCTGCTGTAGCGTGCAATAAATTCAATATTCATTAAGACGGCAACATTTCTGTCATCTCTCTAAATATTGGATTTCTTGCAAGTTGCAGCAATTTCTGGATTTTTCTTTTTCCTTCGTATTTGTTCATGCATGCAACAAACCTGCTTGCATTTCATTTAATGCTAATGCTCCATACTTTTGTGGAAACCAATATGCATTTTATTTTTCAGGATACCATTTATTTATTTGTAATGTTTTGCAACATTACAAATGCATTTACTGTCACCTTTGATCAAATGAATGCATCCTTGCTGAAAGTTCCTTTAATACGGTTCCTTCCCAAAATATAATCAACCGAATAAAAGACGTAAACGAAGCATTCTGTTTCAAGCTTCAAGCTCTAATCGTTTTGTTTCAGGTAGTCTCTACAGCAAACAGGCCATTAAACACAAAAGAGCTGGAGAGGTAAGAACTGAAGATCAGCAGATTAGTTGATGCATTAGAGTCCTAAGTAATGAAAGAAGCCAAATCTCTAAGCTCGTGGAAAACCAAATGTAACGATGCACTGATTAGTTCAACGTAAATTAGCATCAGAGCCTGAAAGAGAAATGCATCCAAATGACAAAAAAACTCATCTCACGAATGATCAGTCTTACCCGAATCTGTGGTCGACTGAATATCTCAAGGTCCACCGGTGAGACCACCAGGCAGAAGTTATTGCACTTTGTAGTCTTAAGATGCATAATTCAGTTTTAGAGGAATACGAGACTCTGTAACGAAGCCTGGGCAAACTGCATGCGATTCCTCCACGACACGTGCCAGCAGAAGTTTCTAGCGAGCGATCAGCAGGGCTAAGAGGTCACGGCTTTGCTCGCAGGTTTATCTGCTGCTGCTTATAGTAGAGCTGTTGAGCACCGCCTCTCCCTCTCTCTCTTTCTTTACCTTCCTAACCTTCAGCCCCTCCCTTCCTTTCCCTCTTCATTGCTGACTAATCCTAATGAGGAACTGGAAACTCATGACATCATTCAGCTGTGGGCTTCAGTCCAATATCCTCATCGCTCCCTTCAGGATGTTTCCACAAGGCCTTGGCAATCCTATTGTCTTTCACTTCTCCAATCTATATGTAATCTAAACACTTTCTGACATCGTTTATTAGCATTATTTGAAAGTGTATCATTACTAATGCACAAAAGTTTCACCTCTCACAAAAAGCAGGAACTGCACCTGATACCAAAACTATTTCCGAATAATCCGAGCAAGAACAGTTTGTTCCTTCTACAGTAAAACACCTCAGAAATGCCAGTAATTGTGTAAACTTCTTAAGTAAGCTTAACTGTACGGTAATAGTCTAACATTGCATTATATCATTTACAATAAAAGTGCATTCCCAAATATGGCAAAAGCATGTTCACTGGTTAAATTTAAGTAACCTTACATACACAGCGAAAAGAAAATTGTTTAATTGTACTTTAATTGTACACATTTACCATATAACTTACAGTGGAAAACAGTAAAACTTGTAACATCATATCATACGTCATTTTACTGTAAAATAATGCAATATAATTTACAGTGAAAGGACATTCCCAGAAAATGGTAAAACTTTTAAATAACCAGCTAGTAAACTGTAAGTAACCCTACTGTATACAGTACTACATAAAATGATACTGTAAAATACTATCGAATTAATAATTTACCAAGTGGACTACTGTTTCTGTTATTTAGTTATCCTGAATCCCTTTTATGCTGGTTATCAGTGCATTTTGGTATCTTTTTCACCAATTAAAGTCATTTTGATTCATACCAGTCCGCTGAAGATTCCTTCTGTGAACGGGTTCATTAAACGGAACTGACTGGAAACAATCTGCTCACAGATCAGCCATTGCTACAGCTTGTGAACAACGTCTGTGCAATATTCAAATACAGTTTGAAAAACTCCCCGTCTGTGTTTTCTATGACCGTGGGAACCATTTACACCAAATGGCAACAACAAGCTGACTGCTGTGAACGTACTCTTGTTTGTGTGTGAATGTGTTGATGGTAATGACTGCAGGGTTAGAAAGTAACCTGTGAGTCTTGTCTAAATATTACACTGATCAGCGGTTTGTGTGCTCGCTGTGGAAGGACAGCACGTCTCTGACTCAATGGAAAAATGGAAATATGAAACCGAAATAAGGTGATGGAAAAAATGCAAAGGGAAGCAGGCGGTAGATGGGTGTTATGCAAAGAGCAGTGGAGGTGAGACAGCAGATAGTTGTGCTGATATGTGAGCGGTGGTACACATAAGCCCTCAAATGATATTTATATCCAGCTGCACAGAAGACCACGACGATGGAACATATGAGCATACTATCTACAGATCTATTAAAGTATACAGACATCTGAGCTACTTCAAATGGCATTAATACATTTATACTGGTAAAAAAAGAAAGAAAGAAAAATACTACAGCTCTAAATATATAGATCTATGTTGTTAGGTACGGAAGCCCGTTTCTGCCACTGAATAAAAATAAATAAAACAGATTCTGACAATTGCAACTTCATATCTCGAAATTCTGCGGGAGATGAGGTACCCCGGAGCATGCATCATTTAGCCTGGCTTTGCATCTTCTCTTCTTCTTGTACTGAGCAGACAGAGAGCAGTCTCAGCCCAGCTGTGCAAGTCATTCATAATGCATACCCTCCATTATCATGCATTTACTGTACTAAAGGCATAAATGCATTCTGTGTACTGTAGGCACATGCTGTCCACTTCTAATGCATTAGCTTAAGTAGTATTCCATTTCATCTGCAGTGCCGCACATGTGGCCATAGTGTGACACACCATCAGTGCATGTGCTTCAGACTCACTTCAAGCATATTGCCACAGTTTCTGCTATGAAAGGTGACAGATAGAACACAGAACCCAGAGTCACCCGGTGCTCAGCCATAATGCAGGACAGCTACAACTCTTCCCCATACTGAATGGTATTGGTACAGTATTCTCTATTGCTCTGTTCCACTGGCACTTTAATAATGATTAAAATGAGGATTTGGGCAAGACAGAGCGGTTAAACATCAGCCAGGCAAACATCACGCTACCAACACAGACCCAGGTGGAGTTTTACCTTTCAAAACAAGCTGGTGGAATAAAGTGACCTGAAATGTCTAATACTTAACCATAACACATGCGAGGTCAGTTAGATTTTATTTTATTTTTTTAAATCATTGATGCATTAAATGTTCAAAAGTGACATTAAATTCAAATTCAAATAAACAAAATGTTACAAAATGTTTCAAATAAATGCTGTTCATTAAGCTCTATCTACTCTAAAAAATAAAATGTATCACAGTTTTCACAAATATATTGTGCAGCACACCTGTTTGTGCCGTGAGATGGTCGTACCCTCTGGCCTCTCAGAGAGGAGTGCGGGTGCTACGCGTGTTAGATAGCAGTTCAGTTTAATATAAGAAAAGATACTGGTTTTATTTGGTTGAAATTAAGTAGGTTAGGCACAAATTTGCTTATATGGGTTCTCTTTCTAGACACGAGGTCTGTGTTGGTATGTGCTTTGTCTCAGCCTGCACTGGGGCCCGTCATGACTAAGTTACGCCACTGGATATAGGTCTTGCTAAATTGTTGCTAGGGTACATTGTTTGGTTGCTAGGAAGCAGCTTGGCAGCTGCCACTGATATTACACCAAAGACTGCTTGTCAGTATAAATGACATAAACCAACCCCCATGTCTCTATGACATTCAGATTTGAAGATATGCCTGTTTGGGTTGCTAGGGTGCTAGATAGTGGTTGCTAGGGCGTGGCTAAGAAGAGGTTAAGTGATTAATGATTGGTTGTTTGCAGCCCTGAATCAAATAAGCCCACCCCCAAGTCTCCGTGACACTGATCAAAAGATATCCATCTGGGCTTTTTATAATGGCACTCTATGGGATCAGTTGCTAGGGTGCCTTAAACGGTTGCTAGGATGAGGCTTGACAGCGTTACAATGACCCTGAGACTCTGATTGGTTGGCTGAGTGAAATGACCCACCCCCATGTCTCTATGACATTGTGATGGAGAGTTATGTTCAATGCAATATTTCTATGAATATTACCACAGTAGGAAAAACAGCTGTTGTTTAATGGGCCGTCCCTCACCACAGTAAGTCTATGGGTAAATTTGGGGCGCTCTTGTGCCCCAGGGGTACAGCTTATACCCCACTGCAGGGTATGTTTTACTGGGATGAAAGTCATGCATGGCAGAGAAATACAAATGTTTCATGAGTGGCTTCAAGAGATAAATATGAGCTAGGACAGCGAGCGAACTTTGACCTCAGTGACAGCGGAAAGTAACAAATGCTCTTCTTTTCCATGTGAGCAGCTGAGGTCAAGGATATTTCTAGGAGTCTGGTTCCTCACCGAACGTCCTTTTGTAGCAGTAAAGCAGGTGTGGAGCTAAAATAAGCCACAGCTTTGTGAAAGCTTCAAACACCCTCATCAAACAAAGACCTCAACGGATCATAGTCATATTCTCAGAACGGGAAATCACATCACTATAAGAAGCACCAACTGAGATTTCAGCATCAGGTTTACTACTGCTTAAACTTAGCATTAAACTATGATAATCAGGGATCGCAAAATCGCTAGCCCGACGTCCCGGGGCTATTGTGTCTTCCAGTCAGGCGACCAAAATCCATCTCAGCCCTGGGAAAAATATATTTCAATGCTTTTGCCTTCCTTCACAAATATATTTGGGTCATTATGTGATTTTCGGGCATCAGGGAGTCACTGTCAATTATGTTAACTATTGAAATCGTGTTTGAATTTGCGCTTGTTTTTTACTTTCACTTTGTGATCGTGCGAACTGTATGGACAGTTTCATCGAGCGCACGCGCCTGGACCAAAGTTAACCAGTCTGTTGTGTTTGTTTATCGGTCTGGTTAGTGTCGCCGGTGTTGTGCCGAATTATGACTCCCCTCGTTGAAATCAATAGTAATCCTAACCCCGCCCCTAATCATAACCCC
>JAUMHR010000042.1:18206909-18221524 GCA_032361145.1 Enteromius fasciolatus | reverse complement strand
TTAGCACAGATTTGATCAGTTTCTCATTACATACAACTTCAATAGTTCTGCAGTTACTCAGTTCTTATGATTCAAAATAAACAAACGGTATATATTTCATTTCGATATAATTAGGTGATATACACACACACACACACACACACACAGTAGTCAACATTTAAAGTGGATCAAAGCCTTTCATCAAAGTTGTCCTAAAACCAAAACAACACCCATTCTTCAACTTTTATGATTCATAAGGGTCTTTTTTTTCTTTTTTATAGAGATTTATGCATTATCTGAAAGCTTCTCAAAGTCTTTAAAGTTGTCCAAATTAAATTCTTAGCTTTGGATATATTTATGTTAGGAAATTTTGATGGAATGTGAACTTTACTTTAATATCCTAATGATTTTTAACATAAAAGAAAAATCTAGAATTTTGACCCATACAATGTATTGTTGGTTATTGCTGCAAATATACATAAATTATACAAATTATACAAGCATGCATAATAGTAAAAGTATTTTATTGTTTACATAAAATGCGTATTGTGTATATATAACAATAGTAATTAATTATATACTAAAGGATACTATACTATACTTATTATATACTATACTAATAATTATATTCATATAGTATTATATCTATACATATTATAGTATTTATAGTAATTATTCTAAGTATAAAATATTTGTATTAAAGTACTTAAATTGTTTTAAACATTTACAAAAAAAAAAAAAATTAATATATAACTGATATATATTTTTGCAGACTCTTCATGGATGGGTTTTTGGGTGTATGTTTTTGGACCTTCCAGAATACCATGTGAAAATACTAGTAAATGAATATGTGATTGTGGTACATATAAAACATAAAATGAGTTAATGCAATTTTAACAGGAGGTCAGTCTGTTGTTTGATTTAATGACCATAGATGGCGCTCCAGACCCAGAAGGTTCTTGTTGCTCCTCAGCTGTGAGTCTGTAGTCGAAGCAGATAAAATCAATCATCTTGAGAAAAACCCAAACTCCAGACTGATATGATCCAGATTCCAGGGCCTTTTTTGATATTTTCCAGAGCTCATTATATCATATAAAGCTGTAATTCATCCTGTGGGCATTAAAACTTCAGATTGCTTAAGTGAGTAAGATGTTGGTTTATGAGCAGTGACTTCCAACTGGATTTGTAGGTGTGAGGCATTCATTTCCAGGGTTGATGATGCTGTTGTATTCTGTCGATGCCCCCTGCATGAGTAACAGTATATGGAGATGTTTTAATTTCCACAGTGAATCAGAACTTTCCAGAAAGCGATGTGATCACTAACATCAAAGTCTTCACTAATGTACAGTTACTGTATTTACCATTATTATTCACCTTTTTTTATTTTATTGTGTTACTACGTTTGGTCCTCATCCTGTAATATTATGCCACTATTTGCCTGAACTGGGAATTAGATTAGTTCATTGCCATTACTACTTAAGAGAACTAGCTAACTATAGGACTAGCTCTGTTACATCTCTAGACAAAGCTAATGTGAAAATGCACTGTATCTATTCTGGTTTATGGGAAGGTCATAAATTCCTTGTGGTTATTTTATGCTGATTTAGCAGAAATAAAAGTTCCATCTCGGTTTGTGTGCGATAGAGATGACTGTGGCCATAAACATAACCACCAATCATTCTTACTCATTGCTGTGGTCAACTATCACCAACAATTCAAGCCTTCCCTGACTGACCTTGGGAAATTAGTAAATGGTTTTAAACCTTTACAATCTCTTATCTATACACTATATTCACTATAGGACTAAAATCATTTCTATATATATATATATATATGTGTATTTTTTTTTTTTTATGACTGTAGTACAATAGTAATAACATGATTTCTTTAATTGTACTCATAAGTATAATGTGTTTTAAATGCACAATAACCAGTTAATCCAATGTTTCACATACAGTTTAAGTCACTGAATAATGCTTGTTTTAGTACTAGACATATTTAATCACGCTTATGCTTTTTAACTGAAATAAAAATGTTTCACAATTAACAGGTTTATGCTAATTCTAAACAATCTGATCATGTGTAATTTGTCAAAACTTTTATTTAAATAAAGCAATAAATAATATGAAAGCATGCTATGAATTTTGGAGTGGAGGAATCTGACCTTTTATGTATGACTGACAAATATGCACCACATCCAGTTTATGTGTAGCATTGTCCATCACTGACAAAAGTTGGGTGCTCAACAAAAAAAACTAATGTGAGCACACCAAAGCTCCAGAAATGCCCAATTCTGTCACACAGGGGCTGTTATGTTAAAACTGCAGTTCAAATATATCAATCTTAAAGTTTTCCTGGTTAAGAAGCCATTTCAGCATTGGCTTATAGTGGAATGGTTTGATACAGGAAGTATTTTAACATTCTTCACCTTTAACGTATATTGTTGTCGTCATACTATTTTCTCTGTTCTATTTCTCTGCTAACTTCCCTTTTCAGTTGCGGTGAAATAGCTGAGTTCCTCTTTCCAGCAGCCTCATATCAGAAGCCACTCCTATGCAAAACACGGCACGCTGCTTCACAAACCCTGCCGCTGATCTCAGGTCAGTCTGCTGCCGGACATCGACAGGAAACCTGCCCTAAAACTGAGCTGAGGTCAGTCCGCTGAGGTCATGTGATGCAAGAAGAAAATGGCTTTCACAAGGCTTCAATTGTTAGTGATAACAGACCACAGCAATGAGTAATAATAGTTAGTGGTTATAATGTTCAATTACCAAATTAATCTCGCTCTGGAAAGAAAACTATATTATTATGATCCAAAACCTGCTTTATTTATGTATGAATATATGCATCACATTTATTTACAAGTTCATTCGTGGACATTTTATATGCAATTCAAAAATATAAATCTAGATCATTTTTTGTACTTTTTCTGTTCTTGCAGTTCAATTTGGTGATCCTGGTTGCACAGAAATTATAAGCACCACTTTAAAGAAATCCCAGAATGCTCTGTGACAGCATTCATGTCAAGAGAATCAATGTTAGTTAAGTTCATCCTGGAAAAAAAAGCCTAAATCAGCCTGAATGAATTAGTTGTTGTCCTATTCTGGTTAGAATGGTCTGCTTTGAGTCACCAGTCAACCAGCTTAACCATCTAAACAACCAACTGACCAGGCTGGGAGACCAGCTAAACCGGGCAAACCTTGAGTGTTTCAGGTTGTTTCTTCCGCAGGGATTTCACACAGATCTGTGGTGTTAATAAAAGAATAAATTATTAACATTTCTTCAGATATGCTTCACTGCTGTGCTTCAGATCAGTCTCTTATGGTGTTATGTTTGCGTTAGTACTGTATGCTGTCTTAAAAGTGTAGAGCGGGACAGCCGACAGCACTAGTAATATGTAATAGTGTGGTTGTTATGATGTGTTTCACATTGATTGATATTTGAAAGATATAATAACTGTCTGTGGCAGAGCTTCATGGGAACTTGTGGTCAGGAGCGCAGTGTGTGTGTGTGTGTGTTGTGAAATCGTGGGTTTCATCATAGTAAAACAGCCACAGACATTGTTCGCCTTTGTCCTCTTTGGCTTCAAGGGCAACCACTTCCACCACAAGCCACTGCTTTCCAACACATCTCAGATCAGACGGACCGTCCCAAACGCCTCCTCTTCCAGTTTAACACCTGATCTGAGATCAGCCGTCCTCTCTTCAGCCTCACGGTCAGTTCGTATGTGAAGTCACGGCTTACCCTAGATAAGGCACTAACTTTACTTATTAATTATGAAGCAAAGCAGAGAGGAAAAGCACACACGTCTCTCTCCACTCCACACTGTCTTCTCAAATTCCCATCATCTGTCTCTTCTCCGGCCCTCACACTATTAGTCCTCTGTAGCCTGACGTTTGCAGCTTGTTTTACTTTTTAGAGGCGAAAAGTCTGACATCTCTAATAATAGATCAGTGTTGTTATTGTTTGCTAAAACTGAAACTATTTCTTCAAAATTAAGCTGAAGTAAAATTAATATTAGATGACAAATTTAAAGGAAAATTAGAAGTGACAATCAACTGAAGTCATAAAATGAGTAAAACTGAAATAAAGTAAATTAAAATCTGTACTTAAATATTGTATTATTTAAATTCAGAAAATTAATAAAAAGTATAATACAAAATAGTAATAAAATATACACTTTAAATAAATTCAAAGATTAAAAAAAATTGGATGAAGTTAATATAGAAAAGATAAATAATATACAATTAAAACTAAAATAGTTTAGCTGATTGAAATACAGCTGAAATAAATAAAAAATTATTGCCTTGGCAAACAACTTCAATAAAATAAGTTTGAATTTAATTCTTTAAAAAATCTAATGAAAATGACAAATGTGCAAAAGTCCCCCTGATGACTCCTGGGTAATTCAGGCTTCCAGTGAACCCACCAGTCTCTCTCTGTTATGGATTTCAGCACTGTGTCTGTTGAGCGGCACAAAGCATCCTTTCTGTCCAAGTGAACATTCAAATGAAGGTGCTTCGACTCCTTTATCTCTCTTTCATCCAACAGCCAGGAAGTGAAGTTTCTGAAATCGACTCTCTGTCTGTGGCTGTGTTCTTAGCTGGAAGTTGATTTACCTAAACTGGGATTACAAATGCAAAATACGAGTTTATATGAGCATGGTTCAGCTTGAGAGGAGCAATGGAAATAGCTGTGCGTTGCTTATGCATGTGGTGTGAAAGCCGTGAGCGGGAAAAGTGTTGTCTGTACACTGCTGATGCTAGATGTGTGAAACAGGCCGTGGTGTGACACTGCAGCATGCTACTGTTTCAACGGTTTAGTGTCGCACACGGTTGTCTAATACTGTAGGACGTATTGTAGGAAGTCTGCTGAAAGCACAAGCCTTCAAACTTAATCTTTGTTAACATTGATTTGAATCATTTCCATGCAAAGTTTGCATTTCACTTGGATTATAAATATTGTCTTTAATTTTTCATATTTAAAAAAAAAAATTATTAAAAAATGTCATATTTTTTGACAATTCAAAGCTTATGTTAAGTTTAATTTAATTTAATAAAAGTAGAAATTTACGATACAGTAATTTATATTTTTTATTTATTTATTTATTTATTTATTTTAAATTTTCTCCTGTAGAAACTAATTTCGTCTCTTTATCCTTATGGTGGTTTTCATATTTTAAAATTAAAATTTTGAAAAAGTGAATTTATTATGATTTCATATTTTAACATGGGAACTCTTGTATACATTTATGACAAATTCCGTATATTCTGATTTAAAACTTAGATTAACATTTATGCAATTTTTGATTTTAAGATGGGCATTCTTGGAAGTTATGGTTGATTTCAAGTGTTAACATTACATACATACATACATCTTCTTCCGTTTATCCGGGGCCGGGTCGCGGGGGCAGCAGTCTAAGCAGGGACACCCAGACTTCCCTCTCCGCAGATACTTCCTCCAGCTCTTCCGGGGGAATACCGAGGCGTTCCCAGGCCAGCCGAGAGACACAGTCCCTCCAGCGTGTCCCCGGGGCCTCCTCCCGGTGGGACATGCCCGGAACACCTTTTCAGGGAGGGGTCCGGGAGGCATCCGGAACAGATGCCCGAGCGGGTCTACTCCGAGCTCCTCCCGAGTGACCGAACTCCTCACCCTATCTCTAAGTATCCACCCTACGGAGGAAACTCATTTCGGCCGCCTGTATCCGGGACCTCGTTCTTTCGGTCATGACCCAAAGGTCATGGCCATAGGTGAGTTTGAATTCATGATTTATTTAATTATTTTTAAAAACTTTAAATATTATGATGAATTTCATATTTTACCAGTAACTCCTAAAAATAAAGTGTACGTTTATGATGGATTTTAATTTTGATTAAACTCTTGAAGAAAGTATGAATCTATGATGGGTTTCATTTTTAAG
This sequence comes from Enteromius fasciolatus, assembly GCA_032361145.1. Classification (NCBI taxonomy): domain Eukaryota; kingdom Metazoa; phylum Chordata; class Actinopteri; order Cypriniformes; family Cyprinidae; genus Enteromius; species Enteromius fasciolatus. Next base: position 18,215,625 of record JAUMHR010000042.1, on the reverse strand, counting down.
AGTGAAACACTTGTGAAAAAAATGATGATGAATATCATTAAACATCATTCAGACCTGAAAGATACATTTAAATGATTTTATGACTGATTTCATAGTTTAAGATGGAAACAAAGTTTGATTTAAGATGGGAACTTTTGGAAGAAGGTTTGAACTGAACATCTCCTATGGCCTAGTAGCTGAAGCATCATCCATATATTAGATTCTGAGCATACTTGTTCCCTGCTTCCTGAGCAGATCTCAGTAAAGTCCACTTCCGTCTCCTCAAACATGATCCCGCACACCTGCTAACTGCTTCATTAGCTCGCATTACAGTGTGCTCGGAGGCACGTCTGTCTGTAATTAACCTATAGCTGGCGTTTGTGTGATTGTGTGCGAGCGTGTGTGTGAGCGTGAGCTGTAATTAGGCCGCCTTAGACAGCGTGGTGATCATGTGTCAGTAGTTTGAGGCGTGCTGTAATTACCATGTGCATGATCAAGTGTCATAGCTGGCCTGTTCACTGCGAGTGTGTGTGTGTTAGAGCGAGGTGCTCAGTAATTAACATCTTTGATCTTCTAGAGAGAAAGAGAGAGAGTACTGGAGAAGGAGAAAGTAGGTGAGAGATAAAACAGGTGGCTCAAGAAGAGCAAACAGTGCCTTTTCACCGCACTGACACACACACACACACACACACACGTTTACTACTATATAACGATCGTTGGGTTAGTTGGAATTAAAATGATTTTAGAGCTAAATTGTGTTGGGGGCATCTGTACATTTATAATAATAATAATAATAATAATAAAAGCATCTGCAATAAAGTAGTACATTTAGTTCAAATGCATTTCATCTGTACACTGAAAATATTATGATGTAAAAACAAAATATATATAATATGATGTGAAAAAAATTAAAAAAATTAAACAAAGAAATGACAAGTAGCACTTTTAATATGAAATTTTTAATTAGAAAAATATTAAATTGTATTTTCATGTAAAATGTGCTCTGTTCATTTTTGTTTTATTTGCAACTTAAAAAAAACCCAAAGGATTTTTTACAGGATGTTTTTTTGTCCGTAAGTGTTTATGGGTCAAAAGTGACAGTAATGACATTTATAATGTTGCAAAATATTTCTATTTCAAGTAAATGCTATTCTTTTGAATTTTCTGTTCATCTGTGAATCCTGAAAGATCATGGTTTTCACAAAACTGTTCGGCAGCACAACTGCTTTCAACAGTGATAATAAACAGAAATGTTTCTTGAGCAGCTAATCAGTATATTAGAATGATTTCTGAAGATCATGTGACGCTGACGACTGGAGTAATGATGCTGACAATTCAGATGTAATCACAGATATAAATTACATTTAAAAGATATTCAAATAGAAGATGACTAATTGAAATAATAATAATATTTCACGTTTTTCTACTGCAGTTTTGATCAAATAAATGCATCAACGGTAAGCAGAAAAGACTTTCAAAAACAGATACAAATCTTACTGTTCTCAAACTTTTGGATGGTACACAAAAAAAAGAGTTGAAATTACTGAAATAAAATACTTTTTATTACAGACTCACATAGATAGCACTTATCTTACATCAAATAAATAAATAAAGCCTTGAGAAGAAAACAAAAGCATTACAGCAAAACAAACTTCATGCAGAAACTCAAAATGACCTCTGAAGCTGTGGTCATTCAGTTGTGTTAACTTCTCGTTTCACAACTCAACAACAATCTTGACACAGACTTGACCTCTAACTGTGTTTATGAGGAAAAACCCAACGCTTGTTAACATTGTGGTGGTTTTACTTTAAGATGTCATGTGTGTGTGGGGTCTTTACCGGCTACAACCAGGCCAGAGTCTCCAGTGTCAAGGGCAGCGACCTTTGACCCCATCTAAACCACTGAACCGCGGCTTTAATGACTGGAGGTCGAGGGGTGCGATTGCTGTTGCTTGTAGTGTGTCTAAATTTAGCTAAACATAAACACATACACAAACACAGTTGATGAGCACTGAAGCGGTGACTAACGCTAATATGAACTTGGCTTTTTTGTCCTGAAATGAAAATGAACAAACTTACTTTAAGAGGAATATAAGGCATAAGTGCTTATTAAGGTGATGACAGCATGTGGAGAGTATTTGTTTGTTTCTCCGGGTGCGTGTGTGGGGTCAGAGGGTTTGACAAGGGGAAAGCAGATAATTGGCCCCTTGTGGATCAGCCCAAGAGCGAGAATAAAACCGTTAAGACTCTGAGAATTTTCTTACATTGCTTTTTCTTTTTAATGCATGTGTTTTATGTTGTATGAAAAGAGATGGCATTGTCTGCAAATAGGACACATTTTTGGTGTCTCATTTTAGAAAAAGGCAAAATTCTCTTAGCTTGTTTTTTTATGAGAATTTTTATAACGCATGAAAAAATGCATTCATTATTACATTTATTTAACCTATGATGATCATGTTTTGGAGATTTTTTTTGTCATTTTAATTTGTTTTTTTTATTTATTCGTTAGTTTAATTGTTTTATTTTGTATTTGTTATTTTATTTAACTATTTATTTATTTAGTCTTCTGTTTATTTAAAATCATCTCATGCATCTTTTTGCTGTCTTAAATGTATTGTAATTACATTTCAAAGTTTGTAAAGAAATATAATTTTATTTGTGTAAACAGGGGGCTGGATTCGTGAGTTCATGGACGGCCTCCGTGGCTGTAACAGGGCAGACAATAAATTTAAGGGCGAGCATCACTACCTCTGGAGGTTCTGCAGCCAAGGCCGACACCTCTGGAGGTTCAGCAGTAGACGCAACCACTTATGGAAGCACAGGAGCAGACTCATGGATCGTAGAGACCTCTGGAGCACAATGTGCTGCCCAAACGCTCCAAATGGCGACCACCATTATAGGAAGGGCAGCAAAGTGTGGCAGGGCCTCCATGATGTCATGGCTTGAGAGCGTCGATGTCATCAGGATGCTTGCCACTCTCCCTGACATCAGAGGTGGGTCCAACACACTGGCAGACAGTCTTGCCGGTCTTGGCCCAAGCTCTGCAGCCGCATGAGCTTGGTTGGTACAGCCCTCCCCCAAAAAATCCTTTGGGGAAACTTGTGTGACATCAGTGACATGGCAGGGCTCAAGGCGTAGCTACCTTTGCTTTAATGCTCAGGCATCGGGCGCAGGTGTAGAGGCCATCTTGGCCTCAGAGTCAGGTATGATGACCATCTTGTTCGGAGGGTCAGGCTTGGCAGCTGTGTTGTGCAAAGGCTCTGGCTTAGGGTGGTGGTGGCTCTGGGTTGAGCCCAGAGTCTGGCATCTGGTAAATCGTAGCCTGCGTAGCTTCCAGCTCAAAGCTCTTCTATGGTGGTCCTGTTATGCAGGAGCTCCTCAACGGCCAACATGAGGTTAGCAGGCTGCGAGTGGTCAGGCATGATGTGAGTGGTAGCAGGCATGGCGTGGACAGATCCTGAAGTGGCAGGCATGGCATTAGTGACTTCCCACTTAGTAGACATGTTAACAGATTTAGATCTGGGGAGTGGTGAAGTATTCTGTAACAAGGGTCGGACTCAGGTAAGCGTAATGATACACAACGTAGTCAAACGAGCAGGGTTCAAAAATCGTCCAAAAAGAATATCCAAGGACATGACAGAATCATAAATCAGTTCCCAAGCAATGGTCAGGGCAGGCAGCAAAACGTTCACAAAAACAGAATACAGTCCAAATTCAAATTCCAAAAGGGCAATCCAAAGTAGCAAATGAAACAGACAAGGCTATAGCAATGGAAGAAAACCTGTTTGACAGACTCCTGTTTAATTAGTCGTCAAACAGGAAGTCACCAGCGAGGAGGCATAGGGAGCTGCGACAGTCCGCGCAGTGGTGAGAGCTCCCTCTGCTTTAAATTAAATTAGATTAGATTAGTTTAGATTCATATTTAGCAGTTTTAAAATTGTGATTTTTGTCCTGTCCCATAACTAAGGAGATCTTGCAAACAAAAAAAAGAATTATTGCAATCATATTCAGTAATGTGATCTTTTGAATTTATAATTTTGCATTCAACAAAGTTACTGTTAGAAAAATGATAAAAATAATTAATCAGATAAATGCATTTTTTATTCTTTTTTTTTAAATATGTTTTCTTAATAATATTCCGTATGTATCTCCTGATAACAAATGCCCGATCATCTGCTGAAAAAAAGGGTTTCAGCCCCTGTCTTCAAGCCTGTTATGGAAAGTGGTACAATAAATAAACTAAGCAATAGAGTTTTATTAGCGGTGCAGCGGGAGCCGTTCAGATCCTCTCTGATTTTACACATGCTGCAGTGGGACTCTTAGGGGTCGCTAACGTTTCCTCCTAACGGGGAGTTAACGATCGGACGGCCCCCAATGAATCGTCCCGCTGCTTCCAGAGAGCAACAAATCCATCATCTTCATCAGCGTTAGGCTCACCTGCTGAACAGTGTTAGATCAACAGAGCCGGCCCACCACAGTAAAAATATACTCGTTTATGACACCTAACGCAGAAGATGGCTGCAAACTCCAGGATTGTAAATCATTAATGGCCAATTTACAGTGTTTATTAGGGGAGAAAGATGCGTTAGATCCTTCATTAAAAATGGAGGCTAAAATGGTGTTCTTTTCTTTTCACAGCAGGTGAATCATCTAGAGAAACAGCTGACAGAGCATCGTAACAACTGAAGAAGCTAATTAATAAGTAAAATCAGCTAATTAATAAGTCAAATGAGATATTTCTAATAGGCTAGTTGTTTCTTTTAGACAGTAAAGTTAAATGGAGAGCAAATTGAAAAAGATTAGTTTTTTTAGATTTAATAAATGAATAAATAAAATTGGTAAATAAATACATTACATGTAAGTGTTCTCATAACAACAACAAAACATAGGTCTTAAATTAATAAAAAAATAAATCAATACATTTAAGAAAAAAAAAAAACCCCGAAGTGCATTAACTCATGGAGGCCTACTCTCAATCAGTTCCAAAAAGAAATGCAAAACCTGTGCTAAAGAAAACAAGTTGACAAAATGGAAGTACTTTAGTAAGCTTTCATCCAATCCAGTAACTAGCATTTTCAAGAAAAAGAAAATGCATAATGAATAAATGAGTAATAAGATGGTTTTCGTAGCAAGTTTCTCGTCAACTTATTTTTATAACTTGTTAACATTTAGAAATTTTCCTTTACTCCTCATATGTAAACGTTTTGTATTTTTTGGTATTTGTTAGTTTTCTTTTTCATTCAGCATCTTTTTAATTACCGAAGCAGGCGGCGTGTGTCAGCGCGGGGTGCTCTTGCAGTAGTTCATGCATGGCTGTGTGATTTTAAGGCTCTGATGGGCTGACATGCAGAGGAGGGGTCAGAACCCTCTGTCACACCATTTGCCTCATATACTCGACTAATTAGCAGATTAAACACCATCGATAACGCTCAGTTCATTAATTACTGCCGGCTGTTTTGGAGTTGTATGCAGCGATGAGCAGAAGATAGGGTGGGGGTGTGTGAATTGATCATGAAGATAGATTCAGTTTAATTGAGATAGAAGCAAAGGCCTTTGTAATGATCAGAGATTGCTGGGCTTATTAGCGTAGGTTGTGAGTAAATTTGAGGATTTTTTCAAGCATTCATTTTTTTGGGAATGAAAATGGGAATAGAGGGTTGAACGGGTGAATAGGACACTTCATGTCTGATATCCTAGATATTTGACTATTGTTTTAGGTAAGCAACAAAATTTTTTTTACATTTTTACAGGAAAAAAAACAGAACTACAAGATTTAAACATAGTTTACATCTCGCAATTCTTTTCAACTTCTCACAATTCTGAGTTTACATCTCGCAATTAGGGTTGTAACGGTATACCGGTATGGCGGTTTACCGTGATGTTGACATGCACGATATTTTGGGTATCTGAAAAATGATCGCGGGGTTGTCATTAAAGATGGATATCCAGTTTGCAAGAAATGTGGACAAAGAGTGCCTGCAAAAGGAGGAAATACGTCGATCATGTTCCATATACGTGAGCACCATCCCTCCGCGAAGATAAAAATATTAAAGCCGTATTATTTTTGATACAGAGGGAATCCCGGAATCCAGTCATGTGCAAACGCTGCCGTAATTCTATATTCTGTGTCTCTGTATGAATGAGCAGCGCCGCTTCGCCTAATATATCTAGTACACACTCAAGTATGCGTGACGCTCGTGGTGTCTCACTCACAATGATAATGATGAATAATAATAATACACTTCCTTTTACATCCATCCAACATGACCCTGCACATATTGCTCTCCCATATATGCTGTTAAAGAAGAAGAACAGTTGTATTTATTCTTGTCTAACATAAAGAGAAATAGCTTCTTCCTCGTTTTGTTTAAATGGGAGATGGAAAGCTTTATTTAAATATCCCCCCCAAACATTGGCCTCATCCTTCCATAAGTTTTTTTTTTTTTTTTTTTATTCTCATTATAGTTACAAAAAACCATTTTCATTTAAAAACAATATGTCCTTTTATTCATTTAAGGGTCATTGTAGCTGATGATTATAATAATAATGGTGATTAGTTTAATACCGTATACCGTGATACCGTGATATTTTCTGAGACGATTATCATACAGTGAAAATCTCATACCATTACAACCCTACTCGCAATTCTGAGTTTACGTCTTGTAATTCTGAGTTTACATCTCACAATTTTGTTAATAATCTCACAAAACTTTTTGTTTCGTTCAATTGAGTTTGTATCTAGTTTTTATCTCCAATTTGCGATATACAAATTCATATGATATATTCACTCACAGATCTTGCTCTTCCGAATTTATACTTCACAAGCTTCTATAACAACCAAATGTGTTTTCATAAATCCGTATGGAGTATGAATCACAACAACAGGTTTTTAATATTGTGCTTTTATTCAGCAACGATGCATTAAATTGATCAAAAGTGACACAAATGTATATATATCAAAATATTACACAGTTAGTTATTTTAAATAGTAAAATTATTTCACTGTATTTTTGATCAGATAAATGCAGACGTTCGCAGGAGAAACAAATCTTACTGACCCCAAATTTTTAAATGGATCCAAAGTAGTTGCTCAGCAACAGATTTTTTTATGTTTAATTATTCTTAAAATTGTACTTGCATTCTTGTGTTACTGTGCTGCATGTTCATGAAATCATGCTAATTCCTCGATACTCTACCACACGGACTAAATCAGACCAGGTGTTCCAGTCTCTCCCGTACTGAAGGTTGAGCGAACGTTTAAAGTATGTGTGTGTGTGTGTGTTTTGTAGGGAGTGTGTGGTGAGTCGTCTGCTAAATACATTTACTGGAATGATGAGAAATGTGTGTGAAAGCATTCACATCTGTCTGCGAGAGTCTCGATTTAGTGTCGTCCCTCATGTACACTCAGAGAAACTTGAGTGCATGCTCAACTGCTGCTCTAACACACACAGATGCAATCAAACAGACCTTAAACAACATTCTTACAGTCAAAACACCCCTGCGTCAAACACACGCACAGACACAGTCATGTGAGTTTTCAAGGCCTTGATTCTGTTTGAAAGCACCAGTGAGGGTTTGAGAGACTGGTCTCTCTGTCAGCTGGTGTCTCATCACACACATCTGCTCCAGCGTGGCTCAGTGATGGCTCATCACGACATCATCCAGCAGCAGTTAAAACACATACTGTATCACACACACAACGTCTCTGTGTGTGTGTGTTTGTCATGGCAAGCATGACAGAGTAGACGTGGTATTTGTGTGTGTGTGCCATTTCAGGGTCACCTTCTGACGTAAGAAACTCTATTTTGATGAAATGTGAGGTGTTTTGCACAAAACAGCATGACGTATTTGAAAAGAAAATACAGTGACAATTAGACATAATATGTAAATGAAATTGCTGATGCTGCTAAAAGTGGTTTAGTAATAACATTCACTGATGAATCATTCAGATTGAGACCAGGAACGTGTAGAAATACAGGTAAATAAATTCAAGTAAAGTAAATCAAATTCAACACAGGTTAAATGGGTCCTCAGGTTCGACTGATGTTTGCACCTCTCAGATACTGAATTACAGTTTTGGGGAATCATATCTGAATCGGTTCAACCAGAACATTTATTAGAATCAATCCATTTACAGTTTTTTCCAGAAGCTAGGACCCATTTCTCAATACTTAGGTCACTTTTGCAAATCTCTTCACACAATTCTCCTAACAGACTTTTAACATTCAAAACGCACTACATCTATCAAAACACTTTATTCAGGTCTCAAATAAATTCATTCTTCCAGAACTCCAGCCGACAAACACACTTTGTCACCCACAAAACAACACGCAGCACTACACAGTGTTTTCTTGTGTGAAACATGGACACATCTCTGTTTATAACTGCAATAAATATTGTTTATAACTGTTACTGGAATGAATCAGACATGATATTTTTGTTGTTTATTAATTTACATTTTTTCGCACTAAGTAATTCCAAAATACAAGAATTTGTGTACACATCATCCACAATCTTCATCTACAATGAGAATCAGCTGTGGCTGGTTAAACTGCATTTTTAGATTGAAAATACGTTTCAATAAAATAGTGCTGTTGAATGTTGCTGTCTTATTCAGTTTGGCATTATGTTATTGTTCTGAACGTAGGTTTAACATTTTGAAACAGTATGTAAGCATGTGCAAAATGTGCTGTATGTACAAAGATGTTTGGCAGTTGTTGTGTCTGAGTGAGAAAAG
>JAUMHR010000042.1:18193985-18206809 GCA_032361145.1 Enteromius fasciolatus | reverse complement strand
TGCTCACTGTGTGAAGAGTTCTGCAAAAGTGAACTAAGTATTGAGAAATGGGTCCTAGCGTCTGGAAAAAACTGTAAAGCAACGTTATTTTACTAACCTCAATATAACATTAAAGTATTTATTCCTATTTTGCATATAACTACTCACCTTAATTTCTAAATATGCATTTTTATTAGCTTTTTTGATATAACTATTTAATTTTCATTACAGTTTATTAAATTCATTGTTAAATAAAACTGCACTCAAATATAATATGAAAAAACGTAACACTGAATAATTATTATATTGCAATTTACATAAATGTGTGTATAACATTTAAAAAGCGTTTTTCAGTTATTAATTTAGCTGTAAATATGGCCTGGACAGGTTTAATGAGTCTGTCTGAAACTGAAGAACTTGGCGTATTGTGTTTTTGAGGCAGGGAATACCTGATTTCACCAGCCTGTCTGCGGTAAACGCCTCACATGTAATCGTATCATTCTTCCTCTCAGGAATGAAGCGCGCTGTGTGTGTGATGATTATATGTTGATGGGTCAGTGGTCAGAAATGCTGGCGTGTCCCGGGGGTCTCAGTGACTCATGGATGTTTGGGGATCAAAGCGCTGCCGTTGTCTTTGTTACGAACACAAAGCGCTGGCTTTCTGTTTTCTCCTCCTGTTGCTTCACCTGGTGTCATGTTTCACTGACTGCTGGGCTGAATGCCAGACAATGACAGTTATGAACATTACCGTAGTACTTACATACAGAAAGATATGCGCTGTTTCTCTATTTCTTTAATCTTTCATTCTTTCAGTGTCATGTTTGCTCACACACACACACTTGTTGCTCATCTTGTTAAGCTATTCTAGGTAATCGGTCACAGAATCAGCCTCCTGCTGCTCTACAGAAACACAGCGGCCTGAAAGTATGGAAGCCATTTCTGCCATGGAATAAAAAAGGTCATTGAGACTTTTATAGTATAATTCAGCCTGTTTTTTTCTTGCAATTTCAAGTTTAAATCTCATTTTTTTTCACAAATCAATTGGATTCATCATCTCACCGTGTGTACATCTTGCAAGATTTTTTCTCAGACGTTTGTTCTGAACAGTTCCTTTTTTTTGTTTCTGCCATTAAAAATTATTAAAATTAAAATGTTGTTTTACATTTTTTACACAGTTAAATGAAAAAACAAACAGGTAGTTAACCTCTGAACTCTCTGTACTATCTCAAAATTATGCATTAATGCCATTCATTTTTTTCATCTTGTGGCAGAATCAAGCTTCCATATTAAAAAGTTGTAGTCATTTATTTCTGAATGTCATTTTTAATTCGATGTATAGTATCAAATCAAGCGTCGTTAATTAAACAGAAAGAATCACACTTTACAATCAAAACAGTTCACAAAAAAGTGTGTTGGGTTTAAATGCTAAATAAATGGATGTGTTAAGGATGAAGATAGTAAGTAACATGTTTGTTTGTGGTTAATGGATCATGTTACAATGATTTTCTCCATCTGTGGTTCCTCTTTAAGACACATGTGTGAACATGAGGAGAACTAACTTCATACATCCACTAAAAATCTGATACAAAGATGACATTAAAACACTTTAAAGAGTGACTTAAGTGTACAAATACATTTTAACGCTTCATCTTTTATTAACTGAAGATTCCTGTCATGCTCTGTTGAACCACATCACAGTCAGGTCTGTGTGCCAACGCAGCGCTGAGATGTTTTCCCCGTTACGTTTCACTCTCACACTGTGTGTGTGTGTGTGTGTGTGTGTGTTTGTAATCATTCCAATGCCTCAATGCCTTTTTTTAGTGTGTTCAGCAGCAGTGAAGATAAAATCCCCAAATAAACAGACTTTTATCACTTATATATCAGAGTCATGGCTAAATGCCATAGTTTTTTTATTTAGTTTTTTTCCTCATAAGCAGCTGTGTTTTAGGAATATCTGTTTGTATTTACTAACAGCATGAGATTTTTCTTACTATTTTTAGCACATGTACATTACTGTAAGGAATGTTTTAAAAATAAAATGTCAAATAACATTGTCAAATTGATCAAATAAATGCAGACATATTAAACAATTGAATCTAACCAACCTCAAAGCTAACAAATATCTGGTAACAGTTTATTTTGACAGACCTGCAACATATTATCTTACTTACTCCTTCTACTAACCCCAAACAGTCCAGAGTTAGTATAGATCTCAAAATTGTGCGTTCATGACCTTTCAATTTGTAACATTTTTAAATGCAACTTATGGCAGAATCAAGCCTCCATATAAAATAATGCTGAACACTTACTCTGAGAGTTAGTATAGATGTGAATTAATGAGAATTAGTGACTTATAGTTGGTAGAATGTCTAAAGCAGACTATCAAAATAAAGGGTAATGAGATATCTTACTCATATTTGCAGTAAGTGATTAAATCAAGCCTCTAACATTAAGTATAGTAGAGTAAAAGTACTAAAAGTAAAGGTTAAAGTGAAGAGTGACAATATTGTTCAGTAATTCTGGTGAATTATCCAGACCGGATAGCGATCTTTCTACCCAGCAGTGGTCTGCTGTCAGTTCTTTGTAAGAGGCAGATTGTTAGTCTCCTTCATGTGAAAGAGCAGAGGGTGTTGGACTGACAGGAACAGAGGTCGTCTGGGAGGGGAATTCTCACAGTTTGCTGTTCTGTCTGTCTGAGTCCTGACTCATCCTCCTCCAGCACTGGGAACCAATGTCAGCAGGTGTTTGGAGGATCTCTCCGCTTCCCTCCTCCGCAGCTCAGAGAAATGGCTTTAATATCTCTGATGATTTTGAGATGAACTGGACGGTTTTCTGCCACAACACTTTCCCACTCAGACGCTCCTCTAGCTGCTGAACTCCAGGCATGCAGTGACTCAGGGTTTAATAATTACATTCATCATGAGTACAGTCTTTATCCAGAGAGACGATCTACAGAAAGAAAAATGCAAGGAAAGTCCCTGATTTTATCTCTTCACTTCAAAAACAAAAAATTGTGAGAAAGATCTTAAGGTGTTTCTGTAGAGAAATTATAAAGAACTATTAAATGCACGATTTTCTCTTTTTGTGCCCAAACAGTATTGATGAGTAAAAAATGTGTCAAATTCACTTTAACAGGTTTAAACTTTAACCAAAAATGGAAACACTGCACTCAGAAATTTTAAAAGAAATGACAAATTAATTATTATGATTATTTTGTGATTAAATTATTATGTTTATTATTATGTTTATTGACTAAAATATTAACTTTCTGTTAAAACATACTACAGTACTCTTTGGTTTATTTAAAACCTCAACATAATAATAACAATAATAATAATTACTATTCTTTATTTACAGTAACATTTGAGTTTATTTTATAATTCTCTTGATGCTTTGTCATTAATTTAATTCAGTTCTCATTAATCTAAATAATACTGTCTGAAAAAAAAAAGTTATACAAAGAATAACATATTGCGTAAATTGTGTAATTCTCCAAAAAATTTGCCCATTTATTAATAAAGAATAGAGAATTTTAAAATGTATATTTGCCTTACAATAACTTTCTTAACTTTTAATGTTATTTTCATTCAGCCGATGATTTTCTCAAGGATGAGGATATGCGCTTCCAGGATGCGGCACGATGTGTTGCCGTGGGAACACAGCAGGAGACGTGTGTAGGACAGCTGTGCGTCCCGGATCATCGAATACAATAAATAAATAACAAATAGACAGCCCTCCTTCTCACCGCTTGCAGCTCAGCTAGACATCGCTAAGACGTGAATGTGTCTAACATCATATTTAAACAGCAGAACCCTGGACTTCAGAGTGCATCCCAAAACTTACTGCGTCAGACTTTACCTGAAGTATTCACATCCCATGATTCAGCTCAGTACACGAAGACACAAAGTGGCAATTACGTGAAAAAAAGTCAGAAATGCTAATTTATGTCTCACAATTCTGAGAAAAAAAGTCGCAATAACCTTTTTTATTTTTTATGCAGTGGTGGAAACGGGCTTCGATAGAGTAGAGTAGCTTTACAGTAAGTAGCAGTAATACACAGCTAGTTTACACATCGCTCTTCAAAATAAAAGTCCTTTGTGAAACATTTTAGACTGAATAAAGAATCTTTTTTGGGATCAGATTCACGAACAATTGAAAATAAAGTTCTTTCGGTATAACACATATATGTTATATGTGCACAGTGATATTTGAACTGTGATTGGCTTTTATACTTTTTGTTAAATTTGAGTTTTTTGTTTTATTTTTTGCTCAACACCTGTTTTGGTCTGTTAGCTTTTCATAATGTGTTATATCAGACTCGTGGAAGGCAAACATCCAAAATACACTTTTGTGTATTTTACTTTATTTATTTATTGCACTTTTTTTTAGATTTCAATTACAGTTTCATATTTTAAAAGGCAGTTTTCTATTTTTTTTCCCTCCTCAGCAGCACTTGCATGCAGCACTCCAGATCACTTTACTGGTTCAAGGCCTGTTATCACGGACCTTAAAATGTTCCCACACTGCAGAAAACAATGCTTTTCCAGGCAATTTTTTTTTGTCTTGTTTCCAGCCAAAAAAATCTAAAAATTCTTAAATAAAGGATTTTCAAGACAAGTAAAAATGAATGCATTGTTTTCAGAACAAGTGAAACATGCAAAATAATCTTCCACAGGGATAAGCAACAAAATCAGAATTTCTTATAAAATTATTTTGCTGACCTAATTGGCAGATTATTTTGCTTGTTTGAAGCAAAAAGTCACATAATTTTGACTTCTTTTTTTGAAAACGAGACAATAGTTTATAACTTGTCTATAAAATCCTTCTTGATTTAAGCATTTTTTGATATTTTGGCTAGAATCAAGATAAAAAATCTCAATTTTTTGCAACTCATGCGATTCCATTATATAAGAAATAGCACGCAAAATTGCATTCGCAGAAACCGCTAACGCTGCGTTTTCAGAACCTGTAGTTTTTGTATTCCGAAATTGGAAATCCGAACCGAAGTCCCTCGGTGGTTTCAGCGTTATCAAGCAGGCATTCTGCAGCACTGACGTCTGTGGAAGCGTGTCTGCGTGCCGTTCTGAAATCTGACCCAGGGTCAGGAGGAACAGCATCTGCTCCACCTAAAGCCCTCCGCCCACTGCTCCCAAACGGTCGAGCGGAGCCCGGACACAGGTGTGGGTGTGTTCAGCATGTGCTTGAGGCGTAGTGCAGGTGCACATGTGCCAATTTGGGGCCGTCTAAGCTGGAGGTGGACGCAGGTGTGTGGTGAGCAGATAATAGGGGCTTGAGGGGATGCGTCATGTGAGCATGGTGTTCTTTAGACTAAATGAAACGTCTTAATGATGGGCGTGATGGGCAGGAGGCTTGTGCGATATCATGACCCACTTGGACGTGTAATGCAATGCCTTCATTAAGGGCAGGTGAGACGGTAATGAGGCCTGTAATTATGTCGACACCCGGCATGCACAACGCATCCCCACCATTTTATTGAAGCGGTTTATTTTGATGTATTTGAAATATTTTGATGTTAAAAACTCTTGTATTGTCTCTCATGCAGAATCGACAGATTAAAATGTCACAAAAGGTGTGATGTGCAATGTGCGCATAATCACGTCTGTGATTTGAAGCGGGTTAATGCAATCATTCACTTTTATTGCATAAACATTTTCCCATTGCAAAACACAATGCACCATCAGGAAAGGGAAATGTATATGCAGTCCACTTTTTAAAATAATGTACTGTATGTGATTACATATTGCATTTCTTTTCATTTTCGTTTAGACCAGTTCGTTTTCACTAAGTATTGCAGAATCAACAGGTCAACACTACATGCAAGGCACCGTATAAAATTAAAAACACATAATTAAGTCTAATATTGAAGCAGGAGCCATCGTTAAATCATAATCGTTCAGCTTGATGAAGCATCTTGCTTTACTGAGGGAAAATATGAAGAGTATGTGTATCTAATATATTTAATTTTCCCTTTAATTGCATGTCAGATGCTAAAAGTGAACATTTTTAGCTTGAGCTACACTTAAACATGTAGATGTCTTTGTGCTTTGGATTGTCAAGGAGAATCAATAGGTTCAAAAAAAGAATAAAAAAAATGTAATATCATACTCAATTTTCCCTTTTTCATGTCAGATGCTATGAAAAAAGCATGAATGTTTAACCCCAAAAATTATTTGTCATTAGATTTACCCTTAAAAGTATAGAAATGTTATTGATATTTTCTCAAAATATATAATTTTTTTAATGCAATGGCTTAAATCTGATTGGATACTGGATTTTTAACAGACTGTGCGAGTTTGTTTTCAGTAAATACTGTATTTTATTTTCTATTTGTTTTGCAGAATGAGCAGATGAGATAGATACCAAAGGCACCATGTAAATTTTGACGATCTTCAGTGTCTTTATGGCGTCTGAGACACAGGAGTAATTGTGTCCTCTGTTGGAGATGGATTTGCATGCTTTAACTTATGCAGCATGACTCGCCTCGCTCGCGTACACAAACTCTGACACACACACACACACACACACACACTCATCAACTGTTAAACGCCGCTGCGCTCTCACCTCTTCGCTCTCAACCCCCCTCTGTTCCACTGGCACGCTCTTAACAATTGAAACAGACCACATCTATTTCCTTCTTTTCAAGCAAATGCGGACAGGTGGAGGTTTGATAGACCGACCCGAGCGCCAGATAACCTGTGCAGAGAAAAGCCAGAATTAAATTTGCCAGAGCATGTGACCTAAACGGCCCAATGGTGCTCAGATGCCTTTTTTTTCCCAACTGTGGGGAACGGTTAAACTTGTTGCCTGACTAAGGGAGAAGCTTTCTGTGGGCCGCCACAACCACAAACCAAGTCTGCGACCGGTCACGGCTCTCTAGGCACTAGAAAACAGCGAGATAAAGATAGACGAGAGGGACTCGAGGGGGAGGGAGGATACGTGTTGATGTCAGCGTGTGAATCGCCGAAAAAAACCACAGCGCAGCGTTTGCACTTCGGCTCTTTTGCACAAGGGTAAGCATCAGTCAACCACAGGCTGACCGCCGATCACAATCTGCCGCGTCTGTGAACCATGCACAGAATCCAGGGACAGAACCGCCTCGCTGGACTGGCGCAGGGTGACCATGGGTTTCAGGGTGTGTTTTTGGGGTCCAATTTAGGGGCTGGAAGGTGGAGGGCGTTTAAGCGAAGCCTCTGACATGTCGTCACGGGCGTTTTGTATTTTTTTGGCTTTTTGCAGGGCCGAGCCGGGAGCCCTTCAAAGTTCGGGAGCAGATCAAGTTGGAAGAGCTGGATTCAGACGAAGACGAGGAGAAGCAGCAGCAGCCGCCGCCGTCGCTCGCCATGGCTTCCAACAGCATCTTCGAAAACTTCCCGTCCTACCAGACGTGCTTCTCCAGGGGTGAGTGTCCGAGTCTCTATCCAGCGTGTTCGATGTGGTGTTTGAGCTTAGTGACGACACCGAGGTGCTGGTTTGCAGTGTCAGTGGAGTACTGAAATCTTGTGGCTGAATCTGAAAACCACAGGTCTGTGGGTTAGTGAGTACTTCACTGGTTAACCTCATTCAACCAGCCGATGCATGGTGGACTCCAGCATGCCGTTTTGGACGTTCCCTTATTGATGAAGCCACATAAAGCTACTTTTCAGTTCTTGCATTGTGCCAAAATTGAGGTTTTATAGTTTGCTGCACAGTGAAACGAACCTGTTGCATAATAGTTTTAATGGAGGTTTTTAAGGGTAGCTAGAGAAAGGAAACTCTCGAGTTTTATCAAATGCACTGTCAGTCTGAAAACAACTTTCAGTTCTAGCATTGTGCCAAACTTTGGGTTTTATAGTTATTTAGAAACAAACGTGTTGCTTAACCTGTATAATAAGGCTTTAATTGGTTTAAGAGAGCGTATTTTGGATGTTTCCTTTCTGAAAAAGCATCGTTTTGAGTTTTGCTGCATGTAATGCGAGTTTGAAACCTGGCAGTACAGTATGTGAAGTTGGACTGCATGTTTGTTTGTGGGAGTCCTGTACAGTGAAACTAACCTGAACTAATAAGGCTTTCATAGTTTAAGTGGTTGCACTGTGACTTATCACAGGCGGTGTGAGTTTGAAAACTGTTTTCATGTTTTCGAGTGAGTTTGTTGGGGTTTTTATGGGAGTCTTTCAGTGAAACTAACCTGCGCTTTACTTTCAGAATCACTTTAATCACTTAAAGGTCATATCGGATCTCTTTCTTAGTGTTTATTTATTTAAAATGATAAAGAAAGGAAACTGCATTCGAGTTTGGTTGCATGCATTATGAGTTTGAAAACGTTTTGCTATTGTGCCAAACTTTGAAGCAATGTGAAACTTACAGCTGTGCTGTTACTGGATTTATATATTATCACTTTAATAGTGCAAGGTTCCAAATTAAATGATGAAACCTAAAATAAAATAGTAAAATAATAACATACTTCATTCTGTAAAGAACTCGTGGTTCTGTAATAAATAGCTCAAGGCATTACATCATTTCTTTTAATGTTAAATAAAAACAATAGCAGAATCAAATAATCACTGTCTACAAATTAAGAGCTTCTTCTTTCTATAATGTCAACTCTTGACCTAAATCTCAGTTCTGTTTGTTTTTTTGAATTAGTGTGTTCAATACACAGAGAGAAATGGCTTGGTTTTTTATGCAGCGCAGTGGCACGTCCTCACAGCTCTGGACTTTCCCTCCTTGTTAAAGCCTGTGTAGTTTCTCAAGTGCCGTTTTTTATGCCTGTGGGTGTGTGAGTTCACAGCTGAGGCCCAGGGATGATGCTTTAGTTTCTTTCTCATACTGAAATGACTGTGAGGGGAATGGAAATCACCCTGTAATGGTTAAACCGACTCATTTAGTGGCTCTGAGTGGACAGATACGTTCTGCCAAGGTCTCTTCTAACTATAAACGTGCTGTTTAAAACGCTCGTTTTTATTGCGGACCATGCCGTGGGATTGCATCTAAAGGTGATGTTAATGAGGTCATGAGGTCTGGTGGCTGTCTTCTCAGTTGCTTCTTGAGAAAGTCTCATTTCAGTTTCCTGACAGTCTCTTTCTCATGCACACATACGTCTACATGCATGCGAGCGCTTTCAGTTAACACAGGAAGTTTATCAGTCGCACCCGGAGCATGTTTGTTCTTGAGCACATGTGAACAGCCTCGATGTAACATCTCGAAGACGAGGCGAAGACCACATGAAACTGAACAAACAACCTTTATTCTATTAATGATGCAGGGTAGCTGAACTGAAGGTGTCTGCTTGTGCAACTCAACGTGTTTTTAGCCCAAAAAGGGCTCTAAGATGTAGATGAGTTCGCTTTTTCATCAGATTTGGAGAAATGTAGCATTGCATCACTCCGCAGTGAATGGGTGCCGTCAGAATGAGAGTCCAACCAGCTGAAATAATAGCATCGCAATAATCCACAGCGCTCCGGTCCATCAGTTATCATCTGGAGAAGACAAAAGCTGAAACAAATCCAGCATTGAGATGTTTTCAACCATTGCTATACACAAAATGTGTGTGTCTGAATCAGGAGAGAAATATGTAGCTGGATTTTCATGCAAGAGACGACAGTAGACTTTTTCAGCAATGGATTATGGACTCACGTATTAGTTAAAAAGCATTAGTTGATGGACTGGAGTGCTGTGGATTATTGTGATGTTTTTATCAGCTCTCATTCTGACGGCACCCATTCACTGCAGAGCATCCATTAATCTGTTTTGATGAAGAAACATAAACTGTTTTAGAAATGTATTTTCTTTTCATTTAGAACTTGTCAGAAAAGCAGCAAGTTCTGCTGTTGCTTGGCAACTATACATTTAAACTCTGCTTTTAACCCTTAGTAGCAAGTTCTTTCTCATCTTGACTTGAACACATCCTGTGCTGGATTCTAGCAGCACAATTACATTGGCAGTCAACTTTACATCCGCTTAAGCAAAAAGGGCATTTCTTCGGATGCTCGGTGCATACCCTGCCCCGCATATATATGGTCATCTCGACTGGACGGCCACATTGTTAGCATGTCTTTGTGCGTGTGTCGTGTTTGCTGATGTACATTTGCATATACATTTCTATACCAAATGAGACTGTTTGTTACATACAGCTCGTTTGCATTCGCTTTATCAAGGAAAAACTATGCATATGCAAAGCTGAAGAGCATGTCAGCTAATGTAAGCATGCACACGGAGTCTTTCTCATCTAGCAGTCGCATTTCTCTTCTTCAGCGCACAAACTGAGGATGTACCCTGTATCTCTGTGGTATGGCTTTATCAGATGGTTTGTGTGTAAATCTAGTAATAGTTGGAAGCACTATTCACGCCCATGCTCACGGTTCTCAAAGAAACTTCCTTCTTGAAGCTTATTTTTTTTTCAGGTCAGCGCAGAAAGGTGTTTGCTTTGAGGGAAGTTTGCTTTGAGACTCTGGCTTGACGTCATTGTTAGCAGCGTTGGGGAAGCTGCTTTGAAACTGCAACTTGTCAAGCTGCAAGATACCCGAGTTAAACTTAAAGCATCAGTTAAAGCTTCAATCAAATGCACACAATATTTGTATTGTCACAAGCTACTAACACAAAGGGTGGCTATTTAATAGGAAGTATTTGAAGTTATTCAGGGCAAAAAACAGTGATATTTACTTTTACATTTTTGACAGTAAATGTTACAAATGCCTAAAAAAATGGGAATGAACATAGTAAAATAGAAATACTGAAGTACTTTTTGTAAAATGTGCTTCCTTAATCTTTATTGTATTTCCTTTTTGTAAATAACAACAAAAAAGAATATAGAGACACATCAAGGTATGGCAATCTGCTGGAAATTTGTCTTGCTCGGGCAGACTTTATTGGGGTACTGCACCTTAATTGGTGCATGGCTTAATTATCTGAATAATTACATGGAGTTTGTATGTTTAACTGCAGTACGCCGTGGCACGTCTGTGTGAAGGATGATGAGGAACTGTTCTTTATCTTCAAATCAAGCCCCTTTCACCTCACTTTCACCCTGATGGCTTGGCTCCGTGCCGTCTTACACACTGGGCACCGCTTCTTTCCATATATCTCTCAGGAGCAGCTGTAAGTTTTACAGGGTTGTTTTTGTCCTCCTGAGGTGCGAGTGTGGACAGAGATGGATTTACGGTGGTTTTCGGGGCTCGTGGCGGTCCTGTGGACCTGTAGTTGCTCCAGCCTGGCCTCCGCTGATTCTGGTTATCTACATCCACAGGCACCTGAGAAGGAAGCCGCTTCGCCTGGTCCATGCAGATTCAGAGGGACTTGCATAGGGTCATAAATTCCTGCTGCCCGCTCCCATGTGACCCTCTGGTCACTGGGGTGAATCTGAAGGGTTTAGCGGAACGAGAAGGTGTGAATGTGAGCGAGGGCTGTGGGAATGTGGTCACCTGCAATAAATTAACTGCTTCACCACACCTACCATCGTAAAGTAAACTCGTGTTTTACTAGAGTACCTCTGCAATAACACGCGGAAGGGAAAAGTGTTTCGGCACGGCGTCCCGTTGGAGAAACCTGGCCCTCTCCCCTGCACCTTCCCAAAGGCTTTTTCCTGTGTTAGACAGGTGGATAACACGAACAGATCGTACGCACTGTTGGACGTTTAATCAAGCTCTGTCTCTAGAAAGTGTTGTTTTTAAAATTACAAATATATTAAATCAAATATTTACTGTTTATTTATTATATATATTTACGTAAATTTAACTACTTCTTTTTTTTAATGAAAACTACTTTTGTTATTTTGTGTTGAATATATTCTAATTATTTATTTATTTGTTTTTAATCATTATATATTATTATACGCTAGTTATTATTATTATATGCCATGTATGCAAATTAGACACTTCATTGTTAATTTTGCGCCAATTTGTCATTTGTGCTAATGTTGAAAAACTGAATACAATCAACTAAATTATTTATCAAAAATGTACATTAGTATAATATTGCTTTGTTATTACTTTAATGTAGATTTAAAGTATTAGTCATTTTTATTTGTTTTTGTCATTTTTACTATTTTTGTATATATATCTATAAATTCTATATTATTTATTCATTTAGTTACTTTGTTTTAATTATTTAGTACATTAATTGTCTTAAAAATAAAAAATACCTTGTTTTTTTGTCATTTTTGATGTGTATTTTTCAGTTATTTTATAATTATTTCTACTCCAATTATATGTTCTTGTTCTTATTTTAAAGCAAATTTAAAGTGTATGTAATTTTCTTGTATACATATATATATATATAATATATATATATAAATCTATACTGTTTATTAGTTTGTTATTTAGTTAGTTTTAATGATTTAGTACTTCAGTTGCCTTGGCAACTAGCTTTTAAATTTTTTGGGGTGAGACTCTGACTCTCCATAATACCTGATATGTATTAAGCGCTCTGATATGAAATGCTGATGTCTCAATAACAGAGTATCTCGCTTCAGGAGACGTCTCTCATTGGCTAATATTGAGTTTCGTCCCCCGGTGTGTCGCTGTGCTGAAATGGATTTTCTGACCCTGCTCTCTTTACATGGAGCAGCTGCTGGAGAGCTTGGCCCTGGTAATATTGAGCCCAGTGTCTGCTAGACAGGCCGGCCGCTCGCTATTGAGCCCAGCGTCGGACAGAACCACGATGGGAATGTATTGAGTGGCGTCGTCAATGAACAGCTCCAGGAAAGGAGATAAAGATGCTTGAATCCGACTGTCCTGTCGGAGATTAACTTTATTTCCTGAAACTCTGTGGGAAATGCTGATTAAAAATTGTAAATATTGCGAACAAAAAAAAAAAAAAAAAAAATATATATATATATATATATAGATATA
>JAUMHR010000042.1:18150188-18169376 GCA_032361145.1 Enteromius fasciolatus | reverse complement strand
GACTGAACCGCAGCATAACTCAATACACTTCAGCAGGGCAGACTCTGAGGCATCGCCAGCTGTGTCTCGCTGCAAAAGATCAATTTCTTACTGTTATTGATAATAACATATATATGGGTAGTTGACAAATAAAACCTGGACTGTGTCCAACTAAATTTTGAGAAGCTCAAGCACACCTTAAGAATTGGCACATGGTTTTGATCAGCAAGGAAGACAGCACGGTTGCACAAGCCAGCAACACGTGCAAGAGCTGACCAAGTTGGAGAGCTCCTGTCAAAGGAGGTTCCACTCTGGTTCTCGGTGGTGTCTGCTTCATGAATCTGGTTGTCAAACCACATGTGTGCGACAGTCATTCGGTTCTGGGTCAGAGTTCCAGTTTTGTCAGAGCAGATGGTTGTTGTCGAGCCAAGAGTCTCCACAGCTTCCAGATTCTTCACCAGGCAGTTCTTCTTCGCCATGCGTTTGGCGGTCAGTGTTAGACACACCTACATCAAGTTACAAGTTAAGTAACAATTCCTGGCTCAAGTGAAGTGTACTTTAGCTCTAGAAGTATACTTTGAACTCTGACTTACGGTTACAGTGGCAAGGAGACCTTCAGGTACATTAGCGACAATGATACCAATCAGGAAGATGACAGCTTCCAACCACCCATATCCAAGAATCAGGGAAAGAATGAAGAAGGAGACACCCAGGAAGACAGCTACACCAGTGATGATGTGGATGAAGTGCTCAATCTCTTTAGCAATTGGTGTTTTTCCACCTTCCAGACTTGAGGCAAGAGTGGCGATACGACCCATGACAGTACGGTCACCGGTGTTAATGACAATCCCTCTGGCAGTACCTATTGAATATTTTAATTTTAAATTATAGAAATTTATACTGTAAATAATGGATCCATCATACTTAAGCAGTTTTATCTGTGTACCTTCAACACAGTTGGTAGAGAAGAAGGCAATGTTTCTGGTTTCCAGGGGATTTTCATTGGAGAAGTCAGGAGTACGCGTCTGGGGCTCAGATTCTCCAGTGAGAGAAGAGTTGTCCACCTGGGAAGGAAGAATACCATATACTTTAAGCTTCTGCCTGAAAACTAAGATGCCGTGGCGCTAAACCTCCTGACCAAAGAGGAAAGCCCTCATTTTATAGCTGTGATGACAAGAGCTTACAGTATCAAGATCAACTAAAAGCTGATTTTTTTAAAAGTATGCGAAATATTTAAAGTCCTCAGCATAGAGTCTCTAAAATACATCAGAGAATTTCACACACCGGTCTGTTATTGTGGGGACATTTCCACGGTCCAAAATGTGACACTGAATGAAACTATTTGTGATTGGTTGTTTGACATGTCGGTCAAACTGATTCATGGGCAGGCTTTGTCCAATCAAAGCTGCAATGGATTCCAGGCCTTCAGCCATTAGTCTTAAGGTCTGTCAATGCAAGACTAGGTGTTGGTCTTTCTCTGGGGTGTTCAATCCAAATTTAAACTCTGTAGTGCATTGGTCTTCCAGACAACAGCCCTGGTCTGGCTGGTATTGCAGCATATGCCAGCATAAACAACAGTGCTTGACCTGTTGACCAAAGCAATTACACAACTGCTACACAAGAAGCCTGCTTCATAGGTTCACCAGAATACCCGCATCCTATTCTGGTGACCAGCATTCAAAATGCAACATATGCCAATCTTTTAAAAAATGAGAATATGCTACTCTTGCCATTCCTTTGCACTTGAGGTCTTACCTTGCATCCATGCGCAGAGATGATACGGAGATCAGCTGGGATTCTGTCTCCACCTTTGACCTCCACAAGATCACCAGCGACTACCTCCTCTGCGTTGATACTTTTTTTCTCTCCATCACGCACAACCAGGGCTTGCTACAAAACCAGAATGTATTAGAATTACGTTTTGTGTGAGAGATACAGTGTTTTATCAGAAGGATTTTTCAGTTTCAGTACCTGAGGTACAAGGTTCTTAAAAGATTCCATGATTTTAGAGCTCTTGGCCTCTTGGTAGTATGAGAAGCATCCTGTTATTATGACAACAGCAGCAAGCACAATTCCCAGGTACAGCTGGAAAATCAAACAGGTTCACAGTGGGGCAAATTATGCTTGATTCACTATGTTTGTTGACATATGAATTGTTTATGCATACATGAGTAAAGGTTTTTATCGTACATTGTCATTTGCGGGTTCATCTTCAGAGGCAGCTTGGATTCCGTATGCCAGGAAACAAAGGATCGCACCAATCCACAGTAGCGTTGAGAACCCACCAAAGAGCTGTTTGCAGAACTTGACCCATTCTGGAGTCGTAGGAGGTGGGGTCAGAGCATTGGGTCCATCACGGGCTAAGATCTCCTTTGCACGGGAAGAAGACAACCCCTGCCAGCAATGATAAAAATTATGTCAACGATTAGTTTAACAAAGTTGTAGTATGAGTGAAGCTTGAAACAGTGGTTGTGGATGTCAGATCTCAAAAATATAAACAGAGACTTCAAGGAGATATTATGGAATAACGAAAAGTGGGCATGTTGTCCTTGAGGTTAAGCGTTTTCTGAAGGTCAGGGTGGGGCAGAGGATTTTGTCCAAGTAGGGTGTGGAGTTAATGGCAATGACGCACTCACCAATGTCCGTGTTTGCTCCAGGACAATTAGCAATGATTTGGTTAAAGTAATATTATGCATATAGGTTTCGGATGCAAAGCTTATTTTATTTTAAGTTGCAAGTACTTGTATTATAACTTTTCCGTTACAACATATAATTTACTTGTGTCGATTACATAATAATTACACCTTGAATATACCTCATGGTAAACCTTCTCCACAGACACCATTTAGCATTTTTTGACATAAATTTGCTTTGATTTGACAGAGAAGACACAGTAAGCTTAATAAGCAAATATTTAAAATACTTTAAATTAGGTTACTAGCTGTTTGTTTTTGTAAGGAGATAATACCAAGTCATTTATTTCCATTTAAGAAGACAAAACATCAGAGGTGGACGAAGTACACAAATCAAGTACTTCAGTTACATACAATAAAATATTTCTCCAGTAAAAGTTCTCCTTTTTCAATTTCACTCGAGTGAAAGTACAAAAGTACTGATAGATTTATTTTGCAAATTTTATATAGCACATATCTTTTTATGATCTTACTGCTCGAAATACCTGCTCTAATATACCTACTTTTTTATGAGCATGATGTAGTAATTTTCACTGTGAAGCTTACACTGCAATGTACCCGAGAGAAAACAATTTGAGCGTCAAATTTTCACCAGTAAGAAAAAAGTGTTTTGAAGCTTAGGCTATTGTTTTGCAGAACATCACAGAACGTTATATATCACATGAGAATAAGTTAGGATAAACATTTGAAGGAAAATATTATATTACATACAATATAAAAACAGTCGTAGGGCTAAATGCGTAACGTCAGCATTTTAATAAAACTGCATCAGGGAGTATGAACATTTTTTGACCTGAAGACACTGATGTAGACGTGTCTGCAATTCTTTCAGTGGACTTCAGATCACCTTTACAGCAGTGTAACACATTTGTACCTAAATATGATTTTCAGTTAAAGTTAGTAACTTGCTTTGCGCATCATCAGTCGCGCCAGTTGTTCGGTTCACTGGAGACTCGCTCTGAACGAATCGTTTGAATCAGTGAGCTGGCGAATGGAGAACAGCTGCAATCAGATCATTCCAATTCGAGAATGAGTTGTTTAGTGCGATTTGCGAACCGATTGGACAGGTTCATTAAAAAGAATCAGTTTGTTAATGAATCGCTCGTCTGCGTCTCGCTCGGAGCACGTGATGTAAGAGATATGTTTTATGAAATATAGTGAAGTAAGAAGTATGATCCATTGCTTTGGAATGTAGTGAAGTAAAAGTAAAAGTTGCTTAAAATAAAACTACTCCAGTAAAGTACAGATACCTGAAAAATGTACTTATGTACTACTACTTCGTTACTGTCCACCACTGCAAAACATGCATATGAATCATTTTAGATGCATAATGTTTCCCACAAAACTCACCCTGGTCAGATCTGTTCCATATTTGCGGTGAAGCTCGTCCATTGTCAACTTATGGTCGTCCTGTAGAAACAAAAAAAAGCCTTGAAATCTCAGTTCACCACAAAGATGATTATTGTTAAATTAAGTTTTTTTTAATGCAATGTGTATTTTCTAAATGTATTTTTATATATATTAATTTCGCACCAGATCAACTTCTTTTTTGAGGTCGTCCATGTCCTTCTGCTTTCTTTTCCCTTTTTTTGGCTTTTTGGCTCCATCTTCTGAAGTTGCCGCCAATTTATACTTATCGTTCCCCGTCTATCAAAAATAACAAAACATAGCATATGCAACAAACACATTACCTGAACAAGAGACTAGAGAGAGAGAAAAAAATGGAGCAGCAAAAGCAATGAAACTGGAAGCATAATGAAATAAAGCTATGGTTCACTCACTCCAAGCCCCATTTTGCTGGTATATTCCAATTTAAATTCTAAAGCTTTTGGATCTTAGATGTCGTCGTTCTCCTGAAAGCCTCTCCGGAGACAAAAAGCTCCTCTGTTTCCAAGTCAGGTTTACAAAATTTATACCCTGCCAACTCACCTGTTTCAAGGAGGAGATTAGGGAGGAGTTTGGCTGCTGTCATGGAGCTTTAACATTTATTCAACCTTCATCCGAACAGGTAGGTCATGTCATTGACATCTAGTTGAGGAATTAGCATACTCAGTATTTGAGAAGACCAGTTGTAGTTTGCAGATAATTGATTTATTATTATAAAAAAGCCTTTCGTGTGCTCTAATTTGTCTTTAACATGAAGTGTATCTGCACTTATAAATCATTTATTTTCCTGACAACCCTAGATTTTTATGACTTTGGCCACTTCTGCATTTCAAAGGTAAATGAAGAATGACTGTGTAAATTGTGTCCTTTGGCATTCAACACCCTGTAATAAATCTGATAAAATCAAACTATGCTTGTACACGGCCACAATCATATCTGAAGTATTCTGAATGTGAGTTTGGCATACGTTTTGTCTGTGTTTTGTAAACGTTTCGCTATCTTTTCTCTGTCAACAATGGATTAAGTTTAGTCCATATTTATGCTTTTCAAAAGCATGCCATCACTTATACGTCTGTGAGCATGGATTACACATTTCCTTTTGAGTTTGCATCTATTTGTTTGGTAAATACTCCAGGAAAACCAGGATCAGCTGGTGCTGCAGCTCAGAGAGGCTAGTGAATGAGGAAGACGGGAATGAACTGTGCAGAGATTCAAGGTGACATGAGGGTTGTGGGAATGTCAACAGTGACGATCAGCCTCTCTGACAGCCGTAGCCGATTCAAGCTCAAATCGATGTTGCTGGGTTTTGTGGTTACATTTTAATATTTTTTTCCTCATAAAGGTCTGGCATTTATTAACTTGGGATTGTGAAATGGCCCTTTAAAAGCAGCTACCCAACCTGTTTCAAGGAAGCGGTCCAGTCTCTGAAAGGAAACATTATATTCTAAAGTTGGGCGGACTGGGACTTAGCAAAGTGATCGCCCTTGTGTTACTCAGGATTCAGGTGAACAATACAGAATTTGTTACTTTGCAAGAAACAAATGCACTAGTCCATTTTGGTCTTTTTAAATTGCAATGCCTGGATCGAATCACACAAAGCAATAGCTAATAATATACACTTAAACAGTGAAAACTATCATTTAGTAAACCGGTTCCAGTGCTTCATCCTATAATTGCTGTGTCTGAACCAGGGTTTATTCTCAGGAAGAAAGGACGATGTGTTGCAGAGAAATGTGAAGGGGGAAGGGGCTCGTACTGTAGCCACACGTGATCACAGCAGGGGCTCTATGGACGTGAGCAGAAATGGCAAACAAGATCTTTAGCTCTCTTTAAGGAGGAAAATGCATGCTTATGCATTTTTTGTGAATAAATGCCTGACCCATACATGATATAATATAACATAAAAATAGCATTTTTCTGCACAAATATATGTTTATTGTGAACAGCATGAAATAAGTTAAAATAAGTTTTAAAGTAAAAGGTCGAATGCACATCATTGGCAATACATTCATGCATACATATAAAGTATAAAACGTTCTGGCAAGGTTCTAAATGTTAATATAATGTTTCTATGAACTCTGTTATTTATACCTGTGCATGGAAAAATGTATTTCTGAAAACGTTACAGCTGAATGCTCAATGATTTTAAATGTTACAATTGTTTCTGAATGTTCAGAGAACATTGAAAAGTAATCTTCATAATGTTTCCAAATTGATCAAATGTGCAAACCTGATTTATCAGGGTTTTTTTTTTATTTATTTCATAAATCAGTGCTAATGCTAGCAAAACATTTAAACATAGTTTTTATATCAGATCCTTCAGAAATCATTCTAATATGCTGGTTTACTGCACAAGAAGCATATCTGATTATTATTAATGTTGAAAACAGCTGTGCTGCTTCATATTTCTATGGCTTATAATTTAGCAGTCTTTCTGCAGGTTTTTTATTTCCACTGTATGGATGTCAGTGTTGTAAGTGTGCTCTTGGAAGCTGCTCATCACTGTGCAGTAAGGACTGTGGAGTGTTTCTAAGAGCTTTCGCTCTCTCAGGCACGCAGCTGTGAGCACAGAGGGAAATGTCAGCCGCAGACGCTGGGAGAGAGAGTTAGAGAGAGAGAGAGGCAACAGATCAACAGAATAATAAACATGACAACTGTGAAAGAAGGCAGTGTCTCCGTCTCGCACAGCTCTCCGTGAAGAACACTGCAGAAAAGCAGCAAGAAGCTGATTTTAGAAGATAGTTGTCAGTTCTAGTAAGTCAGCACAATTCAGTGTCATTATAAAGGTCTATTTATTATCAGGAATAGCTGGGTCGAAAAAAAAAATTAATTTACTCACCCTCAGTTCTAAATCTTATCACAGAAATGTGTGCTATCGAAGTATTATAACAGTAGTCAGTCCAACTTGTTTGCAGTCTTCCTGGTCTTCTAAAGCTTGAAAAATATATTTAATATATTATACATTAAAAATTACACTTCTAAACAAGCTCATCTTAAATTTAGTGCCTGTTACTGGCACGGGGGAACAAAGGGCTGAAAAAGTAAGACATTTTGAAAAGATTCAGCTAGTAGAGCATCTAGCAACTAATAAAGTTAATTGACATCAGGTCTGTAACATGATTAGTTATAAAAAACATGTTTAATAGAGAGGCACTCAGAAGTAAAGATGGGCAGAGGCTCTGTGAAAGAGTGTGTAAAAAAAATCGGGAATACTATAAAAAAACAACTTTAGTCAACTTCAAATTCAGAGAAACTGGTGATATTTCTGTGCGTAAGGGACAAGGCCAAAGACCTACGGGCCCCTTAGATGACACTGCATCACTCATCACATGATTCTGTTCGTTGACCCAGGAAAATGGGCCCAGGAATACTTCCAGAAACCACTGTCAGTAAACACAATCCTCCATGCCATCAGCATGTAATCAGCATTTAGTTCAAAAGTTCGCCTCTCTAATAGTATGAGGGTGCATAATGGCACTATGAATGCTAAAAGGTATATAAAGGCTTTAGAGCAACATATGCTCCCCTCCAGATGACATCTATTTCATGGAAGGTTTTATGTATTTCAGCTGAACAATGCAGAACCACATACTGCAGCTATTACAACAGCATGGAGTCGTTAGAGTCTGAATTGGTCTGCTTCAGCCCAGTTCTTTCACCTATAAGACTGGGACACACCAAACCAACTTCAAAGACCTAGCACTGACGAAAGCCAACGATTTTGTCGCCTTGCATCGGTAACGTAGGACAAAAAACCTGCGCTCGAACACACTGCACAGACTATAGCCAACAGCAAACATTAACATTATGAATGTCAGTTACTTTGATAAGTTTCTCAATTTCACATTTTTATTATAATATTCAATATCGGAATGTGTGGGTAAGATGAGGTAACATTAAAGCAGTGTTCTGTTTGTGCCACCTTCATTTGTTTACTCGTTTTAATCGCTTTCACTTTAATGCTGCATTCCAGGCTGGTTTTTGAGGCTGTAAGTCAACTTTAAACCACAACTTTGTTGTGTTCCAGACAAGCTGCCTGAGCTCAAGGAAATGTGGTAGCTACATGTAGACAATCCAGCGTGCCAGTTATTTACAAGCACTTCTATCGCCAAAGGTGCTTTCCTTGCTTATTTGAGGGCGCACAAGACAAGAGAAGCTGCTATACAATTTATTTTAGTGTACTACTTGCATAAACACCACATTTGTAAGGGTTGCTGTTTCACAAGCTATGTGACGTCAAACTGGGAGTACATCGATCTAGTTCATGGGTGGGAAGTCACGGGTTTGACTGCCGTTCCAGTGCACTTTAACCGGTAGAAGGTTGGAAAATCACGGGTTGCCTGGAACGCAGCATAATTCTCTGGCAATGACTTGCTCGCTGAACTAAACATCCCATCAAAGGTCTCACTTTCCCTGATGGTCCTGACACTGATTCAGCGTGTTGAATCAGGCAAACTCCCGCCTATTGAGAACATTTGTGCGCATCATTAAATGAGAAGTATGTCAATTACGACCACAAACTCTTCAGCAGCTAGAAACTTATATCAGGTAAGAACAACACAATCTCACGAGCAATTCGTACATATTCGTACAGTTTCGTACGATTTGTCTAAAACCACGTGATCGTGGTTTTAGACAAATTGTACGAAATCGTACGAGTAAGGTCGTACGAATTAGCACAAATTTTGCTCCTTGTACGAATATGTACCTACCGGTTTAGGGGCGGGGTTATGTTTAGGTAATTCGTACAAATTTATACGAATTGGCATCTCGTCAAATACGTACGATTTAGAATAAATCGTATGAATTCGTACGAATTAGCCACCTCGTAAAATAAGTATGAATTGCCGTGAGATCAGGTTGGTAAGAATGGGACCAAACTCCAACACCAAAACTCCAGAAACTCATAACCTCAATGCCCAGGCATCTTCAAACTGTTCTGAAAAGAAGACGAGAAGCTTCACCATGACAAACATGACCCCGTCCCAACTACATTGTATGCCATTTTGTGCATACAATTGTAAGATTTCTCAGTTTAAACATTTGTTACCCGTCTTCTGTTGTAAATAAAATATTGGCTCATTTGCGATTTCTTTTTTAGTTTTCATTTTATTTTAATAAAAAAAAAAAACAAAAAAAGTCCCAACATTTCTGGAATTCTGGTTTAGTATATATTATATACTTTTTTCATAGCTATGGATGGCTACCATCAACTGTTTGGTCAACTGATAAAATTCTGGCCAAAATATATTAGTCGTAGTAGTTGTTGTTGCTATCACTCTTGAATCTGCAGCATAAGTACCAAAAACCTACCACTTTTATTACCTACCACTTGAGCTCGAAAAGAACTATAAAACAGCCAGATGTGTCTTTAAATAGTGTTTATATAAGCAGTGTTCAGCAATCGTAAACATCTAAACTCTTTAATAATACGTTCAGCCTCGTGTTGACTTGTTCAGGTCACGTGACGTCACGAACACTCATCAGCTGACACACTTTTTGTGCAATTGGTGATTTTTGGGTGCGCTTCTCCTTTAAAAAGTCCACTTCTAAGGCACCTGTAATCACATCCCCCCAGACTGCAAGTTTTTCCTCTGGGAATAGTCGGGTTACGAGGCCCTAGAGGAATCTCAGCACATGCTGTCCTCTCTGGAGACCGGGATCAGTCAGCCGAGCCGCTCGCTCACATAAGGGATATTATTGTGTGTGCGAGGCTCAGCATGTGAGAGACCATTGTTCCTGGACCAGAGCGAACGAGAGGAGAAGAGAGCGAGAGGAGCTTTACCTAACAGAGTCACAGAGATTGGTGTCTCCAGGGTTCGGGTTACCAGACATCACCCCGCCTCCGTCTGCCCATTTGTCCCTGAACAGAATTTTCCACTCGTCTTTTCCTGGGAAGACACCTACTTTCATCCGCTCCTCATCCTCTCATTATACGCTCGCCTATAGCAAAAATAGACACTAATTGTGAGGAGTTGTGTGCTGTACGAGTAAACACAGAAGTGCAGTGAATAAGCCTCCAGAAGTCATTGTTTCATCTGGTTCACTGCTTCAGTGTTGCGTAAGGCTAAATTACATCTGGCCTCTTGCTGTAAACAAACATCTTTTCAATAATTATACCTTTTAAACAAAACAATTAAAACGTCTTGTGACTGTGTATTTTGGCCCAAAATAAGCCCTTAAATCCTTAACCAGCAATTGTTCATAAACATGCAAAATTTGGGGTCATCAAGATTTTTTTTTTAATTATTATTTAAAGAAAAGTGACAGTACAGACATTTTAAATATTTCTATTACAAATAAATGCTGTTATTTTGAAAGTTACATTCATCAAATAATACTGCAAAAATAAAATGTCATGGTTTTTACAAAAATAATAATCAGCACTACTGTTTTTAACAGCAGCAATCATCATATTAGAATGAATGAAAGCCAAATCCTGAACTCAAATAATAAAAAAAGATTTCTTCTAATGCAGCTGGTTTAGTTTTAAATGTTTTCTTGTTATTATAACATTGTTTAAGGGATCCAAAAATCTACTAAAAATAAAATGTTATT
The DNA here is from genome assembly GCA_032361145.1 of Enteromius fasciolatus. Taxonomy (NCBI): domain Eukaryota; kingdom Metazoa; phylum Chordata; class Actinopteri; order Cypriniformes; family Cyprinidae; genus Enteromius; species Enteromius fasciolatus. Next base: position 18,158,760 of record JAUMHR010000042.1, on the reverse strand, counting down.
TGAAAATTTATTTTTAATATTCGATGATCATTAAAGCGTCCAGATTTCTTGGCGTTAATAGAATGTTTTTTAATGCATACCAAAATGTTTCTTACATCTTTTTTGCCCGAAATATTAATGTACTGGAACATTTTTTTTAATATTATTAATTTATTGTATTTTTATAAAATATTTTGGTGATTGCTTTTTTAAGCAAAAACATTTCTTATTCAGGAACAAATAGCATCATAAAGGCATTAATCAAAAGGTTTTTTCTGTGTTATGAGAAGGTATGTTAGACATTAAACACTTTATTAGAATGTTCTATAAGCATTCATTTAAGAATGTTTTCTTTTACATTTGTATAATTTCTAAAAAAAAAAAAATTTAAAAGTGAACAAATTCCCTGTTAGCCGAGAACACTAACACTGAAAAACTACTAAACTACTAAAAAAAAAGAAAAATGCAAGTGTTAATCTGTTACCATTTTTACTATTTATTCTTCTTCTGTCATTAAATACCTGAACTTCAGTCAGCTAATTTATGTGCATTTTTATTTTATTGCACTCTTGAACTTTGAACGGTTTTGCCCTGAAGACGTCTTTGCTTACCTATAAACAGCAGAGGAAAGCAGAAACGCACAAAAGAGTAACACGCAAATGTCTAAACAGCAAAAGGCCAGCGAAAGTAAAGATAGCAGGTTGACACAACAAACGCAACATGTCACACGGGGTCATGGAAAAGCGCTCTCCCGAAACCATAGTGAAACACTGGCCCATATGACTTTGTGTGGAAGTCAGCAGAAGTTTAGCATTACATTCATCTGCCTCACCAGTGATCACATCCAGAACTCAAAGGACCTTGTGAACTGCTTGCCTTTTTATAAGCAGCAAAACTTCACGTATAGGTTCAGATGTGCAGCTGACACCTGAAGGAAGAGATGAACCAACAAAGAAGTGATATTTAAAGAACAAACCAGATACAAGCAAGTACATCGGGTTCACACAGGAACAAGCTTCAGACTCGCTGGTTTAGTTTACGTGTTGCCAGATCTTTACACCAGCTTAAATCTAGAAGGAGAACCCTCTTAAAAATAAAGCTGCTTCACAATGCCATGAAGAACCTTTTTTGTCTAAACGGTTCTATAACGATCCTTTAACATCTGAAGATTTCACAAAAGGTTCTTTGTGGTGAAAGAAAGTACTTCAGATTATTAAAAAAAAGTTATTCTTTAAAGAAGCTTTGGCTGAATAGTTCTTTGTGGAACCAAAAAAGGGTTCTTCTATGGCAGGGTTCCTCAAACCTTACCCTGGAGGTCCAATGCACTGCAGAATTGAGCTCTAATGAGTTAAAACTCACCAAACTGTGGTTTTCTAATGCTTCTGAAGACACTGATGCTCAGGTGTGTTTGATTCGGGTTAGAGCTAAACTCTGCAGGAGAGTGGATCTCGTGGGCCAGATCTGAGGATCCATGTACTATGCATCGCTATGAAGAGCAGTAAGGTAGAAGTAAGGTATACAGCAGACAGCAATGTTCTCACAGCTTTCTCTAGCATCATATAAATGTTAGGACAAAACACTTTTAAAGCAAGGTTTCTATAGAAAGGTGGTATAAATGTAGTAATATTGATGTACTGTATGTTCTCATAAAGGTTCTGCGATCAACAATCCTGGAATGTCCTTATGATTTTTCTATCTATAGCATGTTCTAAGAAATGTTTGTTTGCAATCTTTGGATAATCTTTTAATCACAACAGGAAATCTGGACATGTAACATATATAAAAGAAATCTTTTAAATAATATTGCATTTTAAGTGAAAATTAAGTTAATAGAAAACATTTTTGTAACCTTTAAATAACACTGTAATAAAGTAAAAAACCTGAACAGTTGTTTTAAATTTTTTATCAAATAAATGCAGACCTGTTGAGCAAAAACATTAAAAACATGCAGAGCCCAAACATTTTGGATGGTATTATATTCATGTATGTTTGTTAGCATTTTATATTATAAAATGTATTATAATATCCTTCTGTGATCTATTGTATTGTCCTAGCCAGCTAATTTATGTCAGCACTCATTATGTGCTTGGCTCTTGAACAGTTTTGCCCTCAAGATGTCTTTGCTTACCTATAAACAGCAAGGAAGCAGAATTACAAAAGAAGAAGGAACACAAATATATAAAGTCAAAACAGACAGTGAAAGTGTTACTCTGCGGGTATCACGCGGTATTTCCCGCAGGATGATGAAAAATCACTTCTCATAACACTGACACACATTAGGAAGGTTTACAGCCATTACAAGATCAGCCCTTAATCAGCAAATGTTTAAAAGCACGCTCTGACTCTAGAAAGTACAAATCCAAAGCACAGAAATCCAACTGGAAGAATTTCTTGTCATTTATCGTGAGCTTTCTGAGTTTGCCAGGATAGCTTTGGCTACCAAACACCAAATACTTTCACAGAAATAAAGTCCGACCACTTCATAAGATTCAGAAGATGTATTTATTCGCTGGACGGCCATTCCTGCTCCCCAAACTACTTATTTGTTCAACGAAAATAGACATAAACAAGGCCCAATGCCAAATGAGCATGGCAGATTTACAACTGTGTTTTAAACAGATTTGTGCCTAAAACAGCTCTGAGAAGTATAGCTAACTGAATAAATAAATGTTTCAGAGCTATTATATCTATATATTTTATATATAATTATTAATTAATTCATTTTAAAATGGGTTTCAAAAAAATATTTTCTACCAATTTATTAATTTATTTATTGTATTTTTTCTGTATAAAAAGATAATAAACCACACATGAGTTTATTTTCTTGCACTAAAATATATCGAATGGAAATATATATTTTAAGTACTTATATGACTCATGAGGAAAAAATAATTATTTGTTTATAACATGAACATAAAACAAATGTGAAGTAAAAAAATTCCCATTAATGAATGGCTGGCAAGAAGTTACTGAATGACTTACTGAGAGAAGAAGTGAGTGAAGGGAAGGAGAAAAGCATGTGTGTTTGCACCCTTGTCTTTTGTGACATCATACGAGCTTCAAACACACACAGAGGCCAGCGCTGCTTCAGATGAACAAACACAAGACTACAGCAAACACAAGAGCCAGAGACTGAGCTGTCATTTGCTTAGGCTTACTCATGTGTCTTTGATGAGGAAAGAAAAATGACATCTTTTTAATATCTCTATTCTTTCTCTAATGAGAGATAAATCCTGTGCCTCATATAGAGACGACAGTAATCTCGTTTCAAAAGAGATCTCAATAATGCCAAGAGACCTTTATAAACACAATGCACACTGTATTTGTCAGAAATGTATTCTGTGTATAATAATATCATATTTTAAATAATTGTAGAAATAATTAAAAAAAAATACATTTCAGGATCAGTTGACCCTGACCTGAACTTTAATTTTTTTTAATTTTTATTTTTTTTTTATAAATGTAACACATTTATTATCTAAATGAGTTTAATACAGTTTATTATGAATTCATAATGTAGTAGAATTCCTTGTTTTTATTGCAGTGATTGTTATTATTATTAATAAAGTTTTTAACAAACAAATAAACTTGCCTTGTGTAATGCATTTTTTAAAGGTACAGCTGAGTCAAATCATATAAAACAGTATGTATAGAGATAAAAGTATCATTAATAGAAAAAAAGTTCCTCTGACACTTTATTGACACAAATAGCAACAAAACTTGTTTCCGAGTAGCGCAGCGGTACATGACCTTCACTTATTGTCTTTGCGAGTCCCTGTGAAACTCAGCGGTGCGGAGAACATGGAGAGCAGCGGAAAGAAGTGGAAAAGTTTAGCAGGAGTTCAGGAGGAGGGCTGGCGCTCTCTGTCACACCCACTGTCCTTGGCTCTCGGCTCCTGAGAGGTCAGTCCTGTGTCCAGCACGCTCACAGTCAGCTGGAGATCCCTTCATTCCTGCCTGTTTATTCACTCCTCACATTCCCATTTGTGCTGGAGGGCTTTCAGGCGGCTCGTTGTCATTGCACAATGTCATTTCCAAACAGTTACGAGACGGCCAGCGATGCATTAATGCTTTTAGAAGATAATCCCTGACACATTCCAGGACATGCATTCACCTCCAAACAGATGGCGCTCTTATTAACATGACTGTGTGAGCGGGAAAAGTGACACAAGCAGAGGGCTGACTTTCATAAAAGGAGAAGGAGGTTCCTCTTAAAGACCAGCCGAGACACTCAAAGTCAACAATAAACAAAAACTGATTTTCCATCTATCCTATGAGAAAATAAATGTGATTTGATTTATCCAGTGACGGTTCCTGCTCTAGTGGTGGCTAACAGCAACTCATTTTAGTTAATAAATGCTTCTTTTTAGTATAATCGAGACACTATTGTAGGTGTTAAAATTAATATTTAATTTTTATGTTTCCATTTTATTTTATCTATTTATTTTTCATTTCAATTTCATTTTATACATCAAGTTAATATAAGTAAAAAAGAGAAATATTGCATCGGCAGCTATCTAAAACAAATGAAGTATGTTTTTGTTTTTTAAATATTGTCTTAATTTTATTTAAAGTAACGGTTTTAGTTTAAGCGAACAATAATAACTGAATAATATCTCTTCTAGATTCCTTTTGGTTTTAGTTAAATTTTTAGTAATTGTGTTTTTGTCAGTTTTATTACTTTTTGTGTTTTATATAAACAGGTTTATATAAATGTTTATATTAACTGATTGAGTCCTTCAAATGATACAATACATAAAGAGGAGTATATGCAATGATTATAAACCTTATAAACATATGACATAAAGGGCTGAATTTATTTAAATAAAAAATATTATTACAACTTCAAATAGCTGTTTTCTATGCGAGTGTATTATAAAATGTAATTTATTTCTGTGATCAAAATCTGAATTACTCCAGTCTTCAGTGTCACATCCTTTAGAAATCAGTCTAATATGCTGATTAAGAAACAGTTGTGCTGCTTAATATCTTTGTGGAAACCGTATTCATCACAATTATTAAATACATAGGAAGTTCAAAAGAACAGCATTGATTTGAAATGGGAAACGTTTGTAACATTAGAAATGGCATAGCTGTCACTTTTCATCAGTTTAATGTATCCTTGATAATTTTTGTATTGTTATTTTTCATCTAAGAGGTGGAGTCAGTAGCCATCGAGATCAGCCAACATCTATTCTGAATGACGGAGAGAGAGAGAGAGGGAGAGAGAGAGAGAGAGAGAGAGAGAGAGAGAGAGAGAGACCTGCTGTTGCCAGGCAACCGGCGTGCATGCTTTAAAGATTATCGCACGCAATCTGTGAGACTCAAATATCTTTTCAATTACGCGGCGAGGCGAGGGGTGCGACAGGAACACTGTTTTCCCCAAGAGTACAGCGACTGTAACGGGCAGCGGAGGAGAACGTCAGCCTGCTGCTAAAACTAGTTCAGACTCAACTTTTCCAAACATTCATAGATTAGATGCGCACGGAGGGCCTCTCCTGTCCTGTTCGCTCATGCAGAAATCATGCCTCTAATACATCAGCCGCCGCAGTTATTCCCAAAGTACAAAGGATTTCGCTGCAATTTGAAAAATAACAGATTGCTCATGACATCATAAAAGTGATGCCATCTTGTCATTCCCTGGTGTGCTGCGTACACTTTTATAGTGTTAATAGGAAACGGCATGATTCGACTGAGAAAACATCGCATATCCAGACACCGTTTTTACATCTGAGGCTTTTCTGTGCATTCTTACAACACACAGTCTTTCAGTAAGCTTATTGAAAGTAGCTGTTTTCCAGGATTGAACCGGGACTTCGCTGGTCTGCTCGAACAACAGGTAGCAGCAATGCATTATTTAGTTTGTTATCTGCCCTAAATGTAGAAAGTCTTTACTGTATGAATCAGTGGCACACACTAAACCATGCCTCAGTGTGATAAAACGTGATATAACAAAAGATATTCTAAAAACTGCAAGTTATAAACTCATAATTATTAGTTGAAATCTCACAAGTCTGACTTTTTATTCTCCCAGCATTTTAAGAGTTAAAATCCCTAAAAATCCTCAGTTTGTATCTCAGTTTTCACCTTTCCCTTGGACATTGGCGTTATCATAATAAATCTGATGTCACAATTCGTACAGTTGTTATATCACATGTATGATTTTTATTTTTCTCAGAATTCAGCTTTTTTTCTTGTAATTATAACTTTTACATCTCACACTTATATTTCTGCCACTGATGAAAAAAATTAATAAATAGGGGGGGAAAGTCTCAATTGTGCAACAGACCCAGTCTCGCTTTGACGCTTGGTCAGGACCCGTTCGCGTTGCTTTTAGAGTGAGATTGTGCTGCATAATTGCAAGAATATAATGAGAATTGTGAGGCAGATAGTCACAATTATAAGCCTCCATTATGTTTTATGTTGCTTTACAAGACTTGCATTCTTCTCTCACTGAGCAACTAATGCATCAGAATGTATGTATAACGTATAAAAGATCCTAACACAGCATTGTGCCAGGAACCACTCAGGAATGAGTGTTTGTGATCAGTAATCTGCATCACTCCGATCTTAATTTGGGATGAAATGTTTTAGAGTTGTAAACTGTGGTGAATTGTCGTGCACATTTTCCCAGAGAGCTGTTAGTAATTTCCCGAGCTTATTCAAAGGGGCTGCATGCTGGAATGCATGACATTATACAAAGTATAGCGAAAATTACACCTTGCTAAACAATGAACGCTTTCACAATATACAGTTGGCTTAAGATGTTTATTTAACATGTTTCTGAGTGGTTGGTTCAAATTATAACCCTAACTATGAGCAGTATCATGTGACGTCTTGGCAAACACCTATAATTATGGTGCTTTTCAGCAGCTCTATCCATAAATGCATGTTAAAAAAGAAGAATGCATCATAATAATCAGTTGTTCTCTCTCTATTTTCTTGCTCCTTTTAATAAGCACTTGATAGTCATTTTATTATGGCCACTTTCTCAGTACAGTACGTTCTGTTCGAGATCACACTTGTTGTTCACTACCGCCGTCATGCAGATGTTCACACAGCATATTTTTATCTGCAAAGAGCATGAAGTGACAAAAATAGACATTTTCGTAGCGTTAAAGAACAGAGTCAAAAATGTATTGGTTTTTAGTTCATGCATGAAGCATTAGTTTGCTCTACTAATAACTGACTGTCAAATATAGTCTGCTATTAGTCTTACTTATTCTCACACCCAATACCTAAACTTAACAAACATATTATAACTGGCAGCAAATGAAGAAATGATTGAGAGAAAAGGTGTTACAGTGTTATCAGAGACAGGTTTGGGACCACTTGAGTAAATGACAGGATTTTCAGGAGTCTTGGGTGAACAATCCAGGCAAAAATATATAGAAAAAAGACAATAGCCTATTTCATATCACTCCATGCTCATTCCTCACACATAATGAGATCAATATTACATAATGAGCGGCTAGGGGTACAATATCTTACATCTCACATCTGCGTCTGTGGAATTGGTTTGGTCTGTTGATTTGGAGAACTAAACAGAGCTAGAGTCAGAGGAGCGGTGTTTAAGGTCAGTGCTGTGATGTCTGTGAGACAGCCAGGAGACCTGCTTCATCAGCTGTCTGTCACAATGACAGGCAGGGTCAGGCAGAGAGAGCAGGACACTTTAAAACAAACACTAAAGAAATGGATCTCTTGGTCTCAAACACTGAGAGAAAATCCCAGCAGGCCGGTTTCTCTCCTCCCGGCAAACTCCAGCATTCTGCATCCGTTACTGTATCTGTGTCAAGGAAGAAAAAAACAGCCATTACCCTTTTTTCTGTGAATTTATGGCTGCTGCTTCATAATTTACAAGCCTGTCCTACTTATTGTTGTGGCAGATATGGGAGGGTCCTTGTCTGCCGATTTATTCAGTTTAAAAATAAAGCTTATATTTTAACATTTTAATAAAGCCTGATCTTAAAACATTTAGGCCCGGTTTCACAAACAGGGCTTAGGGCATTAGTTAAATTAAGTAAGGACGTGTTTTCAGATATATCAGAGCAAGGTATTTTCATCTGAGACAGCTCAAACATGCAGTTTAGTCTGGGACTAGCTTAAGCCTTGTCTGGGAAACCGGGGGTATGAAAAAATCCTAATATTAATAAATAATATAAAAATTGATTATTAAAAGTTATCTTATTTTTTGCATGAATAAGAATGAAAATTAGAAATATTTCCCATGGCAGCAAAGTCCTAAAAAAACACTGAACTTGAAATAAAAATAAAATAAATATATAGCTAAACTATAAAAAAAATACCTAAAATAATGATCAAATGTAGCGCTTTAACAATTTATCAAAAAATAATATAGTAGTGTATAAATAATACCGAAACAACAAGTTGCAAGAATGTACAGTAAGATATATTTGAACTAAAATTAAAATTCAATAAAGTTTGTATTTAAGCACAAAAATTATTAGAAATAATTGCTTATTAATGCAATGCAAACTAATCTACTATATTTTACATTAAAAAGCAGACATATATATATATATATATATATATATATATAATAAATATATATAAATGAATATGTCTATGAGTT
>JAUMHR010000042.1:18135125-18150088 GCA_032361145.1 Enteromius fasciolatus | reverse complement strand
TCTATTGAAATATATATAAATGAATATGTCTATGAGTTTTTTTATCTTAAATTTAAATTTTATAAGCTTTCAATTATTATTTAAAAAATTGCTCTTTTTATTTACTTTTATTTGGTTGAAAAACTTGCTTTACTGGCAGGAAAAGAATTTCTTAAATCCTGTAGGACTTGATAATAAATGCTTTTTCCTTTCGATTCACGCCGTCTAAGTGCATTTGAACTCAGTAGGAATAATCATTGTGTTTTACTGGAATGCTCTCAGAGGGATTACATAACACAAACATGTTTCGTTTCAACACACGTGCTTGTGAGAACATGGCAGAAATCCTTAGAAAATGCCCACAGTGCTGCTGCTGGAACTAACAAACACTATTACAGAGCATACAGTATGAAAGTTTAATTATCATGCATGGTTAATGCGTTTAATGGGACGCGGATCTCTGTGACCTAAAAATATGTCCCTCTGAAGATCTTGACCTAAAAGATCAAATGCAGCTGGAGAATGAGCTAAAAGTCTAGGCCACTCGAGACGCTTTAAAAATGTAATAATAATTCAGAGGGGGTGCTTGGGGGACAAAAATGGGGACAAAATAGTATGCTACCATCTACCTGAAAATACACTCCAATCTAGCTGGTTTCGTAAAATTTGTTTTGGTAATAGTGACTTATTTATCATATTTCTACTTTATATCTCAAAATGTTATTTATTGTTTATATGTAAATTATTGTTATTGTTAACTAAAGCTAAAACTAATTTTAAAATTGTTATTAATTTAAAAAAAATAAAAATGACAATTAAATAAAAATACAATTAATATAAATTTAATTCTATGAACTAAATCTAAAATAAAAAATAAATACAATAGAGATAATAAAAACTAATAAAATGGCAAAAGCACAAAACAAAATGGGTAAAATATTATAATTTAAAAATAAAACCAAGCAAAATATTACCAAATATTAAAATAATATATAAACAATACTAAAATATTGTTGTGAATTTGCAACTGACAAAGCAAAACAAAAGTAAAATTTAAGTTTATATTAAAGAACCCAAGTGATTGTAATTTTTAGATTATTATTGCATCTTAATTTTAATAAAAAGTAGCTATATGTAAGATGTATCGAAAGTACTATCTTAAATGTATTCTGTAAATAAAAATAAAATATTAAAAACATGATTTTATCTTTATTTAGCATAAAATACAATAAAGCATTGTCTTATTTAATCATTATTATTTTATTTGTCATTTATTGGTGCTTTAGAAATGGGTTCCCTATTATTTGATAAAATTCAAAAACCCCAGCATCTTTTTTTTAAGGTCTCGGCATCTATAATTTTATCTCATAAGCCATGAACTCTCACGCCTTCTCTTCCATCTACATTATCAGCAGCCGTCTTTCTTTTTAGTGACATTTCTCCTGTAACGACAAACACAAGCGGTCTTATTCTTTATCTGTTTGGCTCTCACAAACACGCACACATGAACCCTTTGTAATTATGGCTTAATGTGCCTCTCCAGAGACTCAGTGAAGAAGATAAAGGAAGTAAATATCATGTCGTGTCCCTGAAGTCGTTTCCCATCTGTGGGAGCTTTGTCACGCAGAGACCTTTGACCTCGGCTCATCCTTTAGGGAATGTGTGCTGCGGTTTACGTTTGATCATTGATCTATTCTGCTGCGTCTCAAACCAAAGTGGCTTCCGAACACGTGACGGAATAATAATCGCACATCTCGGTCCATTTTAAAAGGCTTTAGTCTGGATTGTGTCCACAATAATGTATTCAAATCCCAACATTTACCATTATAAAGCAATCTGCAAAGCTGGTTCCAAATCCTCTTTCAGCATCATAATCTGTTCCATATACAAAGCAAGGATGTGTTTCTTCAAATATATGACGACGGTCATTAATGTTGCCCAAAACGGGGTCAAGATGATTTAAAGACGCTGCGTAGAGAGAGCGAGAGTCTCCTGCTGTGGAAAACCGTGACCTCTTAGAATGAGTAATGGAAAGACGCTTCTTCATGGATGGAGCAGCATCTAGTGGCTCTCATTTCATTAAATCATCAGCCAGAAATGCTCACCCTCGACCCAGCCGAGATGTAGATGAGTGTGTTTCTTCGTCAGGTTCAGAGAAATGTGCCGCTGCATCAGTGTCTCAGCAATGGATGTGAATGGGTGCCGTCAGAATGAGAGTCTGATAAAAACATCCCAATAATCCACAGCGCTCCAGTCCATCAGTTAACATCTGGAGAAGACAAAAATGTTTCTTCTCTCTATAATAACTCTTCCTCCAGTTTAAAAGTGTTCTGGTCTGAATCAGGAGAGAAATCTACACAGATCAAGAACTGTTGTGACTGGATTTTGATGTGAGAGACAAGGAGATGGATTTATTTTTTTGTTATTATGAACGCTAAAAACATCTTAATGGTGAGTTTTATTTTATATACAGCTTTTGTCTTCCCCACACTATAAAAAAATAAAAAAATTTTACTCAGAAAAATATAGAGTTTCAGATACTGAAATAAAATTCATTTCTACATAAAAATCCTTGTCAGACCAACGCAATTACCCCAAATGTTGTCCCGACCAGTCAAACACAGCTGTCTGAACAAAGAATTGTAGAGTTCCCAGCGTGCACTGCAGCATGAATAAATGATGTTAAGTTACTGGATTAATATTTTACTGTTTACAAATTTCATATTTTTTTGTTGTGATTATTGTTACTGTAATGTAAAAAGCTCATCTTTTTAACATTTGTTGATTGTCATTGTTTTTGAGGTAAGTGTGTCTGGTTTTGAGTTCAACTTTCTGGATATCTTGTAGACAATGTTGTTAGACTAACTTATCCATTATTGTTTGTCATTTGGAAAAAATAATATAAATAACAGAAATAAAAAAAAAAAAGAATTACATCAACATTCAAGCTAATAAAGTGAACAAAAACGAGACATTTCCTTGGGTTGAGTGAACAACTTGGTCCAAAGTTGAGAAAACTCAAAAAAGCTGTGCAAGGTGGCTTGAAATTTTAAGTTAATCAACTTTAGATTTTTTACATTGTAGTAACATTTGCCAAGTAAAAACTTTAAATAGACATTTTTAAGTTTTCTTGAGAATTCCCAGTATATTTTAGTAACATATTAGTAATATATTTAAGTAACGCTGTATATAAAATCAAGTACGTTTCACTCAGTCACAGTAGCGCTGGGAAAGAGCAGGCTATTCAAGCACATGGTAACATGTAAGCAACTGAGCATTTGTGTTTGAGTGTTTTAATTGCCCAGAAAATAACTCCAGATGACACGAAACATTAAGGTACTAAGCCTAACAACAAAAGCAACCATAAAACAAATGTGATATTTTTAATTATTCATGCCCCAGTGCACGATGGGAAAACAGGATTATAACTTTGATATTTACTTTAAGAATTCTTGTAAACATAACAAGCAATTCCAAGACAATTATACTTATGAGCTTAAACAGAGTGCTAATATAGAATTTATTTGAATGTTTTACGTTTTGCCTTAACTCAATTATTTAATGTAGAAATTGCATTCGTTTTTATCTAGTATTTACTTCAGCACAAATCATTTTTGTCAGTGCAGATGTTGACTGATGGACTGGAGTGCTGTGGATTATTGTGATGTTTTTATCAGCTGTCTGGGCTCTCATTCTGACGGCACCCATTCACTGTTGCTAAGCAAGTGATGCAATGCTGCATTTCTCCAAATCTGATGAAGAAACAAACTCATTAACGTCATTTATGGCCTGAGGGTGACAAAACTGTCAGCAAGTGCTCATTTTTTAGATGAACTATTGCTATAAAGAGCAGCAGAAGGAGGAGGAGGTATTGATGGTGACTCACATCAGCAGATGCATCTCTGCGTGCTAGAGAGAAACAAAACAAGCCTGGTTTGTTCTGAATGGAGTACTAAAGTCCTATACTGCACAATATATGTATACACAAATATGTAGTACGCTGCTTCCTAAAAATACGAACGGTATGCAATAAACAGCTAATTAAAATTGCAATGCAATTAAAATTGTGCACAGTAATGAAGCACAATATGCCATTCTCTGTGTTGGATGATCTATGTCCTTTTATATTAGCATGTGTTTTAGTGATTCATATAAATGTTCTCATTGTTTTGATGCAAGGACAAAGTTTTTGTCTTTTTGCATCACATTAAATCTTCCGTCACTCATAAATAAACCACGTATGATGTCGGGTTATATAACATTCCCACTTGCATACAGTGTTCTCTGGCCTGGATATGACGTCATCAATTATGGACTGTGATGTTGAAGGCCTCTGCGTCACGAGCATCTGTTTCACTGAAGCACGCCGAACTGCACAGGACTCATTCCTCAACCAGGATTTGCCTGCCATAACACTAATTAACATCAATCCACAACCTTAATTAGGCGCTTGTGGCTAAAAAGCGGGATTGTGTTAATTAAGGTTTTAATCATTCGAATGTTTCTCATACCAAATCCTCATACAGTGGCCTTAAGCGTTCACAGCTCAGATGAAGGAAACTAGCTGATCCGATGAAAACCGAGGATTCTGTCACACACTCTTCCTCTGACACCGAGACAATGCTTATTCCCAGTTCTCTGTTCTTTAATAATGTTCTCTAAACTTAAGCACAAAGTGGTATTTACTTTTTGCCCCCCTAATTAGTTTGGTAGAACTTTCATCTAATATTTAAAACTTTAATTTAAACAGACTCATTTTAAAATATGAAGTAGTTAAAAATGTGAATGATTAAATCCCTAACCTAAATTTAATAATTTAACATTTTTTAAATGTAACAATTTTTTTTTAAACATTCAAAAGCGACATTCTCCAAATGAAAGCTCTAATTTGTTTTTAAATGTTACTTCTTTCAGAATGTTTTGAGAAAATTAAAAATTAATGCTTCCATAATGTTTGAAAAATATGCATTCAAATTTACAATTCAATAAAAAATATATATTTAAATATAAAATTATTTCGACTATTTACATCAAACTATGTTAATATTTTAAATATTATAATAAATGAAATTAATTATAATATTAAACAAAAAATTAATCATTAAAGAGTCCTAATTAAAAAGTAACAAATTGTTTCAAAATGTTTAGAGAACATTGAAAAGTACATTCCTTTAATGTTCGGATATAGAATGGATCGTTCCCTTAACATCTGCATACAGTAATAACTAAATAAATGAATGAATAAAGTCAGAAAAAAACGGAATGTTTGGAACATAGTGTAACTCAGTTACATCGCCAAAATGCAAAATGCTCTTTAAAAAAAACCAAACTGCTATATTCTTTTTGTATTACGTTTTTTTTATTATATTATACAATTAACAAGTAGATTTTGATTGCTTCTATTGTCTTTGTTTCTTTGTTTGCATAAAAGAGTCTGCTAACTGACTAAACCTACATGTAGTTTGTTTGTTATAGAGAAAGTTTTGTTCAAAACCTTTGACTTCAGTAACACACTAGCAACCACATAGCAACACCTTGGCAACCCCCCAGAACACTCCGGCATGGTTATAGCTATATCACAACAGACCCGTGACCCATTTTCAGATGTGTGACCTACTAGTGGAGCTGGACTGTAATAGATCAGCTGTACTCCTCTCAGTCTGTGAATGAGGCTGAGATCTGTGCGGCGTGTGTCTGAGAGCTCGGAGGTGCTCATTAAACCGAAGCAAACGTGCTGCGCTTCGGTCTAGAGCTGTCTGGAGCGTGAATGTGGAGGATATTGAGCGATCGACTGAGAGTCTGCAGCGGATCGTCTCAGAACCACATTCACAGCCTTCCATAACATGATGTATTTCTCAACGCAACCGGATATTCAGTGAGAAAACATGTAGGTCAGCACTTTAATCCATGAGGAACTTATTTGACTATAATGGTTGAAAAATAATTAGAAAATTAAAAATTAATAATTATACTAATTATAAAAAATAAAATTTATTAATCATGATTAATAGTAGTTTCTATAGGTATACATTTGGAATGCAAGATGATATTAGTTAATCTTATATAAACAAATGCAATTTAAAAAATGAAAAATAGTATAAAATTTATACAATGAATTGTGTTGTTATATTACTACAATATGTAATTTATATAATAAATTACATTATATATTATATATTTATTATATTACATATCACAATATTTATAAATTAACATTAACAGATTAATAAATGTTGTAAACATTATTTTCATGTTTTCTTTGTTAATGAAAATGCATTATTTTTAATATAGTCATTACATTTCTGATTAATAAAAAATAGATGAATGTATTTTTAATTCAAATATAATTGAATATATATTGGTTATATTTTAATAGCAAATGTATTAGCAGCTGATGTTTACACAATTTATGAAATAATATGAGTATATTTTAATTTAACATTATATTTTAAGAACAACTACTGTATGTTTTAACAAAGAACAGTAATATTTATACATATTATAAATATGCTCAATTTATGAAATAGTATCATGCTATTTTAATGCATATAATATTTATAGCATATCTATATTTATAAATAACAGTTAACATAGATTAATAAATGTTGTAAAATTATATTTAGTTTTTCATTGTTAGTTTATGATATACCGAATGCACGGTAATATGTAAAATGAATTCTATAAATTCATAAATGTATTTATTTATTTATTTATTTTACTTCAAAACCAATCATTCACTGACTCTTCATTCCCAAATAAATTCAAGAGTTTTGAGTAAGTGTGTAAAAAATAAATAACATTCCAACACAATCTCTCTGATTAGTTTTCCCAGTCAGTTTACAAAGCGGTGGATTTGTGATGATGCTTGTCGTAAGCGTGTACGTCAGCGTCTCTCATGCTGGGTTGGTTCGTGTTCAGGGCGTTATGACCCATTTTGGTTCAGTGGAATGCCCTTCCCAGCAGAGCCCAGGTGCGGATCAGAACATGCTCCACAAACACGAATCATCAGGGGACCCGCGGCCCCTCGGGGCCCTCGATGTGTTACTGACACACGTGCAACATCAGGCGCTCTCAAACTCAACACATTCTCTGTTAATCAGAGCCTTCCTGCAGAAACGAATCAACAAACACTGATCTCTTCAATGACTTTAAACAGACACTTCTTCACGTCTTCACCAAATCCCTTCTGATGTCAACATTAGTTTTGAAAGTTTATTGTTAGTTCATGCATTCATGCTTGATTTTAATCAATTTAGCCAAAATAATTTATTTTCAGTAATGAATAATAATTTTTAAAGTATTTAAAAAGGTTTTCTGTTTAATTTAATTGCAATTTAGTTTTTGTTTTTCTGAGCAAAAAATAAATATGATCCATTTTTCCCTGATTTACAGGAAACGCCCACTAAAATGTAAGTTATGTCAGACATATTCACAACAAAACTCTAATTATGACATAATAAAACACTTTACTTTCACCTCAAATACTAATTTACATTTTTTAAATTTGTCACTTTCCTAAGTTTTTACCCAGTAAGTATTTTTTACAAATTTAAAACACGGTAAAATTGAATATTGTCTGTTATTCTTTTACATATATTTTAATATGTACAAGTCATAATAAGCATGTTGTGTTAAACTGAATGACAAACATTATTTCAACCAAATTCCGGCATTTTATCTTCAAAAACGTATCTAAAATCTTTAAAGTAGACACTTTACTTATATTCAATGCCCTTTCTTTGGACATAAAATCACTTTTGTAAACATATTTCGATGCAGATATCTTGACGTCTTTAGCCCATGTATATATATATATATATATTATGTGTGAATTTCCAGTTAAGTTTTATGTAAAGTAATGAGAATTTTTTTAGCTTTAATTTTTTGTTTTGTTTGTTTTTGTTTTGCTGGTAATAAGTAATTATTATTAAATAATTTCAGAAATATTTAATATCAAAACATTAAAAGACCTCTTTTTGCACCAATAGATCAAAGAAACAAATGCATCCCATGGGCAAAAACTATATAAAATATATAATTGATCAGAAGACGCTGCTATGGATGTGTGAGTGGCTTATTTAGGGTGCATTATCAAGCACATCAAGCTCACTTCAAGGGCTGCAGGTATATTCTGTAACACCTCACATTTTCAGTTCACGACTAAAAGCTCTACAGCCTAAAATCACCATACATTATGCAAAGTACTAAAGAGGCTTCTTCTCATTATCACACATGAAACAGCCCACATGTATGGATCCTGAAGCAGCGCAGGCTCACTTTGATCATGAGTGGAGGCCGATCGATTGCAAAAATCCCACAGACACACATTTACATGCAAATGCTTGCTATTTTTCCTTCAACAAACTAAAGCAGCTTTCTTCACATGCAAAAACTCAAACTACACACATAATGATGAGACGTATGCAAACTGATTCAGAGTTTTATGTGTTACAAATATTATTTATATTTTGAATGATGTTAAACTACTTTTCAGCATTATGTTAAATCAAATATGCATCGATTTCTAAAACCATGAAGTTTGTAATATTTGAATATCTTTATGTTTGTAGTCACTGAGATGAGACCTATAGAAAATATTGACCTATATAATCTCCTGTATAGCAATAAATATCATATATATATATATATTTAAAATATCTACTGTTTTTATATAATGCATTAAACATTTTGCAATTATAAACAATCACTCAATGGAGGTTAATCATATTAAATTTAAATTATCTTAAGTTTTATTTTTCTCCTATGTTTTATTCCTATGAAATATTTCTCTTATGTTTAAATATACACAAATTAACTCTAAAATCTATATTTGTATTACTTAGATACATTTTATTAATTTATGATAGAACAAAATGTATAAATTAGCATTAACAGATTAATAAATGCTGTAAACAATTCATTAATTTACTGTTCAATGTTAGTATCCTTGCATTAATTGGTGACATAAACATATAAATAGAAATTATATAGAATATATACAAATATATAAAATTATTATCTATAAATATTCTATATTATTTCCTTTAGATTTAAATTTTATATTTACATGATTAAATATTTTTGCTTTATATATATATATATATATATATTAGTGATAATATAAAGAGTTAAAAGAAATGTATAATAGTCGTTTTTATTAAAACATAAAGCATAGGACTGAAGTAATGGGAGAAATCATTTGTTTTTAATCAGAGTAAAATATTTCCAATTACTTGCTTTAGAATAATGAACATTTATCTCAAACTGTATGCAATGACTTTTCACCGAGTGTCACGATACATGATGTGTGACCTAAAGACAAGGTTTTTCAGTCAGCTGCTTGAAAATCATTGTCCAATGTACTATGAGAACTGGGTTTGAACCTGTCCGAACGAAGGCCTCCAAACTCCCATAGTCCACCCTGACAAAACAAAACCAGCTCAGCTGCACAAACTGGCAGATGTTGTTTTGCAAAGGCTCAAAAAAAGGCCCCGGTTTCCCGGAATGCAGTGTTATTTTACCCAGCATGCCGAGCGCTTGAGTGAAGGTGCCTGTGGAGTGGAGGAGTAGATGGAGGTCATGCAAGCGAGTGGAGAACGCAAGATATTCAGCACACACCTTATCTCTCTCTCTCTCTCTGTGTTTGTTCAGATGGACAGATAAACTCTTCCTCCCACATTCACTCCCACTGATCTTCATTAGCGCTTCACTTTCTGACTCGTGCTGCCGAGCGCTCAAGGCCGTCATGATAATCTGAGCACATTTTACATTTCCTAAACTATTAAAAAAATATGAAATGCAGATTGATGGATTTTCGCGTGGGCTGAGAGCAACCCATCTGTAACCTGGAGTCAGTACCTATAAATTGGGTTTTTGAATGCTGCTTCTCCGCGCACCGTTTGTAAGTTGCACAGCAAATGTGCTTCAGTTTTCAGGCATAACACAAAGGTTCATAAAAAGATGTTTTTGGGTCCTTGTCAGGGTTTGGTTCTATTCATTAATAATTCTATTATTTCATCAAAGCTCTGAACATCCTCTCCACTAACAGGGAACATTCCCACAACGTTCTGGCAACATTCGCTAAAAGTTCTTTAATGTAAACATCACTAATGTAAACAGCTACTTTTTACATTTTAAGTGTTTGCCGATATGAAACGGAATGTTGTTGTAATGTTAAACATTTAAAAAAACGCATTTTAAGCATTTTAATAACTCAATGGGAACGTTAGTACGTTTTGGTATTGGTATTGGTTTGCATCATAGCGTTTTGTTTCTTATTTATCTTATTTTAGTCTCGTTTTCTCCCAGTGGTTTGAGAGTTTGTCACATGGATTCCAGCAAACTCTTAACATGCTGGCTTTTCCTCAGAAGTGGCGTGGTTTTAGTCACTGAATCCGGGAAGTGCTGAAGACTGTTAATGTCTGGACAGTTTCAGACATACTAACACGTCAAATCCTTCTTGAACATCAGTAGCTTTTTGCTTCTCTGAGCAAAAAATGTAATGAAAAATAAAAATAAAATGAGGCATGCAGATTTATAATAGACAACTTTACGGACCTTGAAATCTTCTCTAGTCTTTTATAACCTGATTTCGAAGGTTATCTCATTGAAAGTTAGCGCTCGGATCTTCATGATAGCAGGACTGATCTGCTGCTTTAGGCCCAAAACATTCTCAACTCAAACACTTCAGTCTGTTGACGATTTAATGATTTCTTAGATATTATTTAAAACTAAACGTATAAACTTGATATCTTTAAATGTTTAAGAGCTCAACAATAATATTGTTTACTTTACATTTTGCAAGTGTAAGATATCAGCAGATAGATAGATATGGATCTAGTCAAGTCAACTTTATTTATATAGTGCTTTTAACAATAGATTGTGTCAAATCACTCTAATGTGTCAATAATGTGAAATGACAATGACAAGGCATTTCTGTCTGTGAATCTGTGCAATCAAGTCAAGGATAATTCACTGGGAATTAAGTACAAAATTAAGTGTTTTGCATGCATGCAAAGAGTGTTTCTATCATGAAATTTAGTTTTAATAAGATTCTAAAATAAACTTCAAAAATCCACTTTGCCAGAATGAGAAATGTTTGTCAGTTCAGTAGCTGTATGCATTGATTAAATCAAGTTCATATTTTGAAGCCTTCTTGTGAAAACTTCCCTTGTGTCCCTTGTGTCTGTCACAGAAGTCACAGAGGTCAGCGCTGAAGTAACCAGTGTTTCCAGCTGAGTGTGTACGTGTGCATTTACACTCATCGCATCAACACTGACGCCAGATGCACACGCAAACAACATATTTCACTGTGGGCAAGCATATACACTGCCCCAAAAAATAAAGGAAAAACACTTAAACAACACAACTTAACTCCAAGTCAATCACACTTCTGTGAAATCAAACTGCCCCCTTAAGAAGCAACACTGATTGACGATCATGTTCACATGCTGGTGTGTAAATGGAAAGACAACAGGTGGAGATTATAGGTAATTAGCAAGACACCCCCAATAAAGGGCGTTTGCAGGTGGTGACCACAGACCACTTCTAAGTTCCTGTGCTTTCTGGCTGATGTTTTGGTCTCTTCTGAATGCTGGCGGTGCTTTAGCTCTAGTTGTAGCTTGAGACGGATTCTACGAGTGGCTCAGGTAGTGCAACTCATCCAGGATGGCACATCAATGCGAGCTGTGGTGAGAAGGTTAGCTGTGTCTGTCAGCGTAGTGTCCAGAGCATGGAGGAGCTACCAGAAGACAGTACATCAGGAGACATGGAGGAGGCTGTAGGAGGGCAACGACCCAGCAGCAGGACTGCTACCTCCGCCATTGTGCAAGGAGGAACAGGTGAAGCACTGCCAGAGCCCTGCAAAATTTCCTCCAGCAGGTTACAAATGTGCATGTGTCTGCTCAAAAGGTCAGAAACAGACTCCAAGAGGGTGGTATGAGGGCCTGACATCCACAGGTGGGGGTTGTGCTTAAAGCCCAACACCGTGCAGGACGCTTGGCATTTGCCAGAGAACACCAAGATTGGCAAATTCCCCACAGGCGCTCTGTGCTCTTCACAGATGAAAGCAGGTTCACACTGAGCACGTGTGACAGAGTCTGGAGACGCCGTTGAGGACGTTCGGCTGCCTGCAACATCCTTCAACATGTTATGAGTAATGGCGTTTCTTTGGAGGGCCGATGAATCCAACTGAGCACATCTGGGACATCATGTCTCGCTCCATCCACCAACGCCACGTTGCTCTGCAGACTATCCAGAAGTTGGCGGATGCTTTAGTCCAGGTCTGGGAGGAGATCCCTCAGAAGACCATGTCCAGGTGTTGTAGGGAGGTCATACAGGCATGTAGAAGACACACACACTACTCGTTTTGACTTGTTTGAAGGACATTACATCAAAGTTGGATCAGCCAGTATGTTTTCCCACTTCCACTTCACTCCAAATCCAGACCTCCATGGGTTAATAATTTGTCTGCACATTCAACTATGTAAAGAACAAAGTATTTAATAAGAATATTTCATTCATTCAGATCTAGGATGTTTTATTTTAGTGTTCCCTTTATTTTTTGAGCAGTACATTTACAAACTCGAACTCATCAACCTTTCACAAGTATAATGCATTAGCGCCACCTGCAGGCCTCCAGTTACACTCTCGCTTAAAGCTGAAATTAAATTAAAACTGACTCACCCTGAGTTTTCTCATTACATTACAGAAGATAAAAGAAACCCTCAGAAGATCATGCAGCACAAACAGGAGCCCAGAAAGCACTTCAGTAATTAATTTGTAAGAACAAAAGTAATGGCTGCTGGTCTTTGTCACGTGTTCACTGCACCTCACAGAAGATGCATTGTGCTGAGACTCGAGGCCCGGAGGAGGATTCAATTAAATCAGAGTAGGTGGACCGTCTTCATCATGACTGCAGTTTAAGTGGGTGGCTGTTTTACAGTTTGTGCATTTATGTTCGCATGTGAATGTGACATTTCAGACCCATGTATATTGGTGGGTGTTTCTGGCTTGAGTCAGTCGACACAAAGGCAATCACTGATGACATCATTCACAGCACATGGCAGGAATAAACCCCAATCAGTGAAGAATCAAGGGCCTTTTCATTGCAGAGAAGAAACTGAACTACAGTGTTGGGAAATCGAAGGCCTCCAGCATTTGCATGTCCAATATATATATATATATATATATATTTCGCAAGCAGCGCTGACATCATGGAAATTCAGAAACCTGAAAGGTCACGCTAACCATAAAAAAACAACATTATTTCTGTGTATGAGCGAAAACATGTCAGAGAGAGAGAGATGCAAAACAGCTATTTTTCATATATCTATATAAATAAACACACACTCACACACACATTGCCGGCTGACTAAAAGTACTATTTTTCAGTAGTCTTATTTTAAATAGTATTTTTATTTTTGCATATAATTCTCAAATATATCATAAATATTATTTTTCAAGATTTCTAATTAATTTCTTATATTTGCATTATTCCACTATTCCACCTAACACTCAAATATAATGTAATTAAACGACAAGACAAAACATTTTTATTATTCAATTTCATTTTGAATAATAGTATTTTATTTATTTCAATAAATATAATACCTACAATTTTTTATATTTTGAATTTTATTGTATTTTTGTTTTCCACATAACTCTTATAGGTAGACTTACAGTTTATTCAAACGTTTATTCTAAATCTTTCTATAATGTTCATCAGCTTTCTAGAAATTACCTGTCCCACTTAAGGACCATCTGATTGGCTGTGTGGGGATCACGTGACCTGGATGCATTGCGGGATTGGTCATCTGAAGAATTGCAGCTATGGGAGGCAAATGTTGTCGGGTAATAATTATTTCGTATGAAACATACAGATTATTCTGCTAGGGGGCGCTTTATGGCACAGAAAGCCATCAATGAGCTGTTATAATCTCTTTTTTTCTAACTAAGCCCAGAAAGTACAATATTAGAAACATAGCCTAGAAAGTACAACTTTATAAACGCAATGATTTATTAATTACATTGGTAGAGAGAGGTAGAGAGAGAACGCGCATTATTGACGTACAATCAGTATTACGATTACATCAGATCAATTTCCACAATGCTGAAAAAAATAAATAATAAAATAAAATTTAAAAAAATGACATGCACCACGTGACACGCTGCCGCTTCCGGGCCGCTACGCTCCACCCACTTCAGAATTCAGATTCATAACTATTTCCGTTCTAGACGTGGATTTGCTTTGTTTGTTTTCGACACGCCTCCAGAGGTCATATACTGACCCATGCGCGGAATAAATAGAAAAGGCTCGAGTTGAGTTTAGAGTTGGGCAGATTTACCTTCATTCAACAGAATAAACCACCATCATGATCAACTGGAAGGTCGGTCGCATGTTATGTTTGATGATAGTAATATTGTGTCGGCTTTTTCTCTTTGACAGTACCTCGTCGGTAACAATGTCGCCATATTAACAAAAATGTTTTTGGACGTTAACTATAGCAATTCCGCGTTATTGTATTGCGTTATTATAGCATAACTTGTTATTGCCACGGTAACTATTCAAAAATTTAATATTGTTTCAAAAATTATAATGGTAAGTAAAAGTATATAGTAGTATTTTTTTTGCATGGGCAGCACTGTATTATAATGAGCACCAGTCACCGAATGAATCTGCAGTGACTGTGTGTGTGTGTGTGATGGACTACTTGCAAGAAAACCATGGTAGTACTATGAACATTTTCGAATAATTGTTGTTGCCTCAGTTAATCTACAATTATAATGTTACAACATTGTAATGGTATATGTCTTATATACCAAAGTAATTTTAGTGTTTTTTGAATGAGAAGCAGTGTATTATATTGAGCACCAGTCACTGAATGAAAGTGCAGTGATATAATGTGTGTGTGTGTGTGTGTGTGTGTACTGGTTTTTATATCCCCGTGGGGACCAATTGTCCCCACAAAGATAGGAATACTAGT
>JAUMHR010000042.1:18113353-18133641 GCA_032361145.1 Enteromius fasciolatus | reverse complement strand
ATTGTGATTTAAAATAGCTGTTTTCTATGTGAATATGTGTTTAACTGTAGTTTATTTCTGGGATCAAACCTGAATTTCCAGCATCCTTACACCTTCAGAAATCATTCTAATATGCTGATTTGCTGCTCAAGAAACATTTCTGATTATTATCAATTTTGTGATGCGATACAATTTATTTTTTTTAGGATTCACAGATGATTTGAAAGTTCAAAAGAACAGCATTTAACCCTAACATTATATGTCTTCACTGTCACTTCTGATTGGTTTAATGCATACTCAGCCCTAGTGTATATATTCAGAGCCATCTTCTGAGAAACGGACTGATTACAGCTCTAAGTTTGGCTTCAGCAGCACTTCTGCTTTTCATGCGTTGTTTAAAACATTTCCCAATCTGTAAACACAGACCTCCCGCTCCGAAATACTCAGATCCTCTCAGTTTCTCTTCCCCTTCATGGGTGCAGATGGGAGAAAGGTGTGTGTGAAAGAGAACGACAGAAAGACGAGCACCTTGCAAGTGCGTAACGAGGAGGAAGCAGAACGCAGAAAAGAGGAAGTGAGACGTGTTTGACAGGAAGCAGGCTTGTGTGAAAATCCCTCATTCAAAGCGCAACCAAATCTAGCGCCGTTTGATTTTATTCATGGAAATAAGGCCATAAACTAAAGCGAACTGTTTTTTAACAGAAGAGGTCTAGATGGTGAAGCTGTTTACCAAAGTACCCAAGCCTGCACTTAAAACAGATTTTACAGCTCTGCATGACAACTAGTGACTCATTGGAGACCGTTTCGATTTCTGGAACCTCATTTTCTTAGAAACATTGGCCGAGCTGATGATGGAGTGATGAAAGGCCTGCACCGGGCCGGACTGCATGTTTCCGGCCTCATGCTTTCTTCTGATCCTCCGGCCAGAAATAGCAGCAGGATTACGGCCAGCGGAAACCATTATTAAGTCATTCAAGAGCTCTCTTTCTCTCCCCTTCTTTGCTACTTCTCTTTTCATACCATGAAAATCAGAAGCAGCTGCTCACATGGCCTGGTGTGTCCGTGTTTGTTAGTGTGCCGGGCCAGATCCGCAGATTTGAGGATGTGCTTTTATTTAAATGTGCATCTGCATTTGTCGTGTGCTTAGATTAGGAACGTTTGGAAAATGATTATACGTTTAATATATTTTAGTTTCATTTGTAGTATTTTTATGTGCTTTTTTGTATTTGTTTCTTTTTTGTTTTCTAAGTTTAGTCACTGCTTATGTTTGACCCTGGATCATAAAACCAGTCATAAGGGGATATTTTTTGAAAATATTGTCTGCTTTGTTAGGAGGATACAACTATTTGAAAATAAGGGGGGGGGGATCCAAATATTAAGAAAATCTTTTTTAAAGTTTGTAGCAATGCATATTACAATGCAATGGAGAAGTTAAAAGAATGTTTTTACATCTTCATGGAACATGATCTTTACTTAATATTCATTTTGCTGCAAATATACCTGTGCTACTTGACTGCTTTTGTGCTCCAGGGTCACATGTATTTTTTATTATATGTTTATGAAATTATTTTTATGTGCTTTTTTGTTAGTATTTTTATTTTAATTTATTTTGTTTATTTAATTTTGTTTTTATTTCAGTAATAGCCAAAGTTTATATTTTGTAGTTGCATTTGTAATTTAATTTTAGTTTAAGCTTCTGTGTGTGTGTGTGTGTGTGTGTGTGTGTTTTAATACCAATTTTAGCATTTAGAAACATGTTTATTAACTGAAATAAAGCTAATGTGGTACCACTTTACAGTAAAGTGTCATGTAACCTTACTGTAAAGTGTTACTGCTAATGTATATCAGCTTTATTTCAATGAACAAATATGTTTTTAATACTAGCTGTTTGGAAACTTTTGGTGGAACAGCCTCTGTGAATGGAACTGGCTGAAGGGGGTTTTGGAAGCTGGGAGTCTGAGACTTTGGTAACAACATTCACAACTTTGATCATTCCCTCAAATCGAAGCTCAGAGGATCGCCACGAGTTCTTCTCGGGAAAATGATTTCCAAGCCACTTCTAAAAGACGTGTTTCCAGTCATTACAGGAACACTTTCCCAAGTCAACCCTTCTCACTTCCCACCTAGAAAGGACTATTTTCTTAAACCGTATGCTGTTCATGTATGTGGATATATTTTTTATTTTATAATTATATATATATATTTAATTTAATTACATTTATATTTAATTTCAAGTTAGTTTTTTTCATCAAATATTTTTATTTTATTATATTACTTTATTATTTAGCTTTATTAAGGTTATGATGTAGATTTTATTTTTTTATTTTCATTTTAAATATTTAGCATGTTTATTATGTGTATATAAAGACACACATGCAATTTTAATATATTTAATAAATAAACATAACATATTATTCTTAAATATAGGTAATGCATGTGTGTGTATTTATATATAAATAATATTATTTTAATTGTTGCCCAGCACTAATATATATATATATATATATATCACTTCATATTTTTTTTAGTTTTAGTAATTTTAGTACTTCAACTTATTTTATTAGTTGACAAGACAAAATGTTATTTTTATTTTTATAAAGTTTTATTTTATTTCATTTTTTAAAAGCTTTATTTACGCTTCATTAAGTTTAAGCATTATGTCATTATTATTTTTTTTAAAGTTAGTATTAGTTAACAATAACAGCTCTGATTTGTATCTAGCTTATATTTGGTGTGTATTTCCCCGTCTTCATTTTTAGTATGTGTGTGTGTGTGTGTTTGTGAGCCCAGTAAAAAAATGAGTCCCGCTCGCACCGGATGCCGAATCCGCCTCCAGCCACCCACCCAACCATGTGTGACTCCTGCTCCAGATCACAAGCCCCGAGCTGGGGAGGGAGGCAGGAAAAGAGGGGGTTTCTGGGGGGCCTGGCAGCGGGCCGTGCTCTGGCTGCACTTGAAACGGGCCGCACACTCTTTGGCCGCTGTGCATAATTTGCTTCCTCTCTGATGGCTCTCCCTCCCCTTCTGTCTGGAAGTCTGCAGGCGATCGGCGAGCGTTTATTAGACCAGGGGGAGAGAGAGAGAGACTGAGAGAATGTCTTCTCCTCCTCCTGCTCCTCTCACTCCATTATTCAGTGTTTGTCTTTATCAGAGATCCTTTTTTAATACTCTGCTGATTGGGATTGGTATGTACCGGGCCATTCAGAAGATTTTTAAAGAAACTTTTATTCTGCAAGGATGGATTAAATGGATCAAAAGTAACAATAAAGACATTTATAATGCTTTCTATTCAGCTGAGAATGCTGGAAACATATCACCATTTCCACAAAAACATTAGGCAGCACAGCGGTTTCCAACATTAATGAAAATGAAAATATGTTTCTTAAGCAGTAAATCGGAATATCAGTGATTTCTGAAGGATCATGTGACGCTGAAGACTGGAGTAATGATGATGAAAATACAGCTGCGTATCACAGAAATAAATTACACTTTAACAAACATTTGCATAGAAAACAGCTATTTAAATAGTAATAATATTTCATAATTTTACTGTATTTTTTATCAAATAAATGGCAATCGTTTATTATTTTATCATCTGATGCCATCACTGCACTGTTTTTAAGGGATGTGCTTGTGTGAGTTTACTGGACTGCAATGCATAAAACGTGTGTCTGTTCTCAGTAGCTATTAATAATATTATATAATATTTCTGTATTTCTTGGATTAGTTGGGTTATAAAGTGATTTACTGAACGTGGCTGTGTGGTTTCAGATTCTAGGCAGATGCAGACGTCTCCGTCCTGGTCGTACGAGCAGCCGTACCCTTACCTGGGTCCCATCTCCACCCCAGCGGTTCACCCCACAACACCCATCTCCCCGAGCCGCAGCGCCATACACTGTGAGTTACACTGACATCATACCGGCTGTGAGGGTTTTATTTCTTCTTTTTGTCATTAGAAACTTCAAATAATTAAATAAATATTTCCTTAGTTATCAAACTCTGATCAATTATTAATATTAGAAAATATTAGTTGAGCTCTAATTAGTGTTCCTTTCAGATAGCTGATATAAACGCGCAAAAGAACAGGATATGCCATAAACTAACATAATTAATAATTACAATTACATGAGATTCAATTTCATAAAATTTCCATCCTAGATCCTTTGCATCTGTTTATATTCTATAATAGTTCTGTGTGGGAATTGTATATATCTTTTTCTATTTAATTTAAATTCTAGTAACTTCTAGTAATTTTTAGTATTATTAAGTTTTAGTGTTCAATCAATTTTTAGATTTCTTTGCTTAAAATTAAACTGGTTTCATTAAGTTCAAACAAGCTTACTTTAATTCAAATATAAATTGAAATATTAGATGCTATATATAAATATATTTTAGGTGGTGAAAAGAGGATGTTAAAAATTTATTTTTCTTTGAATCATTCATTCAAAAGATTCATTTAAAACCCCTCATTCATCCAGTAATGAAACAAACAAGTAAATCTTGAGCGAGTCATTGAATCATTCCATTCATAAAATTGAGATTTTGTTTATTAGTTTTTTTCTTCAGCAAACATGCAAACTACAACCTACATTTAAAAATAAAAGTCTCCGTTTATCCTGAAGCATGCAGCTTTATTAATCAAGTCAAGTTCTGTTCACGGTAGATCTTATATGTCTGAAATAACATGACAGTGAGCAATTAATGATGTAATTTAAACTTAAAATGTCCAGAGGAGTTTTTTAAGGAGTTTTGTTTTGTGTTCCCGCAGGTCCAGATCTGACGGCGTTCACGGACCCTCGCGTGGGTCTGGAGCGTTCCTTCCCGTCGCTGCCCTCGCTCCCAGACGGCCGTTTCTCAGACCCTCGCGTGCCGTACCCCACCGGAGCATTCACGTACACCCCCACGCCCGTCACCAGCGCCATCGGCATCGGCATGTCGGCCATGAGCAGCCCGGCGGGCCGCTATCACACGTACTTACCCCCGGCGTACCCCGCGGGCTCCTCGCAGGGTCAGGCCGGCCCCTTCCAGCCCGGCTCGTCCCCGTATCACCTGTACTACAGCAGCGCCGCCGGATCCTACCAGTTCTCCATGATGGCGGCCGGAGGAGGAGAGCGCTCACCCCCCCGCATCTTACCGCCCTGCACCAACGCTTCTACAGGCTCCGCCCTCCTGCACCCCTCGCTGCCCAATCAGAGCGAGGTGCTGGTGGAGGCCGAGGGGAGCCACAGCAGTTCGCCAACCAGCCTGTCGGTGGAGGCCGTCTGGAGGCCGTACTGACGCTCGATTGACCAATAGGAGGAGGCAGGGCCGGATTTACACAAGGGCATAGGCTTCTACAGTAAACAACAGTAAAAGAGCCAAAACCCCAGAAGACATTGAGCTAATGAATATGTGACCCTGGAGCACAAAACCAGTCATAAGGGTAGATTTTTTCCGATTCATACATCATCTGAAAGCTGAATAAATAAGCTTTCCGTAGCTTGCATTATTTGGGTGAGATACAGCTGTTTTAAAATCTGGAATCTGAGCGTGCAACAAAATATAAACATTGAGAAAATAGCCTTTAAAGTTGTTCAAATGATGACTGCTTGTCTTTCAGGGTCATATATAACAAATAACAGGGTCAAAACGTGAAGCAGTTAAACTTACAGATTCTCTATTAGTAAACATAGCTGCTGAGAGACGCACTGACGCAGGTATCTCTCTCTCTCTCGAATAACTGCATTAACCTGCACTAACCAGGACGGAAGCATGAGAAATGACTGACTGAACGCAAACGCTTAGTGTGATAGAAAACACTGTCAAGGCTCCACTGATGGTCTGGGGTGATAATATTATATTAATAAGGAAGGAGGGCCCAAAATGAGTTTTGCCTACAGTATGGGATAAAGAGAAAAGGTAAATCCGGCCCTGAGGAGGAGGGCAGCTGAACGAGGGAATCTGATTGGACTCGACAGACGGACTTTTGTTTTTCACAGCGCAGCATGAGACTCATTTGTTTTTTAAAGTTGTGGATAGTTTGTATTATTATTAATATTATTGTTATTGTTATTACTGTTGTTTGTCTCATCATCACTGTACAACTTTGTTCATCAGTGCCAGATGTTTTTCATGTCAAACGAAACCTCAAGACAGGAAACAGACTCTACGCAAGAACTCAAACGCTTAGCCGACGTGACGCAAGAAAATGAACAGCGTTTCGGTGTTAACGAACGCATGTAAAAATAACAGACCCAC
The DNA here is from genome assembly GCA_032361145.1 of Enteromius fasciolatus. Lineage (NCBI taxonomy): Eukaryota > Metazoa > Chordata > Actinopteri > Cypriniformes > Cyprinidae > Enteromius > Enteromius fasciolatus. The sequence continues at coordinate 18,127,425 of JAUMHR010000042.1, read as the reverse complement.
CACACACAAAAAAGATGTTTGCAACTCTCATCTAGACTTTGGTATAATAAAATCAAATATTAATAATGCATTTTATGTTTGTTTTTTTGCTCTCTAATAATTACTTCTTGTTATATTTCTGCTTTTGTAATTCTGACAATATTAAATATTTAAATCAATTGTGCTTTAATTTTCAGATACTTATAATTAATATCAAAAAGGCAATAGTTGCTAATTATGATTGCAAAATCTAAAGCTTTATGCCATAAATTAAAATAATTCATAGATTTTCATAAAATCTTTGTTAAAATATGTTTAAAAATAATTCATATCAGTTCATTTAGCATTTACTTCAGGTGATATAAACATACAAAACAGCTTTACATAAACGCAATGCTATGCTGTAAATAAAATGCATTATCAATATTTTATCTGTTATTTTATTTTTATTGCAGTCTGGTTGCTTTTACTGCTTTTTGACAAAAATAATATAACATTTAAATAAGAAATATTGTTTTGCTGTCAGACAGTTAATAAAAAATAATAAATATCAGCTTTAACTCTGTAATATTCCACTCAGGTAACTGCAAAATATGCAAAAGGAAAAGAAAATAGTGTATAAAAAAAATTAAAAATCAATAAACGATTACTTATTGTTTAATTACTATTTGATAGTATTAAATACATATTTAAACATAATTAAAACATAAACAATAAGTTATCAGACATGTATTATAGATAAAATCACAAAACAATATGAGTTTAGTACTCCGTTCAGGATGTGATATAAACGTGTCGGAGTTTCTCAGATGATTTACTCTACAATATATTTCTGAACGCAACGCTGCATGAAACTGATCTTGCGTCGAGCTTGTGTAGAGTCTGTTTCAGGTCCAATCCTCGATGAAGACGATGGAATGATGTGAATAACGATGGGCAGGTGCTGAGTACGTTTGGACTCGCTCTTAAGAGCTTCAGCAGACTTCTGACTCTTTACATTTCCAGGTTTACGAGACTTCGTCCGGTCACTGCCTTTCACGCTCGTTCTCTCTGCTAGATTTACAGCTTTCCGACCGATGCGCTCACGTCACGGTTTGCTGGATGGGAGATGGGTGGACCTGATTTTGGTGTAAATACATTGCAAAAGACACTTGACACGGCTCTCAACCTCCACAATTGTGAAACGAGCAAAACCTTTTGAAATGCAGCTTCGTTTTTTCCTTCTTTGACATTTCTTTGGAGAATATAACACTTTGTTGTGAAGAAACTGCTTATTTCTATATGGTGTGTGCTGTGTTTCTTTCTCAGTCGTGGTGTGTTCAGTGTTTGGAAAAATCTGCCCTGATGGTATCATTATTACATTCATATAACATAGGCTTTCATCTTAAAGAGACAATTGACCACACAATCAAAGTTCAATATTTGTATCTATCACACAGTAAACCTATTCAGAGGCTTTGATTGTGTTTAAAAGTGTTAAAAAAGATAAACATAAGAAACATAATGAAGAGTAATAGCAAAGTAGAGCAATGTGTTTAATCAAATGTTAAAAGTTATAAGAATTTATTTTATTTTAGGAAAAGTTTATTTCAAGTAACAAAATTATTTTGTAGTTATTTAACCCCATGAGTCTCATCTGATATCAACAGTGCGGTTAAATCAGTAATATTACTGAATCTTATAATATACAGATTCTACAAACAAAAATACGTTCAAAACAAATCGTACTAATATTCCCATTACGGTATGAAAACATTATTTCTGACATTCTTTCAAAAAAAAAAAAAATAATAATAATAAAATCTTTTTTGCAAATGTTAATGTTAAACATTTCTGTAGAATTATTGCTCGCAGCTGATAGATTTAAATGTATGTTATATACATGCAACAGTTTGTTCAGAGATCAATCAACATTAAACATGACGTTTTTGTCTTTACAGAAAAAGTAAAAAAAAAAAAAACATGCCTTTCTGGGAACCAATATCAAAAAACAAAAAAACTGAAGTTAACGGAAGGTTGATGAGGATTTCTGGTTCCCAGAATGCTTTGCATGAGGCTGTTTTATATAGCTGTATTCTGTAAAGATTAAAGACTTATGTTTAATGTTCATTTATATTTGAACAAATTGTTCACGATACATTTAATAAATATAAATCTACAGTAAGTTACTGGAACCAGCTGCATAACGTTTTACAGTATACTTCTGAATATGTTCAGAACATTTCAAAACGTGTAATATTTAAAAAAAGCTAGATAAAGTCAAACCGAAGTGTTTCAAGAGGGGGAAAACGGTTAATGAATGATGTATATATATATATATATATATTTATTTATTTTTTTTACGTTCCGTTAAATTGCAAAAAGATTATTTCCGAATCTTCTCTAAATTTTCCAAACATCTAGTTTGTAAACCTTTTAAAGCGTTATACAGACGTTGTTGATTACTGTGCAAACATGTGAAAGTTACTTTTTTTAGAACGTTCCCTGAAACAAGAGTAACATTTAAACAACATTCCACCGAACGTTCCATGAGAATAGACCAGATCACTTTAAATGAAAGTTCTGTTCAAATGATTCGTTAATAACTTTAACCTTAAACGATAAGTTTGCCTTGAGCATGTCTGGTGCGCATGTGCCAGTGTTTATATGGCTGCTGAGTACTATTCTCAACCCAGGAAGAATTTACACCGAGACGAGACGAGCCTCGACCTGCCCCAGGCCCGCAGATACGACTGATAAAGCACTCTCGCTTACAGTCTTCCTTCCCCTCTACTTGTACTTCCCTCTTTCTGTCCAGAATTAAACACACACAGACCCGCAGGAGACGAGAGGCTAAATAAAGGCAGACCTGTCCCGGGACGCAGCCGGCTGGGCCTCGGCTATAATTGTGGTCTAGGAGTCGGGCCAAGGCCTATAAAATCAAATCGCTTTTATAAAAAGAGCTGAGGGCGAGAGAGCAACATGACAGAAACACCCACAAACACACACCGCCGGCCGTCTGTCTGACAGACAGAGAAACACTGCTGTAAAGTGGACCTTCTGGAAATCAGAGTCTGTCGGATGCTTTCTTTGCAGATTCTATTGGATTATTTTGGAAAGAAAGTCCATCAAACACACACAACCCTCTAGATCACAAAACTACTTTGCATACAGACTATAATAGTACAGTATATGCCATGAATTAATAAAAGATATTCATAGTGCATTTCCTCTAATTCTATATGAATGTTGCTTCAGTTATATATTCAGTTAAATGTTGCTTAAAACAATGCGTTCAGGTAAAAACAGGCAAAATAACTTTGCAAACATGTAATGCTACAGGCCATATACTGAAATAATTACAAAAAACATTTATTATACATTCTATGATTTAATTGGTTGTTGTTGCTGTTTTTATTATTAATTATTTAATTAATTATATTTATGCTTTTTAACAGTAATTTTACAATGTAATTTAATTTCCACATGTACACTTTGGGAAACACAGCAAGTGTAAAGCATAAAACAATGAGGAAATTCCATCTTTAAAGCAATTTTAGCTATTACTTATAAATAATAAATATAATAATAAACATGATAATTATTAACAATCTTCTGTTGAAAAAAACAAAAAAACAAATAATCTTTACCTACTGTTCCTTAAAGTTACATTTTTGTTTTAAAATGAATATTTATTTACATATAGGGCTATAAAATGAATACAGATCAACTCAGATCATCATATTAGAAATGACTAATGAGTTCTTACTGACTTTTGATCACAAATTTTGGAGATTATTGGGGTCTTTCACTTCACATTGAAGCTTTCTTTCTTTTTTCTTTTTTTGCAAAGCTAATTTTATTCCATGTAAATATATTCTTCAAAAACCAATTCTAATCTCTATATTATTATAAAAATGCCCAAATTTAGCTCGGGGTCAGGTGGTCATCCATCACACGTGTCATCGGGATCGATCTGAAGAGCCAGAACCTCCGACAAATCATCCATCTCCACAATATTCAGCTCCTGACACCTGCATCCTCATTAATCACTGATGCTAATGATGAATAGCAGCCAATTAATCGTGACATTCTTTCATTAATCTAAATGCTGACATGTTGAAAGACAGGGGTGACAGGAAGTTTTGCTTGCTAGCATTAAAAATAAATAAATAAATAAATACTTTAAATCTCTACTGGATAAATAAATAAACATATTATATTTTATTTAGTGCTGTACACACACATGTATATATATATATTTTTAAAAAATGTTACATTTATATATTAAATATATTTAGAAATTGTATATTATACATGTAAATACGTATATTTATAAAAATATATATAAAATATATTATATATGCTGTAAGTGTGTATATTTATATATACATAATAAATATGCACCGTACATACACATATATTATGTAAACTAAATTAATCTAGTTTTATTTATTAGTTTTATCTGAGTTAAATTATTTTTGTCCACAAAATCTTAGACCTAAACAATATTTCTGGACAATGTACACGCAAACTAATTATGTTGTAAGCATATATTTAATATTTAATATTTAAGTATACGTAGATATCAAATGTTAATATTAGAGAAATGTGGAATAGCGGTGACTTTACATTTGTAAACTGCTTCAGCTACGATCACGAACTTATACACTGTAGGGAATCTACCGGATGTTTTATGGCATACATATATATATAAATATATATATTTTTTTTTTTTTCAGACGATGTATGAATATTATACGTTATTTATTGTCAGAAATAAACATGAAATAGTAGAGACTTTACATTTGTCGGGTGTTTCGCTGGTACCACAACGCGCTTATTTGCGTCATCACGCAGCGCGCTGACGCAATTCCGCTACGCGCGAAATTTTGAGAGTTGCGTTCGAAACAAAACAAGAGACCGTTCCCGCTTCACGGTACAATACTCGACGGGAGCGTTCAGGATGGCGGAGTTGGGCTGCTACTCTCCCAGCTTTAAAAAACCGTCCGATGTTCTGCGGATGAGACGGAAGCGCGCGCGGAGCGAAGGCCCGGAGCGGAAGACGGTGGACGGGGTTCGTCCGTTCTCACCGGGACCGCTGCTTAACGCTCCGGGACGGGCGAGCGGCGGCGGGAAGCGCAGAAATCCGTTCGCCAACATCGAGAACACGTACAACAGTCCCAAAAAGAGAGCTCTATTTTCACACAGCGACGGACACGACGGCGATCTGGACGGAAAACGCAGGGAGGAACGTGTGAAGGCTGGGACGTCATTCAGAGAGGAGCTTTTCAACACTCAACAACAAAAACAACACGAGATACAGGTGAGAGAGAACGGTACTTTAATGTCAGCTGTACTCTATCTACGAGTGTAACGTCACACACACACACACACACACACACAGAGAGAGACATTAATTTACCATGATATTAGCATGCGATTTTAATATATATGTGCATAACACAGTATTTACATTGTGTATACATGTAAATACCACACAACTTTCGACATGTATATACAATATAAATATAATTATTTTTATTATGTTGGATATGAAATATTTACATTTTGATATTTTGTTTCAACACTGTGTTTTGTACTTTTATAGTTTTAAAAGTGTTTCCATATAATTGTATTATTTGTAGCTTAAAAATAGTTTTATTTTTTGTTTAACATCAAAATAGATTTTTTTTAATTCAATAAATGAAATATATTATTCTTAATTTATTACTGTTATTTTTATTGTTATAGGTTATGTTAGTATTAGTATTTTAATAATATGTATATATAAATAATCTTTATATTTTTCTTTAGTTGTATAATCATTATTCATAATTGAGTCTGTACAAAATTACCTTGTTTATTTTTATAATAAATATTAAACATTTACAATTTTTATATTCAAATTGTATATTTTATATTCATATTTTGTATTTCATTTTACTATCTATGTATACTGTTAGTATTTGTAGTTTAATATTTAGTTATAGTTTTAAGTAGTGGGTTCATTGGGGTCGTGACATAATTCATATTTGCTCATAATAATATTATCTCATAATTTCTTACAATAAAAGTTTTGATATGTGATTTTCTTTTATTGTGAAAGCTGCTGTGTGATCTCATATTGGTTATCGTCATTATCATAAAAAATGAATATTGGTCAGATTTGTGTAGTTTATTTTTTGACGTGTACAGGACGGATGACCATGTGCTAATATTGTTGTGATCTGTCTGCAGACGCCTGAAGATGTGGGTTTGTTTGAGGAGGATCTGTTTGAGTCTGAGAGAAGTGCTCCGGTTCTGAAGGTGTCTGTCGCAGCTCCTCGTAGTTTCTGTCGTGGCTGATCTGTGTCGATGAGCGTCACTGACCTGTGTTTGTCTCTAGAGTCCAGAAGCGCTGTGTGACGCGGCTCCAGCTGAAGTGTGTCTAGAGTTCCCGGCTGATTGGTCTCTGAAAACGCGTCTGCTGTTCACGTCTCCTCAGTCGTTCTCGTGGGCCGAGCATCTGAAGGCTCAGGAGGAGGCGCAGGGCTTGAGCTCTCACTGCAGGGCAGAGTTCTCCAGCTTACCTCTTCATATACAGGTCAGCCCTCAGTTACAGCAAAGGATAGTACTAGACATCAGCCTATTGAGAAATGATTTACAGTTTTATATATATATATATATATGTATTACATTTAAAAAATATTGAATTTTGTTTGTATGTTTGTATGCTCTTTTTTTTTTTAAAGTTTATATTCTTTTATATATTTTTTTAATTCTGATTCTCTTATAAGTTTTAGTATTTTTTTTATATAGTTAATTATTTTTTTGTTGTTGTTTAATAAAACAAAATATATTTTATTAATGCATTATTATTAATAATATTTTATACATTAAACAATATATAACTTTACAAAATATTTGGATATAAAATAAATATTTTATATCCAAATATTTTGTAAAGTTATATATTGTTTCAGAATTCAGTTTTTAAAATTATTATTAAATCATTACAGTATACTATTTTTAATCTCTTTATTATAATTAATTATTGTTATAGCGTATATAATGTTTAATATACATTTTTAAAATAGTTTTAATGAGTGCTTTCATATGCCTTTACTATTTGGATTTGTTTATAATAATATGAAAATATTTTAAATATTATTTAGAAATTAACTAACTTGTTGATAAATTTGTTTATATGTGTAATATAAAATATTTGTGTTTTTATTTTGCATACAGTTTTATATAGTTTTATACAGCAACTATATCTTTTTAGTACTTATTTGTTTAAAGATGTATATTTTTGGCAGCACACTATTTTAAAGTGTCCTATTGCTATTATAATAAAAATAAATGATGCATAATTTCATACAAGTAGCCTTAATCCAAACCATAACCATATAGCAAGTACATGTTACATATTATTCAGTGCTAGTGTGAAATGTATAATTACACTGTAACCTTAAAATAAAGCGTAACCAGTTAATATGAAGTGATTATGAACTATATAGTGTGTGTGTTGCAGGAGCCGCGGGGCTGTGCGGAGCTCCGCTGTGGGTTTCATCAGTGTCTTCAGTACTGGCAGCACCCCTCACTGCCCTGGCTCTCGCTCTTCCCACGGATCGGTGCTGAGCGCAAGTTCTCTGGGAAGTGCATGCCGTGGGCGCAGGACCCAGCTCTGCAGCAGAGTCTGATGAGCGACTGGTACGAAAGAGAGGGATGAGTTTGTGAAGTTTCTGCCGCATGCATTTAGAGACGGGCATTATCTTATTGTATGCATGACTTTATCGGAATATGCTGATCATGGCGTTAAAGTAACGCAACCCTTTTTTGAAAATAGGCTAATTTTCCACCTCCGCTAGAGTTAAACAGTTGAGTTTTCAAGTCTATTCAGCTGATCTCCAGGTCTGGCGGTAGCACTTTTAGCAGCAGCTTAGCATAGATCATTGAATCGGATTAGACCGTTAGCATCTGACTTAAAAATGACCAAAAAGTTAAGATAATTTTCCTGTTTGAATCTGGACTCTTCTGTAGCTGCATCCTGTGCTAAAACCCACAGAAAATGTAAAGGTGAGATTTATATAGCGTAATAATCTTGAAGCTTTCCCGCCATACGATAGCTGCAGCAGGCGCAAGGAAATCCTGCAAGGACTCATCTGGGGGAAAATAGCATGTATGCTAACAGTCTAATGGGATTGAATGATCTGCGCTAAGCCACAGCTAAAAGCGCTGCTGCCAGACCCGGAGATCGGTAGAATAGATTTGAAAATGGTAAAACCCAACTGTTAAACTCTTAAAATGAGCCTGTTTTCAAAAAAAGTGGTGTGTTCCTTTAAATGTACCTATCAGCATTGGCCTGACAAACTATGCTGATATGTTTCTGTCGGTGTTGTAGGTCTGTGAGTCTGACGTCTCTCTACAGTCAGCTGAAGGCCCGCCTCTGTCCGTATTTCTATCTGTGCTCGTATCAGTTCACGGTGCTGTTCAGAGCGGCCGGTCTGAGCGGTGCTAAAGGCATCAGCGCACTGCTGTCCCCCACCACTAGAGGACTCCGAGAGGCCATGAAGGCCGAGGGTAAGAGTTCGTATTCACAGACATTACTCCATATCATGATGCAAAGATGAAAAACCTACTTTTGATTTATTCATCCAAAAATCTAGTTTCTTTTAATTTTTTCATAAATACATAAAGTGCTGTCAAACGATTAATCACATCTTTTTTATTTACATAATGTGTTTACTGTGTGTATTTATGTATATATAGATACACACATGCATGTATACATTAAAGAACAACTTTATATTTGTTGATTTAATATATGTACAAATAAAAATAGGAATATATATATAATATATATATACACATACTATTTGACTATTTATATATACATAATTTACACAGTGTATATATATATGCATGTATATATATGTGTATGTGTGTGTATTATTTTATATTTATTATTTTTAAAATTAGGCCAGTACATATTTTACAATTTGAAGTAGAAATATTTAGCCTCATTTATTTCTAATAAATTGAATTGTTTTGCTTTCAAATGTCTATTTGTTTCCATTTATTTATTTCTAATAATTCTTCATACAGATTATGAGAATACCTTGTACTTTATTTGATTTTAATTTTTTTTTTAATTAAGTGGTTTTAATAAGACACAGAGTTTGTTATGTTAGCACAGTGTCGGTGTTAAGAGACTGATGTTTGTGTTCAGGGATAGAGTTCTCTCTCCCTCTGCTGGAGGAGAGGAGGAAGAGCAGAGAGCGCAGTGAGAGCGGTCAGCCTGAAGACGACGCTGGGTGAGGACAGGACCTCTCTCCACTGATGTTCATCTGCTTTCAGAGCTCATCTGGACATTACTCTTCTTTGATTTGACAGATTAAGTGAGCACAGTGAAAACGAGGAGGAGGATGAACATGATGATGATGATGATGATGATGATGATGGATTTTCCTGGCTGAAGGAGATGGGCGTCCAAGACAAGATCAAGAAACCAGATGCCATTTCTATCAAACTGTATCCTTTACAATCATGTTGATGCAGTGCTTTCTTTAGTTATATGTATATATAATATGAAAATATGAAGTTTTTAATGAGAAACACCTTGTAGATTATTAAAGCTCCGATGATCTGATCTGGTTCCTTAAGTCTGTCTGCAGTCGTAAGGAGCACAGAGAGGTGCGCTTGGACCACAGGCCGGAGTCCGTGGTGTTGGTGGAGGGTTCAAACACCTTCACGCTGCTCAACTTCCTCATCAACTGTAAGAGTTTGGTGGCTGGAGCTGGTTCTCAGGCGGGCCTTCCTCCGACTCTGCTGGCCCCGACAGCCTTCAGAGGGGCCACACTGCACATGCTCAAGGTACAGGGCCCGTGTTTATTTATCCTTTCACACTACTTTTTACTAAAGTTCCTGTATTTATTTTTTTATTTGAATTTTACTTTTGATTTGTTGTCATTTTTATTTATTGTTTTATACTTTTCCTTTTTCTTTTGAATACTTTTTTTGTATTTTTAGTTTTATTGTATTTTAAATCTTAATATTGAATTGCTTTTCACTTTTGCATTATTTATTGCATTTTAATGTACTTTATATTTTGTTGCATTATATTTAGTTTTTTTTGTTTCAATTTCATTTATTGTATTTTACTTTAATGTTGTATTTTTTTATTTAATTTAATGTATTTTTTTTTTATTTATTGCATTTCATATTGCATTTATACATGTATTGCTTTTTATGTTTTTAGTGTATTATATCTGTTTTTTTTATTGCAATTTTAATTAAAATTTAATGTTTTTTTTTTTTTTATCATTTTTTAAATTGCATTTTATTATATTTTATTTTATTATCATGTTGTTTTGTGTATATTTTATTCTTCTTATTATTATAGCAGCTATACTGAGCCCAGACACCGTCATGTGTTTGTTTGTAATGACTGGTCTGTGTCTTCAGGCCCGGACTGTGAATGTGAAGACTCAGGTGAGAACAGGTTATCAGGACGTGTGTAGTCTGGAGGTGACGGGACCCATCATGCCCCACACGCTCCACGCGCTGACACAGCTCCTCAGACCCGCTCAGAAAGGAGAGTTTTCTGTGGGTCTATACACCCACGAGCCCACGGCGGTCCTGAACGTGCCCCTGAGCCTGACCTCTGACCCTCAGCAGCTGGTGCGTTCACACACACACGCACTGTTCTGACTCTGTGACACAGTGGCATGCGCTTCATTTACACTCGCAAACAAACCATAGGCTTTACTTAAACCATTTTTACCCACAATATATGAGTAAATTTCACAAGTAAAGAAACGGTATGTCTCACATTGAATTAAATATTACATTTTGATGTAGAAAAACATACACCAATGTTTTATATTTTCAATGGTTTTTCAATTAAACAAAACATTTGCATATTTATGGTTTTGTGATGTTGGCTATCAATCACATGACATACTAGTAAACAGATCAAATATACATATAATTAGAATATCTTCAAAAAGTTGATTTATTTCACGAACTCCATTCAAGAGCTTGTATAATGTATACTGTATAATATTCTGATCAGTTTTACACTAAGTTATAACAATAGTAATATATCTGTCATAGATTCTTTCCTTTCCAACATCAAACTCCGGAATACAGCTGAAATGCTGTCCACAAAATTGAACAGATGTGTGTAAAGTAAACCGAGTGTCCAGTGCATTCCCAAACACACATGTTATTTATGGTGTATTAATGTGTTTTATGTGTGTGTGTAGTCAGAAGCGCTCATGTTCTGATTCGCTCCTTGTTTCCAGGAGTCTGTGGTCCAGGATCTGGGCCGATGTGGCCTCCAGCAGAGCTCCATTCAGCAGCTGGCCACGCCGAGCATGCTGGGAAAGAACGCTCTCAGACAGCTGCACATGAGAGACTATTCGTACAGCTGGAAGTCCTGAGAAAACATTAATAGAGAGCTGACAGGCCCGGCCTATTAATATCTGGCGTATCAGGCTTCCTGTGACGCTCACACACTCACTACATCTTTATAGGCGCTGGGCGTGAACGTAGAGTAGCTTTCATGAGAGGTTTGGCCCTCTGACTTGTTTTAAATCCGTTTTATTTTTATAGGCTGTAATAATGTTTTAGATTTAAAGTTTCATTTTTAATCAGCATCTTTTGATGAGAAACAAATAATGACTTTCTTGGGAAGTAACTTGTAAAACTGTTAAAAGCTTTGACTGTTGGCAGTGTATTTATCACACCTGTATGAATTTATTAAATGAGCAACATCAAATATTTTCTGCTGTGTTTTTAAAGGATGAGTGCAAAAAACGACATGATCCTATTAATTATATGGCTACTATAGAAATAAATACCATAAAATATAGATTAAAGTAGAAATAATTATGATATTATTTATATATATATATATATATATAATAATATATATAATCTAATATATATATATATCTATTAATATCTAATATATATATATATATATATATATATAGAGAGAGAGAGAGAGGGGGGGAATGCACCAGGAAAAAAGGTAGATAGATGGAAAGATGAATATTAAAGTTATTTACTTATTTTATTTTTAATTTACTTTTTAAAAACAGAAAATGAAAAAATAAAATAAAATCAGTAACACTAATAAATATTTATTGCATTTTAGGGCCATGAAGACCGTTTTGATTGTAAAAAATATTTATTTTAAATTATTTATTTTTTAAAAACAGTATAATATTTCTGTCTGCATGTCTCTCTCTCTTTATATATATATATTAATGACCCTTTTGGACACTATCATTTGCTAACTGCTTGTTGTCTTTATAGAAAACTAAAACTTCTCTAATATTTTGTATTCTATTTTTGTTTTCTTCCCTGTCCTCATTTGTTAGTGGCTCTGGATAAAACTATTTAAGCAATCAGTTTTTTTACAAACTTTGCTTGGTCTTTGTGTCATTGTCCTCGTGTGAATCAAATCTGTCTTGCTCGTCTTAAAATAGATCCAGAAGTGTTGAAGAGTGTAAATACTTGAGGTCAAGCCAAGAGATTCCATCATTCAGAAGACGATCCCGGAGCCCGTGTGCCTCCACGTCTAACGTTTCACAGCCACGACTTATACATTAAAAATACTCAAAGTCAGAGGTGCATGGACTAAAATGCACGAAGGACAGAATCAATGCGGCAGAAATCCATGCCAGAGCACTAGGGTATTGTAAAGGACACAGCATTACTGTAATGTACTGTAATGTGATTAATTGTGATGTTGCATCAGGTCATATTTTAGCACCCATGTCACCTCGAGCCCTAAACATAAAGCAGCATCTGTGCAGCATGACACTCACGCACAGATCGACGGGATTCATGTTCTCTCTGTTCAGCATGTTCCTCGGCCCTCGAGCGCTCCCAGCTTCATTGTGAACTCAAGACGAGGCGAGAGCGGCTTAAAAAACACTGAATGAATGAAGGAATCTAAAACAGCAGCTACAGCTGAAGACTTGGTAAGTGCTGCTTCGTTTTCTTTTAGTTGATCATGCGCTTCAGCTCTTCTGAACGGTACTGCAGTGCAGTGATCTTATTTCACTGCTGAACGCTTTGATTTATCCCGAAGCACTGAAATGACTCGAGAAATGCACAAAATTAAGTAAAGAAATAGAAAGGTGAAATTAAGATGTATATGTCAGTGCTGTCAAATGATTAAACACAATTAAATGTTTTTTTTAAATGAATATGTATTTGTTTAAATAATATATATGTGTGCTGTGTATGTTTATATATCAATACATGCATGCATATATTTCAGAAAAATATTTATATATTAAATACATTCTGATTTTATATGAAATATAATAAAATATAATATAATATAAACTGAGTAATCTGCTTTTGCAAATAAAATATATGCTGTATGAGTGTGTATTTATATATACATAATAAATGTACAACGTACACGCATATTACATAAACGAAAACATCTCGTTTGGACAGCACTAATATATAGGCCTATATTTATGTGATTGCAAAGTTTAATTGCAACATATAATCATTTTATTTATTTATTTATAACTAAATGCATGACTCTTATTGTATTTCTGCCATCGTCATCTCTAATAACTTATTCCTAAATATAATAGAAGCTTTATATAATAGATTGCAATGATAGCTACTTTAACGTTAAAAGAGCTATACAGATAAACCTGATCTGATTTAAATATATCTTATGTAATACGGTCTGAAATATGTCTTATATTAAATATTATATAGTACAGTTGATCAATGTTGCAATCTTTTTTAGGTAAAATTGTATAAATAATTTATAAATAATATAAAACATACCCGATGCATATATTATCAGTCAACATAAATAGTCAAATACAGTTTAAATCTCTAATTTCAATAACCGAAGTACACATTTTTAACTAAACTGTTAATTTAATCTTACCTTGGCAAAAAACTGATAGAAATTGAATAATAAAATTAAATAAATTATATTGAAGTACTAAAAGTAAGCAACTGAAACAAAAATGCAAGCTTTAGACAGACTAACTATTGCTGCATTATATATATATATATATATATATATATATATACACTATATTACCAAAAGTTTTCGCTCACCCATTCAAATGATCAGA
>JAUMHR010000042.1:18098847-18112293 GCA_032361145.1 Enteromius fasciolatus | reverse complement strand
ACAGCCCTACACTATATATATATATATATATATATATATATAAACATCTGACAGTAGTTCCAGTTCTAAATTAGATTATTTTTACATAATCTACAACTGTAAATAAACAAAACAACAACAAAAAAACATGAAATAAAATAAACGTTTAAATATAATTTAAATATATAATTCTCTATTTTCCAAAATGACATTTCTCACTTAACTTGTGATATAAAATAGCTAAAACCAAAACTGAAATTAATATATGAAATGAATAAAAACTATAAGGAGAAAACTAACAAAATTGACAAAAACACAACAAAATTACTATAAATTAAATGATACATTCAGTTAAATACATTCATTTTTAATAATAACTACAAATTACAAATAATTTAATTCTGATACTAAAAATGTTATTATTTCAGAACTGTCTTTCAGTATCAGAATATTTCAGTAAATGATTATATTAAAGAATACATATTTTTATCCATTTTCAATTTGTTTTTGTAATTTACCAGTACTTCAGTTGATGAATAAACGCGTGTCTTAAGTTCAGTATCCTGTTAGTTACGTCAGTAGAAATCTGTGGAGACATAAATGACAGTTTCCAGAGAAAGACCCAAAAAATTAAAAATATAGGTTCCTTCATAAATACCCAGAAAATAACTTATAATTAATTATAAATAATAAATTATTTTAATTGTACAAAGCAAAATGAAATAAAAAAACAAACAAACTCAGAAATAATCAAGAGGACACATTAAACACGATAAAACACACCAGTTTTCAATATCAAGCAGCAAAACCAGCTAAAATTAACTGGACCCGGATGGAAACGGAAATTAGTCCCATGGAATATGGCCACGCCTATTTTTACATAAAGATGAATGTAACAGTTTTAAATTAAATTGAAAGTTCTGGGGGAAATAATAAATGTGTCTAATTCGTTAAGAAATCTAAAGATTCCAATATAAAGGTTCTCTTTTAAACCCGAACCTTTATTTTTAAGAAAACAAGGAGTTTGGGCTTCAACAGGTTAAAGAATAAAGCGTGTACTGAAAGAGTTTCTTGTGTTTCCGCAGCACCAGCTGTTTTTACAGATTACGTTGAAGTGTTTGAGGGCGATAATATCACTTTGGACTGCTTTGGAAATATACCTAAAAACAAACCTTGGGAAGACATGTATCTGCAGTGGCTGAAGGATGACCGAGAGATCCTGCGCTTGAGCTCTGGACAGATGGACGTCAGCATGGATCACAGCGTCCTGAGCTTACCGGACAAACACGAGCTCAGTCGCGGTATCTTCTCTCTGAGCATCCGGTCCGTCAGTGTTTTCCACCAGGGCGTTTATCAGTGCCGTTACAAGAGCACCGACTACGAGGCGCCGCGGAGCGGGTTCCCGGAGACACACACGCTCATGGTTTGGGGTAACCTTACCGACCCCACGAATAAAAACCTTTGTGTGCATAATATACTGTGCATATTAATTATGTATATATAAATACACACACATGCATGCAAATATTTCAGATATATTAAATATTAGATATAAGTTACATCAAAACAAATATGCTGTTCATATTTTTTAAATATATACTTTATGTGTGTATATTTATACATAGGCCAACTAATATACAAAGTTTATACACACACTATGTAAACAAAAACTTAATATTAGGCTATGTATAATATTACATTTGTCATTTTATTCTGTTTGTCTCATTCAACTTCAGTTATGGACACGTCAGTCACAGAGACAAGCACCGATCCTGGTAAATATTTTCTAGATACAATTTATTTACTATTTTTTTTACACAATGTGTGTGACCCTGGACCACAAAAGGGTAACTAAGGGTAATTTGGGGTCATAAGGGACGGGTAACTTTTTTTTGATAATCTGAATCGACTGAAAGCTCAATAAATACTTTTTTAAAAAATTTTAATTTTGTTAGGAGAGGACAATATTTGTCTGAGATACAACTATTTGAAAATCTGGAATCTGAGGGTGCTAAAAATCTGAATGTTGAGAAAATTGCCTTTGTATATTATGTGTGTATATATATATTTGAGGCCTGGATGTAAGCTCTCTCTCTGTATGTCTGTGTATGGTCAGCTGTATCTTCAGAGGCGTGGAGCTCAGCGTCTCTCTCTCAGACTCAGACCAGCAGTAGCGAGCCGGTTTGGACTCAGACTGAAAGCAGCAGCTCTCTGCCAACACTGACATATGCTGAGAGACACGGAGGTACTGCACTACTGTTTTTACCGATCACAGGATACTTAGATTTTCAAATCTGTATAATATATAAACTTGTTTCCTTATGGGGACCTAACAAATATCCCCAGATGGTCTAAATTTAGCAGTATCACTATCCTTGTGATACAGAACGTGATAAGTACCAGGTGCACACACACACACACACTTATCACACTGCTGCTGTCTACTCTTGGTCTAATCTGTGTTTGTCCATCAGCTCTATCTTCAGTGCCGACAGATACTTCAGTAACTTCCTCTGGTAAGTCTATGCACGCGTGTTATCTAGTCTATGCCCCATTTCATTTATTATTATAAATATTATTTAGTAGTTTGATTAATTTTAGTCTTTGTTTTTCTCTTTCAATTCTTCTTTCAGCGACGACGGATGCATCAGTCACAGAGACAGACACTGAGTTTTGTAAGAACGGAGACTGTAATAACTAAAATAAACACCGAGACGCATGCTTTCATGTGAAGTGCAGTCTACAAATCTGAAGTACACGGGCATGCTACTTATTTACAGTGTTGGGGGTAACGAGTTACGTGTTAATGACTTTTTCCAAGTAACTAGTAAAGTAACGCATGACTTTTTCATTTTAGAGTAATTGAGTAACGCCAGTATCAGAGATACCCCCTGATGAGGTTTATTCGGGACACTTTTTGGTGTGCTTTTACATTTGCTATAAATACAACTTCTTATATTAAAAACAAACCCTCAAGCTCTGGCCATATTTAAAAAGTAAAGCAAAAGTAAAGTAACGCATTACTTTCCATAAAAAGTAACTAAGTACAACTGCTATATTATTATTTTCGGTGTGTTTTTCTCTAGCTCCTCTTCTAGCTACAGACACATCAGTCACAGATTCTGGTAAGTATACGCATTCCTATATTTACTTTTATTATTATATGTTGTTGTTTAGCAGTTTTACTATGGTTTTTTTCTACTCTAGTGATGATGGATTCATCAATCTCAGAGACTGTCGTCAATTCTGGTTAGTTGTATTCCTTTTCTTTGATTTGAGCGACAGCAGAGACAGACACTGGTTCTGGTGAGTACTGAGTGTTTACTGTGAGATGTTCCTCTCAGGTCAGTGGGACTCTCAGGAGATTCCCTGGATCCGCATCGCTCTCATCAGCGGCGTTCTGCTCGTTACTGCCGTCATTCTGGGATTATTGCTGGTTTTTGGAAGAATCTGAGTCGTCAAGAGAAAACCATTGAAAGGATTCAAGTTTCAGACATTTCCAGGCAAACAGCTGATTGTGAGCAACTACTTCAACTAAATATGATGTATTTTTATATATACTTTGTCTTACCTGTGGAGCACTACTGTTTACTTACAGAACAGAATACTGTTTGATAGCTTAAAAACCTGTGTGTGTACATATATATAGAAATTGGTCATTCCCGTTATACAGTGACTTTTCTGTCTCTATGATGTATGTACTCATATTTTCTCTACAATAAGAAATTGCTGAAATGATATACTTTAGGTCCCCTTTATCACCTAAACAGAGATAAACTTAGATTTTAGTTTATTAGATTAGACTTCATCTAAATTATGTGGAAGTATATTTATTTTTGTACGAAACCCATTCTCCACCCTGTTAGGATGCACTTTCTAGCCCTCCAAAATAAACTACAGTTCCACGAAGATCATTTCCAGGAAGTGGTATTGTTATATGTAACTGTACAAATGGAGGTGAATGTCACCTCTCACTCATACCTCTTTTTTTTAGGTTCTTGAAACGTTCTCCTGCTCGTCTCACTCAAAGTTATGGAGAATGTTTGTCCGATCCAAACAATCCCCCCAAAACATATCTGACATGGTTATAAATGTTGTTCATCTGTAGAAGGTTAGAGAGCTGAACGTTGATCACTGAAAAAACAGCTCATTTATCTAAAATCTTCCACCCTGTTGTGTTTTTATCGAATGGGGAACGGAGGAAATCCTAACACAATCCTGAGCTCGGCCAGTGGTGCTCTATATATTTAAACATAAAACATCAAACCTTTTTTGTTTTCCAGTCATAAAGCCAAAATGTTACTGGATACCAGGAATGACTATATATATATATATATATATATAGGTTACACCTATTAGTTGCTTATTAGCATGCATATTACTAGAATAGTAGCCATTTATTAGTGCTAAGTAGGCACATATTAATGCCTTATTCTACATCCCTAATCATACCCAATACCTAAACTTACCAATCACCTATTAATAAGCTGCACACTAAGAATTTATTGAGGGAAAGGTTGTAGTCAATACTAAAGTGTTACCATATACTATATCTTCATCTATTCATATAGTTTTAATTTGAGTTTTTTTTTGTTTTAACAGAAAGAGCTCATTTATGATTTTAATATCTAGGCTCATATTTTCTCTGAAATGGGGACAGTTTGTAACTGAACGTGGTGCTGTTGATTTCTATAGCTGTAAATGCTGTGCTTGTTTTCAGTATGTTCTTGAAGATTTTGTACCCGATTCAAAAATCAAAGCCTGTGTAGAGCTTTTTACATTAAAGTAACCCCTTTAAGAACCCCTTTAAGTGACTTATTAATCAACGTTATATAAAATTATGATTACATGAACAAATTTGACAATGTGCTCAAAAATCCTTTCTCCATTGACACATTTGCTTCAGCTAATTCAATTTTGTTAAATATTTCTATACGTCATTTAACATTTAAATTACCCTGAGGATGTTTAGATTTTTATGTTGGAAAACAAAAATAAAAAGAGAAAGGTGTTAATATTTTTGCAGCGCATGCAACATTTATTGCTGTTACTTTAAGAGTCTTTCTGGGTGAATTACATCTTCAAGGCTCACAGAAACCCTAATTATAAACTACATTTTTGTTAAACATTGCTTTTTATTTGCTGTTCGTATGAAGTTATCGTTGAAACTGCTGTGAAGTGTTTCTTGTAAAGTGAAGTGTATGTGACCTAGCTTGTAATTGATGCAGTTTTTCTGACCAGACACAGTAAAAAGCATCGTTTTCCAGTGACAAGATTATCTGTTTATTCTGTTTCATCACAAAAACATGTTTTCTGCCAGCAACAGAACACAAGCCGTCAGAAATAAAAGGGGCTGGTAACACTTAAAAAAAAAAACATTTATAAAGATAAAATAATTTTACAGCATGCATGAACCATTTACAAGAGCAGACGCCAAGCTTAGAACAATGATGTCACACGCAAACCGTCACGGTTCAGACCTAGTCTCGTTCTCATCCGAGGACATGCTTCCTCATTTCAGTCAAAACAAGGGGAACGTCATTGAAATGAACTCAAATTACAAAAATACTAAGAGATATGCCTTATGAAGAGGATATTGCTTGAATGGAGATGAGAAGTGAAATGAACGGAGCGTGTCATGTGCTGGTGGCTGCGGTGAAGACGGGGCCCGTGTGAACGCCGTCTCCAGACACCTCTCCCATCGCCTGCAGAGCCACCGTCGCCGCCATCGCCTTTGCGTGTTTCTTATTAGGACTGGCCGTCTGAGGCTGATAATCGCTTCCGTTCACCACCACCTGATGAAAACACACACACACACACACAACAATCAGCGACACAGCTATGAATTTGGGGCTCAATGCACAATGTCTTTAGCATTAGGAGACAACATATTTCCAATAAAAGACCGCATGATGCATTCACTCCCAAACATCTTAGCTAACCTGGAACGTAGGGCTGTACAATTAATCAATTTTGTAATCGTAATTACTAACTCGTGTTATTCTGCGATCTGGAGATGTGTTTTTATCTTAAAGGAGTTTCAATTGTAGTTTTAGTATAACATTATAATACCACAAAATGAATGATGATCATTTACATTTTTTTTTAAATGAGTTTTTTTTTTACTTAAAAAATATTTTGCAATGAAATGCTATTGTTAATTTAGAATAATAATATTGTAATAAATGTAAACAATACATTTAACAATAAAAATCTTAATCAAATACAGGATTATTAAACACAATGGGAACACCTATGATTTATTGATTTTATGATAAATAAATAACATTCAGGAACAATAAAATTAATTAATTTATTTTATCATAGACGGACTCACCTACAAAACCTCCATAACCTACAGTGATTCATTATTTCAAAATATTCAATTCAAAACATTATAGTAGTTTTCGATGTGGCAGAAAAACCTAATATAGCAGCGTCAGTTTTCCCCAAATAATAAGCCGCTGTAGGTTCAATTATAACACTCCACTTCTAAATGTGTGTTTTGCATCATATTTAATGCTGATATTTGAAATAAAACACTCTCAAACTCCTCACTGACCTTAAAGAGGAAGTTCTTGCGGTGGTCGGGTCCGCTGTGGTGCACCATCACAAACTCAGGCTGAGGCCACTTCTTCTTATTGCACATCTCCATCAGAGCAGACACCGGATGCTTCCCTGCACAATACACAGCATACCCATAAACCCACTGGAGGACAGGTCAGGGCAGAGCTTTGTGAACCCTGCACTTTTAAAATGAACCTTTAGGCAAAATCTAGAAGACTACAGAAACAAGTGTGAGTGATTTTGTCTGATCTATAGAGGAAAAACAGCTCAATTTTTATTTCAGCTCAAATTTCTTCATTCTGCTGAACACTAAGAAAGATATTTTGAAGAAAGTTTAATACCAGGATGTTTTGGGTCACCACTGACTTCCATTGTATTTTTTGTTCCTAATATAGGAGTCAATGGTGACCAAAACACCTCGGTTACTCTGTGTTCGCCAGAACAAAGAAACGCATCCAAGTTTGGACACACTCGAGGGCGAGTAAAAAACAACATATAATAAAACTTGAATCGAATATTAATCACACACTCACCTAGAAGATCCTTCATCACGACAATGTTGCCAGATTTCTGTGTTTTTTCTCCTTCTGCTACGAGGCCTGTGTGAACACAAACATCAGCACTAAGATCTCCGTCGCGGTGAAGATAGGATTTGAGGATTCGTCTCTTCTTACCCTTGCGGTCAGTTTTGAAGTCGATGATGATGGGCTCCACCGTTCCTTCCCTGTGCTTCCCTAACCCCTCTCCTGACCTCCATCCCATCTTCCTCATCAGTAACTCGCCCACCCCGCCCGAGACCGGCACCGCCCGCAGGAACTGGTCCTGAGTGGAACGGGACAGATCCAGACAGAGAGAAAGAGAGGCAAACCAAGAGAAACGGCAAGCAGTGAGAGAACGGTGAAGTCGGGTCACGTCACTTCAACTGCAGCTGCTTAAATTAATATTAGATATTAGATAATAGCCTTGTGAATTTGTGCTTTAACTATTTTAAGAATATGCAAAATGTTCAAATGCAGAGTCCTTTATTTCTCACCTGCTGTAGGTCTAAACGACTAATTAAGTAGAAATATAAATATATACACACAACCGGCCAAAAGATTGGAATAATTATGATTTTTAACATTTTTTAATGAAGTCTCTTCTGCTCACTACGGCTTCATTTATTTGATCAGAAATGCACAAAAATAAACAATAATTGTGAAATATTATTACAATTTTAAATAGCAGGTGTATGTGTGTATATCTGTTAAAAAGTAATTTATTTTTGTGATCAAAGCTGTATTTTCAGCATCATTACTCCAGTCTGCAGTGTCACATGATCCTTCAGAGATAATTCTAATATACTGATTTGCTGCTCAAGAAACATTTCTGATTATTACTGTAATAATAATAAAAAAAAAACATTCTTGCTGCTTAATATTTATGTGGAAATTCTGTGGAAACACATTAAGTGTATATATATATATATATATAAAATACATACACACATACATATTTTTATCCAGCAAGGATGCATTAAACCGATTAAAGGGGACAGAAAAGGATTTCCATTTCAAATAAATCTGAAGAAGCGTGTCACTGCTGCTGATAATTCAGGTTTGATCACAGAAATAAAACACATTTTAATTTCTGCACGTGGAAAACAGTCATTTCAAAAAGTATTTTTCGAAATGACAATTTTCCCCATATTTTCAATCAAATAAGCACCGCCTTGATGAGCAGGAGACACTTCTTTCGAAAACACCCAAGCATCCCAATGTTTGAGCGGCAGTGTGTATTCTACATGAACACATGAGGTGTGAGCCTTCAGCAGGAGAAGCATGAACACCGTCCTGAACAGATCTCAGGCTCTGAGTCGGTTCAGTGCAAACAAACAGGAGGACAAGGCAGAAATGCATCAGTTCACACACAAATCCACATGAATAGAAGGAAGGGTGCTGGAGGACGTACGTACCTAGGCCCCCATCATCGGCATCGAGCATCTGACGTGAATAGAAGGGGCCTGACTGTGACCGTGGCAAAGAGGCAGCTACAAGGACTGACCCTGCAACAAGTTTCCATACAGAGGGGTGAGAGTTCACAGGTCAAACTGTGAGCCCCCACCCCTCGTCCATCCGTGTCCCAAACCCACCATCCCGAGCATTGAGCTTGAACCTCGCACCCACTGGATGCCACACATTCTTTTGACTGCGGTTAGTGCATGACCAGGCCCTTTTGACACGCCAATCACATGTAGACTAATCGAACGCATCTGAACGGCTTGGATCCCGCTCTCAAGTTCAAGAGTGAGCTCCAAACAGAGTTCGGTCATTTCTGTAACACTGCCTGAGCTGTATTTGGTTTGGAGATCATGGTATTTCGCTCCCGAGTCTAAATAAAAACTGGGATTATCGTGTCTTAATGTAAAGGTCTGCATTACACAGCGGTCCAAGGCCTTCGGGACATTACGGCCCTCTGCTGAGTTGAAAGCTTTGGTAACATTTAATACATTTAACATTAATTTTTTTCATGTTTTAATGGAAGTGGCTAAAACTCTTGGAATAACTATAACATACATCTTCAAGTGATTTATCGCTTTAATAATATTACATACATGATGACAAGACACTCATTTTCAATGAATAAATACACTGCTGTTCAATATTTGGGGTCAGTAACTATTACTTTAAGCAAGGATGCTTTACATTGATCAAATATTTCTATTTTTTTATGTGCTTTTGCCAGTTTTTATTAATTTTCTTTGAAATATAAAGCTATATTGATATATACAGTTTAAGTTCATTTAATTTTGGTTTTACATTATTTAAATATTATTGCAGTATTTATGAATATTTTGAATTAACCTTTTTTTTTTTTTTAAATACTTAACTTCTAGCAATTCTGCTATCCATTTTGGTCATTTTAATTCATTCTTAAAAATATTTACATTTATTTAAGTTTTAGAAAATGTTGTATTTAAATGTAGTTGGCAAGGCAACATATAAAAAACAGCTAATATTTATATTTTAGATTATTTAAATCCTATACTAATCGCTTATCTTTTTATTTTTAGTTTTCATTTGTAATTTTTGTTAAATCAAATAAATGCTGCTTTTTTCAACTTTCTATTAATCAATAAAATAAAAATAAAAAAATGTATAACATCAGAATCAAATGTTTCTTAAGTATTTTAAAATGATTTCTCAAGGATCATGTGATAAAGACTAAAGTAATGATACAGCTCCGACCACAGAAACATTTTTGGATTTTAACAGATATTCACATAAAAAACAGCTATTTGAGACAGAAAAAAATTAAAAATTAATTTATATATATATATATATATATATATGAGTGACAAAAACATAAAAAAAATAAACAATACAAAAATTTAGAAGAAACCTTACTGACCCCATATTTTTAAACAATAGTGTACATTAATACAGATCATTAATCTAACTGTAGGCGTACACTGGCTCATCCAATCACATTTGGGACGCTGATGTGCACGTCTCTCCTCATTGGTCAATCAAAGGAGGGGGCGGAGAGACATCCTCTTTCTTCCTCCCCTCTCTCAAAAGACACTTTTCGTACAGTACAGTGAGTTGCGCTGCCCATCCATGAACTTCAGATATAAAACATCTGCATGACCATGCACAAGTGGTGTACCTCTTCAGCTTCTACTGTGTCCAACGGTTCCATCAGAGACACTCAGAAGAGCAAATATTTGCACTTTTATTTGCCGTTCCTTTCTTTCAGCTGACGTCAGTAAACACAGCCCAAGACTGTTTCCCAGGATACCCTGACGTCACCTTCAGTGCAAAATCAATGCTTATTTAATGAAAAGCGGACTATCTTTGTGCGACTGACCGCTTTGATCAACGACTCAGATGGGTACACCAGTTGGCAAAGCAATTACAGATGACAATGCTTATGTATGCGACTATATAAGAGAGGATGGTGTTCGGAGTGATTTATTTTACCCTCCGTGTGTAACGTGAGCGTATGTCAGAAGAGTGTCAATCTCAATTAAGCACAATAAGTCAAAAGGGTCTGACTGTACTATGCCAACTTGTGCGAAGAAAATGATGTCTACTTTGATTCTTGGGAATTTAACACACAAATACGATGCAAAACACAAACCGTCAAGCACAATATATGTCCAACATCATAGTACGAGTGGTGCCGTCGACTCAGGGCTGTACCTTCTTAATCCAGGCCTGCGGGCCGCTGTTAGAGAGCTCATCAGATGAGAGCACTTGAGCACCGGTGGAGCCTGTGAAGAGGCCAGGGATCGTGTTGGACTGGGCCCATGCATCAACCTGGGAACCACAATTTAATATTTGGGGTTTTTTGCATTGCAAATGATTCATTTATTTATTTATTTAAATTTTTAGTGCTTGCAAATGATTAATTGCATCCCAAATACAAGTTTTTGTTTACATATTATATATGTATATATATATGAATGTCTACTATGTATATGTATTATGCACACATATACAGCTTATATTTAGAAAATATTTTCATGTATTTACATGCATACATTTATATTCATATACATTTTAAATATAAACATTACATATTTTTCCTAAACATATACATACAAGTGTTTGTAGTGATATACACATAATAATGGTAAACATGCATATATTACGTAAAAAAACAAAAACCTGTATTTTAAATGTGATTAAATGTTTGACAGCACTAATAATTATTAATAATTGGTACGTCAACATTTTAGTTAATCTAATATTTGCTTTACATTAATATAATAGCTTTAATAATATTTTGAATGAGTCTTTATTGTTTCATTTTTAGCTGTCAAGGCAACTTTTTATATTTCTACATACACCCTGTGAAATAATATTTGTTAAACATAATAATTTAATATTATGATAACACTTATGGTAGTCACAAATACTTTTAATAATTTTTATATTTCATATCTTTACATTTCTATATATCTTTATTATAGATTCAGTTTTTGTAATTTTTATAAGCCGCTTTGAATAAGTGTAAATGTAATGATAATACTTCAAATCGTATTTAGTTTAGCCAAGGCAACATTTCTGATATTTAATATAAAGGTTTTCATCTAATATTTACATTTTATATTATTTAAATATTATAGTTCTCAAAAACCCTTTTTGAAAAGCCTCCATGTACTAGAGACGAACGTACTTGCTCCTGAGCCCGATTCAGCATACACATGGCATTGATGTCAAAAGGGTTTTCCGCCAGTCTCTTCTGGGCGACCGCTCTCTCACTGACGGCCAAAGTGATGTCCACAGGCTAGAAACCAAAGACAAGAGCTCAGACAAGCGGACCTAAATGCTTCTTTAAGGCCAATCTGACTCATTTTAGAAGCTGAACACACACCTGAGAAGGTGCTTCAGGAAAGACACTATCATTGTCCTTGCTGGTCTCCTCGGTCCCAGCAGAACTCGATACGGATGGCTTTTCTGTTTTCTTTTCGACCGGCACCCATTCTCCATACGCACCATCAGCCTCCTTCTTCCTGTGCTGGGAGCCAGAGGACACCGGGAACTCCTTAGCAAAGACCGCTTCGGTTCGGACGGCCGGCTTCATCGAGGTGTTCTGAAGGAAACAGAAGTACTAAAATTCAGTACTATATTGGCTAAATAAAACATTAAATAAGAAAATGTAATCATTTTAATGAAATTCAAATATCAGACTAACGTACACGAGCAAAGCAAAAAACTAAACTACTGAATTTAAATATATTCATTTTATTATCTTTATATATCTTTATTGTTATTAGAGATTGTAAAGATTTGTTTTAAGTGAGCATCGGATTATGACAAAGTTGATCTACAATAAAAATCACTGGCAAGCACAATTAAATATCCAATATTGACCAATAACAATATTTTTCGTTTTAAATCTAAGATAAAATGAATGTTTAACATTTAACCATTACAATTTTTTATCAATTGGTCTAAAATAAAAATTAACTTGTAGCATCACATATATATATATCAAAATAAACAAATATTAATTTTATGATTTGGTAAAAAAATAAAAAAAATAAAAATTTAAAGAGTACGTACAATAAAAGATGCAAAAAATAGTAAAATCCCACTTCAGAAATGTACATATCACATAAATGTGATATTTATTACAGCAATCCTGATACGCCAAGATTAATATGTTCTGAATTGAAGTAAGATTGAAGGAAACATCTTAAAAGCTGAGACACTTACACCAAGACTGAATGCGATGCCCTTACTCTCCTTAAGGGAAGCTCCGAACAGCCTTTCCTCCTCTTCATCGTCTGACACGTGTGGTTTTGCGATGGCCATCTCTTCTTTACTCTCTGCGATCTTCTTGCATCTCTGAAGGATTGAATAAAGCATCGATCCAATGCAGATCAAGAAACACTTACACGCAGTAACATGCACAATGCTTACCTCTGTTAGCTCTTTAATGCTGAAGCTGTTGGCCTGTTTGGTGACTTTCTTTTTGGCTTCTTCGATACTGGCGAGATTGGGCGTGGCTGAAGACGGTGGCTTGTTGACGATTGTTGGTAACGGGGCCAGTTGTGGCAAGGAAGCCAAGGCACCCATGCTGGACAAAGCAGCGGTCATGGTGGCGGCAGTCATACTAGCCATAGCAGCGTTCATGGTCATCACTGGCAACGTTAAAGACAAGGATGTGGAGTTTGGGCTTGTCATGGGCAGCTGAAGAATAGATCTGGGCCGGAGGCTGTCCGGGATCGGCACGCCGGCCTTGGCACACATAGCCGCAGCATTAGCCTTCGCTATTTCCAGCAACTGCTCCTTATCTGGGAGAAGAAAAAAAACAAGATTAAGCGTACTACTACAGTACTACTCATCAAGGAATCGGTTATTTTGAACTGTAATAATATTTCACAATTTTATTTATGACGCTTTTACG
>JAUMHR010000042.1:18057101-18084527 GCA_032361145.1 Enteromius fasciolatus | reverse complement strand
CAGTATAATCAAACACAGCTGGACTCAAATGAAGGAGTAGAACCATCTCAAGGATGATCAGAAGAAATGGACAGCACAGTACAGTTTTTTTTTTAATAAATCTGCAAAAATGTCAACAATTCTGTGTTTTTCTGTCAATATGGGTGCTGTGTGTATAATAATGAGGAAAAAAAAGAACTTAAATGATTTTTGCAAATGGCTGCAATATAAAATAGAGTGAAAAATTTAAGGTGTCTGAATACTTTCTGTTTCCACTATACACTATACGTAACATATTTTAAAGTATCTTAAACTATCTACATGCGTGTGTGTGTATCTACATATACATAATAAATATACACATACGTACATATATTTTGTAAACAAAAACTTTTATTGTGGATGTGATTAATCGTGATTAATTGTTTTATAGCACCTAATGCACACACACACACACACACACACAGAGTATAGTACAATTACATACATTACAATTTTTTATTTAAATATTTCTTAAATTATTTATTTTTTCAATTAATATGTTTATTGCAATCAGTTAAAAATGGTGGCAGCATGACTAAACAGAATATAAAACCCACACTGCACAACTAACCCTTATAACATGAACATTCACTCATTCACAACATTCACATGACATTAAAATAATGATTCTACAGCATGTGACATTTCTGCTTCTCTGGAGGATCTGGTCTCATGGACTCTCAAGGCTTATCAAGGACCAAATCTTCTCTGAGTGATTCAGGGCCACTGCGGACCGCAGTAAATCACCACGAAATGGAGAATAGAGATCGAGGTGAGAGTGAGGGAGTCAGGGAGAAATAGAGAGCTAGACAGAGACACAGCAAATGAAAACAAGTTATCAGAGGAACACTAACAGTGATCCACTTCACAGAACAAAGCAGTGTGCTTCATTTAACAGCAAAGATAAACACTGCTAATATTCCTGATGGACTGGAAATAGCAATCTGCTGAACACTGCATGCAGTCACTGTCAAAAATATTATGGAACAATAATATAGAATTCTAGAGTAATATAGAGTCTGTGTCTCACAATTCGGACTATTTTTTCCTTGGAATTATGAGAGAAAAAAAAAATGAATTGTGAAATATAGACTCAGACTACATTTAAAAGATTAAAATTGCAATATATACATTTAGAATTGTAATAAATATAGAGATGCAGGAACCAAGGTTTCCTCCACATGTCAAGGCACGCATGGCTTGACACATTGATCATGCAAAGGAGGTTTCCCCTTAGGGAAAAACCCTTGGTCCTGAGCCACCACTGTAGGGGTCTTATGTACAGCAGGCCAAGAGGTATCACGCAGGTATGGACGCAGCTGCCATCAGACTCAGCAGTCTCTGAAACTGCTTGACAGTGAGTGACTAGTCTTCTCTCACTCTTGTGAAGGGAAGAACCCGATATTGGTACGTTTCGTACCAATTTCGCAAACCTCAAGAACTGTGTGAAGGATAGATGGACACATGGAAGTACGCATCTCAAAGAGAGTCCAGAAAGCAATGCATATGCCGAAACGGATGCTGACTGTCCGTGCAGTCAGACACTGGGAACAACATGGCTTCATTCGTAAAATAAGGATTGATAATAGGCAGACAACACCAAATAAGACTGACACGCTCAGAACACTTGCTCAATGACAAAAAGCTGAAGCCGGTTGCACTCCACATGCTTTTATGCTTCCTGGCCAATAACGTCATCCGCCTATGAAGTCTCGCCCATGCATTGGACTGATTACACATACTATTCAGAGTCGTCACGCTGGAGGCGTTCCCCATAGCGTCTTGACTACGCGGCTCGAGTTCCTGAAGAGGAACATACTTTAGACTAGTCACAAACATACACATGATTACTATGAAAGCCCTCTTCTGTTTCTTTGTTCACAGAGTCATATCAAACACACACTTAATTACGGTTATTAAACTGCTGCAGATATTTGCCAGCTCTGCAGATGGACCGTGATGCTGGCTCTTCGGTATTTACACTCATAACATCAAAAGACCACCATGAATCAGTTCTGATTATGAAGTTTACAGTATGAAAATATCATCTCCATTACCATATCTATTAGTAATTTTGTTTCTCACAGCAGTAATGAAGTTCTGCTGCAAATTTGCAAGTGCTATTAAACTTCTAGAAAGAACCTGTCAAAACAATTACAATTACATGCACATGTACAATGATATTTGCATGATGAATCAGCTTGTTATCATCATTAATCAGTATTATAAACAAATAAACCCCCCCACACACACACCTTGATTTCCCAACGCACTGAGATTTTATGCTTAACATGATGAGCGAGTTTATGTGCATGAATTATTCTTAAAGAAACAGTTCACCCAAAAATGAAATGTCTTATTATTGTCCTAAAAAATGTCCTCGCTCTCAAGCCATCCAAGATGTAAATACGTTTGTTTCTTAATGTCTCAGCAATAGATGTAAATAGGTGCCGTCAGAATGAGAGTCTAAACAACAATAATCCACAGCACACTGTTAAAGTCTTTCAGTACTTGAATGAAGATTATAATAATTTAATTTTAAAGCACAGCCACCATGAAAAGACAGATTTTGAGATCCTCATGATGTTAAATACAGATTTAAAACCATAACAATAAATATGATACTGGTTTTAAAATAAATGCTTTTCATAACTATAGCAGAAACAACCTGGTCTCATAAAAATATTTACTTCTGAGCATTTTTTGTGCAACACCATTTTAAGTACCTTACTGCTCTACTGAGTGGTGCTAAAACACAGGTTCAATACATAAAGATTTTTATTACATTGATATAGGTACATCTTCCACTGGTTCAGAATACAAATGTCCGTGGACTGTTGCTAAAAGTTAATGCTCTATCACGTTGGAAATATGCCCTACACCAAGTCCAACCCTAAACCTACCTGAAAGTGTTAACAAATGCAAAACTGATTTGTTGATGCAACCGTGTCTTTTCAACTTCCTTTTTCACAGATCTGAACTGTTTTGTTGAAGCGTAGTTACACAGGATTGTTTCTCAAGTACATCTCTGTACTCCGTGAGCTATCGAACAAACCTACCTTCTATGAAAACACATAGATATGAAGCTGGATATGTGTGATGATAACGTTCAAAAGCAGCAGTTTATATTGTTTTGAGGTCACATGATATTCTTCAAGTAAATGTGTGAAAATGATGCTTTATTATTGAAAATTTGTGTGAAAAGGAATAAAACTTCCCAGTTTTACTGCCTTTAGTGTTCATTTCTTTTGCAATGATATGTACTTATTGGTACATATTTCGTGTCTCTCTAAAAAGTGCACCCAGGTACGTTTATGCCATGAGACCAAGTAGAATATAAAACAATGGCATCTACTGTAACAATGGCTTGGTTTATTTTGTAATTAAATTCCTTAATTTAGTTACATGTAACTACTAAAAGTTATTATTGATTATGGACTCATATTTTAGATCTTAATGCTGGATAAATACAATTTTTTATCTTCTCCAGATGTTAACAGATGGACTGGAGTCCTATGGTTTATTGTGGTGTTTTATCAGCTGTTTAGACTCTCATTATGACGGCACCCATTCACTGCAGAGACACTGATAAAATAACTAGTGCTGTCAAATCATGATCATGATTAATCACATAAAAGTAAAAGTTTTTCTTTATATAATATATTTGTATGTATTGTGTATATTTATATGAATACAAACACATGCATGTATATATTTAATGAAAATATGTTTATACATGTAAATACTTTCCAAATGTATGTGTTTTAATGTAAACAATAAATAAACACAGCATAAACACATATATTATGTAAAAAAAAAACTTTTATTTAATCATGATTAATCAACTGACAGCACTGAAAATAACACATTTCTCCAAAATGCAAGTCACCTACACCTACCGTATAAACACCTGACATTTTTATTTTATCAATAAATGCCACAAACTTCAAGCAAACTGTAAGATTTGTCCCCAACTGTGATGTTTTTTGCTGTGTGACAGCACAGAAGGACTTTGCAAACATTCATGTTTAAATAAATCTGCTCATTATAAAAAACACAAAAACAAATAGACCATGAGTGGACGTGTAGGTTTATAATAATGGCCGGGAAAGGTTTTTTGGCTGTATAATGTTAATAACAGTAACGTTTATAGCCATTTAAAACCGAAGGATAAGTCTAAATGATCATCTGCAGTTATCGACGTCATGCCACAAATGCTGAAGAGCTGAACTCGTACTGAACCTGGGAGATTCCTGTAAGTGTAATCAGAGTAAGATCGCACACAAAGGGCCAAGAGTGGAAAATAAGTAGAGCTGCCAATGACACTTTCAAGGCGACTCAATGAATTTATCTGAGTCTGTAAGCTGGTATCGCAGAAGGCCTTCTAGCTGTCACAAACTAAAGATTAAAGCTGCTAAAAAAATGACCTGAGGGTCACTGAGATGCACAATTTTGGACCGTGGCTCCTCTGAACATTCACATTATCGTGTACCGTGGAATAGAAGATGCTCTTTTGCTTCCCACAAGTGCCTGTGTTTATTTCCCGGCGTGAAGTCTTTTATGTTTTGCGTTTGATTGCTTCAAAGCGCTGATTGCGAGGAAAACATGGCGCCTCTGTCGCGCGTAATCAGAAAACTCCACAAACAGTGACGGAGAGAGCGTTCTGTCAACTCTGACTGCTGGAAGCCTTCGACTCATTAATAAAATTAAACGCATGCAAATGAACTTTAGAGGCATTAATGATGTGATACCGCATGTTTATTCTCACAGAATGTGCTGCGATAGATGCTATTAGACATTCGTTTAATAAAACAAATAAATCAGAAATTATAATTTGCTACATTTTATGTGACATGTACACAATTTACATGTAATATTATATAAAAATATTTAAATAATAATAAATAATGAATTAAATAAATGATTTGGAAATAAAAATAATGGAAATGTAATAAAATCTAATCCTAATTATATTTTTTTTATCACATTTCTGCTTTATTCATTATATCATGTCAGTGGAGTATTACACAGTAAATAAAGAAATTATGGAATTTTACACACTTTAAATGTATATTGATTCATTAGTGAATAGATAAGTTAATAAGTCAATAAATAAGTGACTAGTGGATAATTACACAGCTAAATAAGTCAATAAATAACCAATACATCATTATCTTTTTCTCTCATGGCAAAAATCCAGAAAAGATTATGTTCCATGAAGGTGTTTTGTCAATTTCCTATTTCTGTTTAGTAATATGCATTGCTAGAACTCCATTTGGACAACTATAGGTGCAGCAGGAGTGAAGCACGTCTGTTAGAGGTCAGTCATCAGCAGATGCACATGGCCCAATAACCTTCGACCCCATGCAGATCACAGACCCAGCACCCGCCGGGCGTCTACCCAGGGCTCTCCTCTCACAGACAGGTAATGAAGACGGATGAGCAGACCGACTCCTCCCTGCACGGCCGTCTGCCAGCATCCATCAGGCGCTCTCTGATGAGCATCACAACTCAGCTCCAGAGCACTGTATAACTCAACCTCCGGATCGATACGTCTCTCGCTTCCTCTCCATTTAGCTTCAGAATTCACAGCTGTTCGATGGACTTGATTCCCGCGCTCTCTCGAAGACAAGAAACGCTGACCACAGGCTCTCAGGATACCTGTCGGCCCTAAACTCCTTTATCTTCCTAAACGATGACCTTGAAGACTCTCCAGCTTTCCAAATGACTCAAAGCATTACAATCAGAACAATCGATCGAGTAAAATACATAATTGTGATATGCAATTTAAATCGAATCACAATAATTTTTTTTAGAGAAAAGCCCTGAATGAAGTACGTCATTATACATCATTTCGAGATACCAGATGCTTTCAGCTCATGCACATCCTAAGTGAGTAACATTATATCAGTTCATGTTTTTCCCACGAATCATGTGTGAGGGATGACAGGAAAAATCCTGATTACGCACGGGTCAGGGGCTTTGCTGTATGTTCATTTATTATAATGCTTAATTAATTTTTAATGCTTTTAAAAGTGAATTCACACATAATATTGACAGCCCTGATTGTAATGTGAAGCTGTAAAATACAGATAAAATATATATATATATATATTTCTTTTTTTTTGAATTATTATTTTTATTTAAAAAAAACTCTTTAAAGTTAAAGCTTTCTTTATTATATCATGTTAGTGGAGTATTACAGTTAATAAATAAATAAAAAGTTTTAATAAATTAATATATATTGAATTATTAGTGGGTCAATAAGTGAATAAATAAATAAGTGACTAGTGGATTATTACACATCTAAATAAATCAATAAACAATCAATACATCATTTGTAGATTATTACACTAATTAATAAATATTTGATCATTAGTGGATTATTACACGGCAAGCTGAAACCAACAAACCAGATAGCAAACAAACAAATAAACACATAAAATCATACATTAATAAGAAATATGATCACTTAAAAGCAGGATCACAGTGTGATGTACATTAGAATACAACAGACACACACGCACACAAAGAAAGATCACGCGATGCACATTAGATGAGAAATAGATGCTATATCTGTCTGTTTATGATCCTGGAGCTGCCACAGAGAATGATGGGAAATAGTATTAGCTCATAAAGAGGCTAAATGAACAATGTTTACTGTCAAGCTTCATCGCTAGTCTTCAGCTCACAGAAGGAGTAGACTAATTGTACAGTCACCACTGACAATTAACTTAATTATCATCAATCCCATCCAGTTTCAGTCGCCATTCTGCAAGAATTCACTGTTTTACACGTATTTACAGATAAATGTGCTGATTTCAGGTGGGCTGAGGTGCATTTTTATAAAACAAGGCGTTTTTTCTGAATGCGTTTGATTGTTTAGAATAAGAAACACTATTAGTTAAGAGCAGAAAAAAAGGAAAGGGGTTTAAACGAGAACAGACACGTTCATCACAACAGTTCTGCAGAGCCAAATGAAGCTTTTACACAAAAAGCAGCGTGAGAGCGCAGTAGGAAAGTGTTATGAAAATGGAAAAGCCACACAGTTTAACTCAAACACACGCGGCGCTCAAGACAAGAGTAATAATATTGGAAGATTTTGCAGCGGGTGCCATGGAAACATGACAAGCGTGCCTTTGAAACTGCTATCGGTGAATTTATAAAGAAGAAATGCATATAAAACCCAAAAGACCAAGGTGTTTCTGTGGGCAGAAAAGGAGAGTGGAAGCTTTAGCACGGCTGAGATAAGACGGACAATGCTATCGGCTCCTGGTACGAGTGGTTCCGCCGTCTGGCCCCTGATGGTTTTAACGGGAGCGCCGAGTCTCTTTCTGCTGGATTAACTCTGAGAGATTGAGAGCGGTGTTCATGTGAAGAATGGGGATGCAGATAAGACACAAACAGAGGTCCAGCGGTCAGTCACAACTCATGCAGTCTGACCTTCTTTTACACACGAAACAAGATTTGAGATGTACTCTACGCTACAGTAATACATTTACATACTGTAAAAATATTTTTAGAATTTAAATGACTTGATTTCTATGTAAATATGTGTTGAAGTGTAATTTATTTCTGTGATGTTCAGCTGTATTTTCATTGATCTTCAGAAATCATAATAATATACTGATCTGCTGCTCAAGAAACAACAGGACAATAAATAAGTAAATAAATAAAGCTGCTAAATCATTACATACAAAAGACATAATTATCAAATAAATAAAAAACTAATAAAAAAAATAAATAAAGTAAAATTTATAATTGACAAAGATTATGCAAACAATTTCTGACTTGAAGTCTTTGTTTCTTAGACTTTTTGTCATAATATCAATTTACTGTGATTTTTACGTTGCAGGATTTTGCAAGAAATCACAAGACAAAGAACACAGAAATGATGAGATAAAAGCTTATTTTCTTTGCCATAATTTAAACTTTTTATAATGATGAGTTTTGTTTGATAATAAAACATTGCTGCTTATAATCAGTGTTGAAAAAAGTTGTGCTGCTTCATATATTTTGTGGAAACTGATGAATTTTATTTAGTTTCTTTATTTATTTAGTTAAGAAGAACAGAAATGATTTGGAATAGAAATGTTTTGTAACATTATAAATATTTTCAGTGGCACTTTTGATGAATAAAAGTATTATTTTTTAATTAATAAAAGTTTTGGTGGCATTCATTGGTGAAATTACATGTCTAAAAAAATGAAAAACCACATCTAAGGTTAAAACAAGATGAAGAATCATAATTCAAGGAGGTAGAATATGAACGTAACGGCACAAAGTGCAGTTTTATTCTGTGCTGGTAACTAAAAGTTTTCTCGGTTATTTCAGAGGAACTACTGCCGGAGAAACAAAATCAAATATAAAACAAAAAAGTTGTCACAAAAACACATCCGTCCAAGAAAGCCATAAAGCTGTTCACTTTCCACTTCCTCTTTCATGAAGAAAGCTCATGTCAGACAAAGAACAAACCCTCCGTGTCGACGCTCATATTCTGTAATCCAGAATCACAAACAGCAAAAGAGAGAAACGCTGCTGACAAAACATATTTATCAAACGGGCAGGTATTGTTTATTTTATGAGGCGCGCTTGATTGGCAGTTTGGGGACGGAGCGGAGCGCCTGATAACACACAAACAATCCATGAAAAACAAAGCCTTCCCTTCATCACTGCCGCTCTGTGCGTGTGTGTGTGTGTGTGTTTTATGATGTCAGTTTAAGTGTGTAATGACAGCCTCAGTGACCGCGGCGTCTGAACCGTCATTCAATCAACACACCGCTCTCTCATCACACACGCTCATTTGAATATGAATGTAGGCCAATTTAAATAATGCAGCCTGTAATTATCACATGAGACAGGTTGAGTGTTCATATACAAACCACATGTTTTACACAAACACATCAGGAGCACAAAGATCTTTCAACATCATTTCTACTTTGTATTTCATAAACGTGGCTTTCCATCTTAATTTGGACTTTGTTTACGGTCAGAAATAATGTCTTTACATGTCATGAAAACTGGCATAAATACATTATAAGATTAAAAAAAATTATAATTACGAAAAAAAGTGATTTTTGTGACTTTTTGTATTAACTTCAACTTTGGATCTCATCTCAATTTTGACCTTTTATCTCATAATTATGACTTTTTATACTGTATCATCAAATAAATGTAGAGATCTTACTTTTGTCTTCTATCATGGAAATTGGCATGAATAAATTATGAGATAATTGTGACTTGTCACAGAATTACAATTTGAACACAATTTCAATTTATGATTTTCGTGCCATAATTATGTGATATGTGATATTTCATATGGAAATTATGAGATAAAAAGTCAAAATCATTTAAAAAATGTCAAGTTATAACTAAAAGTCATTTTTGTAATAGTAAATGCAAAGTAATGACTTTTTATATCAATTTCAACTTTGTATCTCATAAATACCTCCATTTTATGACATTATGTTTCTCTTCCTATGTCATGGAAATTGGCATCCAGAAATTATGAGATAATTTGTGTCTTGTCATCTCATATTTACAGGATGTTAGAATTTCAACTTTTTTGTGCCATAATTATTCATCTCTGACGTGTGATTTTTCGTATAGAAATTGGCATGAAAAAATTGCAAAGCTTATTATGACACAAAAAGTCAAAATCATGGCATAAAATATAAAAATCATGAGATAAAAGGGTCTAATTATGATAAAAGTCAAGACTTTTTATATCATAATTTTAGCTTTGTCAATTTTGACTTTCTACTTTTAATGTCTTAATTATGATTTCTTATCTCATAACAATGAGTTTTTGTTGTTATAAAGACCTTTTGTCTCATAATTGATTTGCAACGTCATAATTTTGCATTACCAGCACAATGGGCTTACATACAAATCTCTCTTCATCCACTCTCTGTACTTCCACTTACATAAACTTGTGATGTTGATGCAGTCGGTTATGTGACATATTGCTTTTAATATCTAACCTGAGACAATATACAGTAAATAAATATGCAAAAGTGCGTAATGTGCAACCCCTAATATAACGTTAAAAATGATGAATTTACAAGGTTCAAATTAGCACCAAATCTGTTCCTTTTGGTCTTTATCTATGCCTCGTTCTTCATCTTGACCTTAATGCTCCACTGAACAAGTGTGTGTTCGTGTTTTACTTCTGTAGCTCACGTTTGAAGCGTCTAAACGCTCCCGCTCTGGGATCATTACACACGTCAGGATTCCTCGCTAATAACTACTTTAACCATTATCATTTAGGACAAGCTCAGTTGTGACCTACATGCTTTGCTCTTGTGTTCATTTACATTTAAATTATTCTCGACTCGTTTCAACCTTCCCTCATCTAGCCCGCTAGCTTTACAGAGCACTGAATGTACTGTGTGCACATATTTCATACGTTTATGCGATATACGTTTTACATTTATACAAGTGCTGCAACTTGTGATTACGAGTGCAGATTGGAAAAACTGAGGGAAATTGAGTTTGAAAACCAGGATTGGTTCCTTCTTTCACCGCATGTAATGAAGACATCAGCAGATGGGGATGAGTGTGTGTTTTTGTGCATGATGTTGGCAACAGCTTCCAGCTAAAACAGATACAATTCCCATAAATGCATTTTGTTCCAGTTAGTGAGGAAATAACATTTGGATTTGTCTGGAAGGAGCGTGACATGCGGAAAAAGGTTTAATGTGAGCCACTATCTGAACGAGAACAGAAGATGGAATTACTTGTTAGCGTCAGTAAAAAGGACACACATAATGTTGAAGCGAGACTCATCGATTACAGAGTTTTCACTAATTATGACAAGAAAAATTATGTTTACTAAGCTCAAAAGCTTTCCGCATGATGTCCAGGTTTCTCTGTGGAAAATACCAGTTTGTCAACATTACTTGCAAAATCACAACAAAAAAAAAAGTCAAATGAAACAGAGAAATATAGAAATGAAATGATTCAGTATAATACTAATCCAATTACCATAATATTAATATTAATATATTAACATACTGTAATAGTAACTCAATAACAATGAAAGTACAACATTATGACTTTTTTCACTTTTTCTTTATTATTTCTTTGTTATGATTTTGTCTTTTTTAGTTTTTGTTATAGATGCTATATTGTTATTGCTTTTGGCTATAGCTTTTTTTTGTATATACATTTTTATTTCCACTTTGACTTCAATATGTGTATTTATTTATTATTATATATTTATTTTATTGTATTATTATTTAATATGTTATTATTATAAATGTTTTATTTATTATTATTATTTTTTAAGTATTATAATGTGCATACATGGTTTAATCTTCATTTTATGGCGCTTAATGAAGTAATTTAAAGCTTTTCTTTACAACATTATTGATAAGAAAATCCAGCTCTGCAACATATAGGAAAGAATTAAACGTGCAAAAACGTGACCTAATTTGCACTGGAACAGGCCTGAAGAAAATGAATATTAATCACAAGTGTGGGCGGACGTTAGAAATTCAGCCGGAGCGTAAATTAAAAGCACACTACCCTGAAAGCCAGAGGAGATGTCTGGGATTCGGACATGAAGTCTTTGACCCTTCCTGACCGCGAGTGTCATCCGGGACAGAGTGATTTGCTTTAGCCATTAACCTCTGGATGGTCCTAATTACCGAGCGCAGAGACGGGACATCCCGAGACCTGACGGGGTAATTACAGACACCTCCAATCAGAAACATCCATTCTGCTCTGCACATCAAGATCTTTCTAGGCCTCGTCTTCAAAGAGTCAATGGCACTGTAATTCCCGTGTTACCCTTTGAAGAGCCGACAGGCCAAAGGTTTGAGTCTTTCTCCGCGGAGCGATAAGTCACGGGGATTTGCTGTGATTTTATGGGATGGAGCCACTCGGGCTTTGATGTCTCCGGTTACCTAAAATTAGATGTTGAATGGAACGGCGCACAGGTAGAAAAAGGTGCCTTTGAGAAACGATCCAGGGCCAGGGGTTAAAGTGGACTAATTTACTTTACTGTCACGGGCCTGTCAAAGGAGAGAGAGAAACAGGTGAAAAATAGATTCGCAGGAACAAGAACTTTAATAATACGACTGCTT
Source organism: Enteromius fasciolatus (assembly GCA_032361145.1). Lineage (NCBI taxonomy): Eukaryota > Metazoa > Chordata > Actinopteri > Cypriniformes > Cyprinidae > Enteromius > Enteromius fasciolatus. Next base: position 18,072,417 of record JAUMHR010000042.1, on the reverse strand, counting down.
TAAATATCTGTCGCCGCTTTCGCGTTCAAGGGCAAAACCGCTCGAGGGACCCGGCCGGGCGGGAAAGTTGGCTTCGCAAAGTTTGAGGCAAATGATCCTCTTTCAATTGGCCTCTATTTCCCTGACCTGACTGTTTAATGACAAATATTGAGGTTTTTATGTCTCTGCTGGAGCGAGCGACAAGGTAAACAAATAAATGAACACATGAACAAATTCTGAATCTGTATAATGAGTAATATCATTAACTATTATTTTTGGTAATGGAAATAAAGTTGAAATAAAATACAATACATGTCAAATTAAAAATGTTAATAAATAATAATAATAATTTTAAGCAGAGAGGATATGTACAAATAATGTGGAATAAATAAATAAATACATAAATAAACATTAATTGAAAAAAAAATGCAATGCAACATTTCTAATTTTAATTTAGTTTAACTTCATATACTGAAATAACAAAAACTGGAATAAAAAAAGGAAATACTATACAGATATATAAAATAAAATCTAGTAAAAAATGGCAAGATTAAGAAGAACATAATTATTAAATTACTAAACCTTCATAAGTAACATGAAAAATCTATTACAAATATTAATATTATACTAAAATAAATGTGAAAAAAATATCAAATATCAAAAACCGGGGTTGATATGTACAACTAAAATGTAATAAATAAATAAATATTTAAATAAAATATAATAACTTTATTTCAGTTAATTAGCAAGGCTACATTACTAACTTTATACTAACTTTATATACTTATATATATATACTGAGGGGGAAAAAAGTAAAATATTAAAAAAATACAACAATATATAATACTACATTTTTTAATTAGTATTTTACTAAAATAAATATGAAAAATATATATCCAATATCCAATAAACCACTTAAGCTAAAACTGAAATGAAAACAAAAGGCAATTGAAAATATTAATAAATAAATATAATATATATTAACTTACTTTCATATTTAATGATTAATTACTACTAGTTTGTTTGGTTAACTGTTTGTTTTAATAGTACTTTCAGAGTGAAATTGGTTTTCAAATGTTTTCTATCTCTGTGTATTTCAATCATGGCAGAACAAGCTCACAATCTGAATGTCATTTGTTCATTTGAGAACAGGAACTCATGTGGAAACAGGGAAAAAATGCCCTAATTACTGTCATCTAGAGAATTAGTCATAGGGACAAGTGTGTGAAAGCCATTAGCAAACTAATTAGAAACTGTTGTTTTAATTAAATCAAACAGGGGCCCTTAAATACAACAATACAAATCGCAATCAGCAGACGGAAGTGTTGAGATCTCCAGATTTGTGCTTATTCACTGACTCCAGTTAACCCAGGTTAACTCAGGATATTGGTTAGTAAACAATAAGCCTTAGCCTCCTGGCAAAAAGATCTCAGCAAGGTTGCATATGAAACAGACCCATGATGCTCTTGATATTCATTAACAATAATTAATTTCAAGATGCGATTTGCATAATGTCCTCAGCTCGCATCTGAATGCATGTAAAGAACATTAAAGTCAACATGATTTAAAACTGATTGTTTACTGGCAGGGAGGTTATTCTCTAGAAAAACATACTCGTCTTGAATCAATAAGTAATGAAACTCACATTTACTGTATATCAGACTGGATCTGTTTGACACATTAATACATCATTATAAACCAACAAAAGGATTGCATTAATATCACAACATCACCCTAATGTGTGTGCATGCGTTCTCCACAGATATTTGCTCATTTGAGTGTAAATATGCGCATGTGAGTGGGATCTGTTAGGAGTTTGTCTCTGGAGGATCTGTTCTGGCTGGAGATGAGACGCGGTCGTCTGTAATCTCACAGATTATTCAGACTTTATTCCTCTAGATTGAGACGCACTGTTATTTCAGCATGGTGACAACCCTCATTAAAGAACAATAAATAATGCTAAAACACAAAGAGAGGCTGATGACGAATCATATTCACCTCAAACAAGACTCTGATTTACAACTTGACTGATTGCTGTCTGGTCATTTGTAAGTTAGAAATTGCTGCAAGAGCTTTCTATCAAGACATACTAATCACTAATCGTTTCCCCTGATGATCACAGTTAGTTACCGTATACGCAGAACTGTGTTTGAGACCTTGCCCTGTTCAAATACGGAGCAGGATAGACTCGTAGGGACAGGAAACATTCATGAGGTGGTGGTGCTCCTCGACAGAGAGGTGGTCTTCAGAGAAATGTAGGCAGAAATGAAGATGTCATCGTTGTTGACCATGTGATTAACAGAGGCTTTACTATGGCTGAGGCTGCCAGGTTGGTACAGCCTAATTTACAAAGGTCAACAGTCAGCTCTATCATCAGAACTTTTTGCCAAGAAAACCGGTAAGTCTGCTATAGCAACTTCACTTCTAAAATATAGTACTCTATTGTAATTGTCAGTTTGCAGTAACAGGAGAACACCTGGTGGTGGTCGCCCATGTGTTTTGACTGACCCGCAGGATGGCTGTGGTGGAAATGACATACGGCTGTCTGAAATCAAACAGGCTCTTGAGAACAGCAATGACACCTTCGCCAATGTGCCATCAATTAGCCTTCCAATGACCGAAGAAGCAACAGGTTTCCATGAAACAAATTTACTTGGTTCCTTTTGAGAGAAACGATGTCCGGGTGAAACAACTGCGTTAAGTATATATTCAGGTACAACACTAAACTGGTATGCGATTACCGTAACAGTACTGACAACTATTAGTTAACTAACTAAATTATCATTGTAAAGGGTGATGGAGCTCCAGATGGAGAAAAATCCAGAAATTGTATGATTTTTTTTACAAATTGTTTGGGAATTACTGTGTCAAATAAGTATCTGATCACTTGAGTCAAAACATTTTTAAGCTATCTATCTATCTATCTATCTATACAAATATTAAATGAAATAATAAAATAATAAAAATAATATTACATTAAATTTACACGCATAAAAAAACTAAAAATAAAGAAATTAAGTGAAATAAATAAACTTATAAATAATATGTTGTTACAGTAAATTAAATAATAATAATAAAAAACTTTCCAAATAAATGAAATAACTTTTTTAATTAAAGTACCAAAATTACTAAATAATAATAAATAAATACACATTTATAAAATTAAAATAAAAGCTAAACACAATACATATTTTAAAAGGTTCTACAAATAAATTCTAATAATAGATAGATAGATAGATAGATAGATGGTGATAAAGGTGTTCAGTTGCAGTATGGGTAGTTGCACCTTGTATTTAACCTTGGTAAGTTATCTGGGGAGTTATCTTCTCCTGTTCATCAGGTGTTTGTGACTCAGACACGCAGGCGTTCAGAGACCTTGTGAAAAAAATGAAAATAATAATTTACATGACTGATCAAATGTGTGATTTCTATGCAGAGCGCTGCGCTGCAGCTGTTGTTTCAACTGCTCAATGTATTCAAACGCCCACAAAATGACCTTCTGACCCCGCTGCTCTGCTTCTGTGCGTTCACATTCATCATTACATGCACAGATTCACCGCGTCTGCTTCTCCTTCCCCCGGAGAACCACTCAGATGTTGAGCTTTCATTTGAGACCCGAATATTCTTATGATCAATAAAAAATAAACTGTTTGAGTTTATACTAATATTTTGTGAGTTTTTAATCAAAAATTTGGTGTCTTGGCAAATCTGAGTTTATTTGAGTAAAGTAAAGGAACAAAAGTCTAAAAGTTTGAACTCTGTTTAAATCTTGCTGTAGTTTTTGTCTGCAAGAAAAGAGAGATTTGGAGTTCAGTGTGACCCTTAATGGTCAAACACCAAAATAACACAATTTTACATTTTTCAATAACTACCAAGACCAATGCTACTGTAATACCAATTCAAAAGTAATACATAAATAAATTCATACATAAATAAAGGATTATGGTGACCTTTGAAATGTAACAATATTTAAAAAACAATATTGTTCACAGTAATAGGCCTATTTTGCCTTCAGTCAATTCATTTTGCATTTTGAGCGCTTTTAAATTTTTGTTTTAATGTATTTTCTACATTTACTCTGTGTCACGCTGGTGTGTAGGGAAGGAGATCGCAGGAGAAATGTCTTTTAATAACAAATCAAAAGCGAGGAAATATCCACAATAATCTTCAAACTTAACACACGCAGGGTAACACATACATTGACTGACAAACTAGAATTCAAAAGACAGGGGACTTATACACAGGACGCTAATCACTGGACAAGACACAGCTGGGGAAACACAGGAAAGACCATATATGGGCACACAATAAGGGAGACAGGAAGACAGAAACTAAAACTAACACAATGAAAATGAAACTAAACCAAAGATGCAAAAACAGACTTCACACAGAACTAGACAGACAATGAACGTGACACTTTTAGGTCATTTTTAGGTTTATGATAGGGCTATATATATAATTTTAAGGCTCATATTTACTTATTTCATAAATTATACGATAATGTTATTAACACTTATTTCATTATTTATCACAATATTTAATGAAGTATTTTATTAAAAACATATAAATAATAAGAATTGAAGACACAATTGGCACTTATTGCCATTTAACACACCATTTCAGTCATAAATAATAGTTAAAAAAGGCTCCCACCTGCTGTCTGTTATTTATATGTTAATGCATGATTTAACATCACACGATTAGAGATGCAGGAGTATCTGTGTGTTTGGACACCACCATCATCTTCATCCTCATCATCATCCTCACACACAGAAGTGTTTTTGACAGAAGGCAGCAAGGGGTTAATCACATCTTCTCGGACAGCACTGGATCGATACGCCTCCGTGTTTCTGTCCCACTCAGATCGTACAAACCCGATCCGCTCTGACCCTCTGACCCTAAAACTGCCAGCCAGAAGATTTCTGATTTCAGACAGACAGAAATCTCTTCCCCCTTAAGTGTCTGGGTGACTTTTTAGCCTCTTATTTATCTATCTATCTCTTTGGCTCATCAATTTATATGATTTTCGGATGCTTGTCAGCGGGTGGCTTTGATAAGTGCTTCTGCTGACATTTCACTCCATCTCCAGCCTCTTCGCTCATTTGTCTGTCCTGAAATAAAATCCCTTCACTCTTTCTACTTTTCAGGTTTAAAAACCGACGAGCTGCTCTTGTTTATGACTAGCGTCTTCACATCTATCTGTTTTTTTGAATTATAGATGCCACAAACTAGCATCTGTGTACCTGGTGTTAAAGCGCTTGAGGTTTATAAACCAATGGAGAACAGCCCAGTAAGACTGGAGAGGAATTTTTGTTTTTAAATCCTGTTCAACTGCTTATAACATGACCCTGCTGCTGATATGGAAGAATGGAATGGAATATGGAAAAACTAATATGGAAGATTGTTTCTGCCACAGAATTATAAATGTTTTTATTTAGTTTTATTTTGCAATGCTGACTTTTGTCCTTGTAATTTTGAGTGAGCAATACATATTAGCAGCAAACTTGCAATTCTGAAAAGAAAAGTGAGACGTGTGAGAAATACATTTTTATCTCACTTGTTTGATGCTGTTATTTTGTGATGATTGTGGAAGACGTTTCCGCCACTGAATTAAAAATAAAAAAGGTTATTGTGACTTTTAATCTCACAATTCTGACTTACTTTTTTAGAATTGCGAGATATATGACTTTCTCGGATTCTCTGACTGTTTTAACTCACGATTGTATAATATAAAGTTGCAATTCTGGCTTTTTTTCTCAGAATTGTAAGATATAAATGTAAAATTGTGACTAATAAAGTCAAATTTTCAGCAGAAAAAAACTCTGCGTACTCAGAATTGCGAGTGTTTTTTTATTTTTTCAATTGTGACTTTATATCTCACAAATCTGAGAAAGTACGTCAGAATTGTGAGAAAAAGTCGCAATAACCTTTTTTTTATCTTTTTACTGACAGAAATTGAGCTTCCATAGATTAGTGCAATAATGGCGAAAAAGAAATAAAAGAGAAAAGAGCAGTGACTGTCTGTTTTATTTAGTGGCAGAAACAAACTAACAAAAACTTTGAGATGTCGACTTACTGTAAAATTGCAAGAAACGCAAGAATCGAAATATATCGCAATCCAAGAAGAAGAAAGCACAATTGTGATGTGTAAAGTTCAGAGAGAGAGAGAGAAAACTGAATTGCAAGAAAAAAAATCCAAGAAAAAGAAAGAAAAGTGACATTAAAAACTTGAAATGACCTTTTACATGTTTTTCATATGCGTGTATAACTGTATCAGCTTTACTGCACTTATTAAAACAAAAACAGTCAAATCTCATTTTTAATACCAAAAAGATGTATCCTAGTCACAATGCAGGCCTCTCATTAAATATGCAATCAGCAAATGACAGGAATTAAATGACAGATAAAGACAGGAATTATGATAATACAGGACTGGTTAAACTGGTTAATGCATGTTGTGACATGCATCACATTAGTGAGAAAGACATGCTCAAATATAACACAGGGTGATATGATAGTATTTTTAAAACTTATGAACACTATCTGATTTGTTTAATGCATCCTCCTCAAAAAAGAAGAAAGACAAGTCGGGTTGGGATCAACATGAGGGTGAATAAATGATGACAGGATTTCATTTTTCGACTAAACTCTTCCTTTAAGCTATTTTTTAAGCACAGGAGCGAGATGGATTAAATAAAGCAGAGGGCCTTCAGGGGTTTGTTTAAAATCTTTGATTTGATTTGATAAGTTGGCGCTGAAGTGCCTGGGCTGTTATTAATCACGTACCGATGTCAAAAACTAGAGCGAGTCAAAGGGTGACTGAACGGGTGTATGGATGGGTTAAAGTTTACATTTTCCTGCACAAGTTCAAGTGCTTGCAGGCCAATAGCAATCACTTAAAGTCAAGAAAAATCAATAAAGATCAATAGAGGAAGTCGAGGTGACGAGGAAAAGTTATGGATGTGAGTTCTCCAACAGTACAAAGTGAGTTTGAGCCGAGTGCTTGGGAAGGGGTCAAACGGTTTCCGTTTCAACCCGGTGTTGGTCTTTGTTAATCAGCCGTTATTCAGAGAGAGGTCTTTGGTTCAAGTCTCATAAACGCAGCTCTTCAGAAGTCAAGAGTCTTCCGCTGGGACGTCTTTTCATTGGCGATACATGGACGGCATGTGGTTCGTTCACTTCATTCTGAATGAAACTGATTGGATTGAGAAAACGAGAGGATCTAAACTCTGACAATCTCATACATTGACAGACAGAAGAGTTTGGAAGTTCTGCAGAGCGAACTGATTTTGTGTGATCCTATGGAAAAGTTTCTGTTTTGAATTTTTAAAAATCACAGATTCATCAGAATGGTGTGGAATTTGGTGACTTTTAAGGCATTTGGGAAATGAACACACAAAATAACTGAGGGCATGAACAGGCTAAGTGGTCATATATAATCACACGTGTGGTCTTCAGTCCAAAATGATTGAAATGACACAGGAAGTGAAGGGAACATTAACAAAACTCTTTTTGCCTTCTCCGTTTTCAGGTTTGACTGTAATGATCATAACACAAAAACAGAATGTGAGCGGAAGAGACTTTTGAACAGTTGTGACTATATTCCAGCTATAGCAAATGTGGCAATTACTGTACTTTGGTGCAAATTGATTCCACTGTCATTTTTTATGGGTATTTTTGCTTTTACTGATCAACAAACCTTTGTTATTCCCTCACAGTGAAGCTGAGAGATCTGCAATCATCTGATACAATAAACTAATTAAACATCTAGAGACAAACGACTATTTATCCTTCATGTATTGACAACAAACAGACTGGAGTGATGTTCTCAGGTGTTTCTCACCTCTGCATGTTTACATCTGCACTCCGCTTTGAGAAAGTACATCGCCTCCGATTCCAAAAGCATCCAATAACTGGGAAAAAAGATCCCAGTCTGGCTTCCTCTTTGCTAATTCCACAAGCGTTGCTCGTCCAATATCAGCAACCCCGAGCGGGGGTCTCTGCGGAGGAATAGAAATGCAATCTAAATCCATTTTGTGTTTACTCAGGCCCTCAGACACACAAAGTGAAGGTAATAACCTTCAGCCTTTGCTTATCTCTCTGTTTCCAAAGCCAGTTAGTGAACAAATTAAAAAAATAAAAAAATGAAGAACTCTTAGATTCTCTTTTTTATCCTTAACCTGAACTTTCCGACTAAAGCAAAAGCTAAAAAAGAAAAAGAAAAAAAACGGAAACGGAAACGTGGTTCGTGTCTCTTATCTGTCTTCAAAGGACAAGAAAGAGGAAGTTTTCCCTGAAATGATAATCTCTAAATTGGAAAACTTCAAGAGCGTTTGTTACACCGTCGTGTTTGGACTTGGACGCTGAAGCTTAGAGTCTGAACATCTCCAAGCTCTCCAGAGATGCTGTGGCCTTTTCTTTTGCATTTTTTCTTTGGTGATTTCCATTATTTCGCTTCTTGAGTACTTCTGTTTCCCGCTGCGTGACCGGCATCTGTATCCCCGGCTTTATTTTGTGCACTTCATTTGAACAGCTCCACTCACAATAGATTGGGAAAAAATACTCTTAAGCGTTGTGTTTGTTTATTGGGTTTGTTTACTCTCGTCGAAACTGAACTAGTCATTAAAACTCTCGCTGAGTAACTGCTTTCAGCAGATCTCGACCTTCTCCACTGTATTTTCACTGAATCTGTTGAACTCATACTCATTGTGCTAAACATATTTTTAATTATTAACCCACTTTAATTATCAAAAGCATAATATTTAGAAACCCTGACACTGCTGCTTCACTGCATTATTTTCCCTTTACAAAAATACATAGACTGCTTCAGAACTGATATAATGTTACTCCATTTTCTTCTTTTACAATTTATAAATATATTGTGTGTGTTTTTTAATAATTTATAGATAATAATTATACATATTTAGTTTGTAGAAAATAATTTAAATACATTATATAGCCTATTATATATACTTCTAAATTATATAAACAAATTCACACGTTATTTACTTTATCAAAATGTAATAACATTTCATGCAAATGTTAATATAAATCATAAGTAATATAAAATGCAATATAATAATTAGCGCTGTCAAATTATATTACATTATATTACATATTACATATGTAACATATTTACATATTTTATATAAAATGCATTATATGAATATAAACATAAATATTTTTTAAAAATATATGCTGTATGTGTGTGTGTATTTACACACAAACACATACATACTGTAAACACACACACACGTATATGGTTGTACAAAAAAAGTATGTACAAGAAAACAGTCCAAATACAATTTATTTTGACCTCCTGAGATGATGCAAGTTTTTTGATTGTTAAGTGTCTTAGCCAAATGAATTTTATAAGATTTTCACACCTGATCTGAGCAAGCACTCAGGCTGTGTGTCCAGAAGTGAGCAGTCGTCCTCGGGTCTCTCACACACTTCCAGTTCAGCCAGACTTAGGCTTGTTTTTCTGACTCGTAACGTTTCCACTCTTTGACTCTTCTCTGACCTGGCAGCGGTCTAGATTAAATGACTCGTTAGGGAGCTCGTTTAGCTTTTAAGCGCTCCTGTAATTGAGAACATCAATATTGATTTCCTATTGAGAGTCAGACTCGAGCCGATGTCTGAAGCCGCTCTTGATTCACACCTGCTTCTCTAGAGGATCTCGCTCATCTCATTGGTTCATTACGTCCTGCGCTACATTAGCTGACATATTGACATTCTGAAACCATATTGACATTGATATCAGTCCCAAACCAGAAACCACAAGCAAAGCAATCTATAGTCAAGTTTACTTTACAGCTTAATGACAGCATGACTGACACGCAGGTGATATACAGCTCTACTGCATATACTTACTCACTGGGAAACACAACACATCTGATTCAGAGAGATCTTTCTGTTTTCCTCATTCTGTGACCTCTCCGGACAAGTGCAACATGTGGAATATGTCTGATAAAATCTCAAGAAGATCACGATGGGTCTTCATGGGTTAGACTCTGAAGCTACTTATGACACAAGGATCTGTGCTGATAGTCAAATATGTGATGAAAACAGATAAATATTCACATTTTCTTTTAGGAATAAATGCATTCTAATGACCACTGCACAATAATAATGGATGGTAAATGTGTAAATCTTGCCACCCAAGGTTTGCAAAAGTACAGAAATAAAATATCCATTGAATTTATCACATTGTTCAAAACTTTTACAATTATATTTTTTATAGTTAAATAAAGTAGTTACATGGAAATTTTAACATTCTGTAAATCTACGTGCATGTTAAAGCTACAGCATATATACACACACACACACACACACACACACACATATCAATATACTGTATAAGCTAAAAACTAGATGTAAAAAAGAACATCATACCTTTTAATCTACATTGATTTTTGTTGATTTATCATTTATGAGGTACATTGTGAGGGATAAAGCCTCTTTGGACCGGATCCTTACACTGCGTATAATCTCACAGGCGCTCATCACCTTCACATTGATTTTATGTCTTGTTCAGAAAACACTCTTTCTCTCCTCCACACTTCCTCCTTAATGATCGAATAGAATAAGCGTGTTTGGCGTCCTGTCCAGGGAGAGGGCTGAAAGCCCGAGCCCTAGGGATTTTAACTGAGCCGATGAACGCCAGGACCAGGCAGGATGGTGGGACACCCTCCAGGGCGGTGCAGAGGCCCACTAGGGCAGAGCAGAAGGCCAGGGCTGAGCCACAGGACACCAGGGCAGAAGGTGTGTCTGATTTAGGGGTGACTGAAATAGGGTTCTATGGCGACCCTTCTGGCCGTGGCAGGGCAAGTCGAGAGCTCAACGGCCTCCATGGCTGGAATGAAATGTGACAAGGACTCAGAAGCGACCTCCATAGCCGTGGCAGGACAAGGCGAGGGCTCAGTGGTGCGAACTGATAGTCCTCGGGGCTGTGCAGCCACCAGCAGAACCTCCAGAGGATCTACGGCCTGAGCCGACACCACTAGTGATTCTGAGGTGGACTTGGGAACACACTCATGGGGAAATGGAGTCTCATGAGATGATAAGGGAGGAGGGGCTAATCAAAAGCCATAGTGACAAACAAGGGGGCGGAGACACAAGGGAACATTTTCAACATAAAAGTCCACAACTGACAGTCCGGGGTGGCATACGTAACACACTGAGATATGAACATCAGATTTCTGGATTATTATATTGATAGAGAGCCGACCTGCTGTTATTTGAGGCGAACGACTCGCTCTGTGCAAATACCAGCAGATACAGGAGCTGTTTGTGAGGGTTAGACACGTTACAGAGACACGGATGAACTCATCTCATGAACTCCTCATGGCTCTGGGCTTCAGATCCGATCATGGGCAGACTCTTTGATTGAAATGACTGAATGAGAGCTCAGCTCAGTACCGAAAGGTCAAACTCATCACCTCACATCTCATTGGTCCAGACATATCGCTTCCTTTAGCTCTTGTTGACTCAAGCGCATATGACAAGATTGTTTCATACACTGGAGGGAAATTGAAATGAATACTGCTACATTAACATGCAGTCTAAAGTCACAAGCCTCAGAGTTTCTGTTCATTGTATACTTATAAATGTGTGTATTCATTCGTGTAGTAAAAGGAGACTGTGATGTTCAGAGTTTATTGCCAGATACATGATTGTTCGGGAAGAGACGCGCCGTCCAGATCATTTGGGTCCATTTTAAAACAAATTAAAAAAAAAAAAAAAACGGAACACTTTCAAATTCATGGAATGTTTGAATGGCTTTAATTAGAATGAATGATAAATGATGTCACCCATAACCAGCCATCCACAAATTAATATTTGATTTGATTGCCATACACAGAAATTAAATAAATATGTCTGCTTTTAAGATAATTATTAGTAGCCTATTACAAATAAGACATTGACCATTCTGATTGTGAGTGTACTTTTGGCTCAGTTTTAGAACACTTTCAAATTTAAAAATTCGTAGAATGGTTATTTATAGCCAAACACTTTCCATAATACTTTACCATAACATTTCACTTTTAATATTTTACACTTTTGATTGAGATGATTTGGAATGCACAATGAAAAAAACATGATTTTTGAAAATGATTAAAATCTGAGTTACCTGCAAATAAACTCATATATGTACAGTATAGTTGACATATCAATGTGAAAAACAAAACAAAACAAACCTGTCTCATGCTATTTGTAACTCATAAGAATGAAGATATATATATATATGACACTGCCCTCAAAAGACTCCAAAGTAAACTGTCAAAGTGTGCTTTTAGATGATATCAGCTTAAATATTTATCATTTTTTGATGCAAATACTGTACATTAAAGTAATTTGACATTTTCATTCAAGAGCAGCAATAATAAAATTCATTTTGATAACATAATAATGGCAATATATTCATGTCACAGTCGGGCTACTATGGTAGGAACTGGACCGTGATGTCCGTCAGAAGTGTCCAGTAACCAGTGTAATCATCTTTGGGCAATCCTTCACGAGGCTTGGAGTAATATATCAAGTCAATGCTGACTGCTCTGATGCCCAGATCATGAGCTGTAATAGTTGCTAGTGCTTGAATCTAGTATTTTTTATGTATAAACTGTTTATGTAATAAAATATGCTTATATTGTCTACATTCCCACTTTTCTAGAGTGTTTCCAAACTTTTGGAGGGCAGTGTATGTATATATATATATATATATATGTGTGTGTGTGTGTTTTTGGATTTGTTCTTGATAAATCATCTCCACACATGGATTTTAATTCAAAAACAGCCTCATCTGACCCGCTCAACAGACTTCACGTTTCACCTGAGAAATACTTTTAAGACATTAAAATGTCCATTTGACTGAGACTCTGTGCCCCGAGTCAAACCCACTTTTCAACAATTACTTACTGTCCCTTCAACCTGAATCCCGCAGCCATCATAAATTAAGAGCTCATTCCTCAAACAAGAGTCAAAGCAATTATGACAGGGTGATTCATTTACAGAGCGCTCCAAGCTCTACACCAGCAAAGGCAGATCCGCCGTGCCAGTCATTATTCATTGTTAGAAATAACCCATGGATGTTTGGAGGGGGAAAAAAATCATAATTCAAGGCCCCCGAGTGAAGAAAGATCTCTCAGACCTCAGATGTCCCTGGTATTTTAACTCATTTTACAAAAGGATGAGAGACTAGACGTTCATCATGTATCGCAAAAAAAGCTCTTTACTGGAAAATAACGGATATGATTTTCAGAAAAAGTCTGTATTTCATGTCAAACAGAGAACTACCATTGTGAGCAACCAAAAACGTATCAAAAATGAAATATAACCAAGTGATATGTGACCGCGGCTTTGACTTCAGAGTACGTTGTAATGATATCATCTAGATTTATTGATTTATCTAGTATTACAGATATGAATGAGCTGGAAAAGTCTACTGAAGTTATGAATAATCTATGATGCTGAGAAGAACCCTTCACCTGTTTTCTGTAACTACAGAGTGACCTTTGACCGGAGCGGTCAAAGTCTCTTTTCTCGTCACAGAAGAAATTGCAACGAAATTGCTCAAAGTTGTGCATAATTAGGAAAGCAAAGCAAACCCTCTTAAAATGGCGAAGCTAACCTAACCCTGACTTCAAATCTTGTTTTATGCATCTTATTTGGGCACAAACTTGTTTGTCACTATACCAATACAATATTCGGACCGGTGTTTGTTCTATCGGGCAAATGAAAATAATAATAAAAATCATTCTTCTGTTTTCCTTTATGCGTTTCTAACTGTACTCTGGTAATAACAGAGTACGTTTTGTTGATCCAATATTCATCAGTGCCCTACAGAAACATTTGGGTTCTTTTTCTTTAAATCTGAAAGGCTCTGGCTCTCACTGAAGTGCATTACCAAACAATAAACAAGCACTGATGTGCACTGAAGGCCAGACGTGATTGTCCTCGTTGGAAACGGCCGAGCCTCGATCCAAAGCGAAAGTCTATTAGTTGAGTCTCTATGGCTGCTCGTGAGCTTCATTCTAGAAAGACCAATTAGATGCGCTTTAAGAGAGGCTTTTCTGCGCCACTGGAACAATTTAAGGTTGAGTGCCCTTCTCAAGAGCGCCGTACAGGCATTATCCATTAGGAGATTGAATCCTCAACCCCAGTTACTGTTTAATTTATTTTCCAGCGCCATGGAAAGACGCAGGCTAACCTCGCAGTCCTGAAATTACCAGGTCCGGCGTCTAATGCGGTCAAGGACGGCAAAAACCCAATCGGTTTTCTTAGCTGTCAGCAGGTGTTTATATGCAAAAGCATGAAGATCTGCAATTATACACAATTGTTTATGCATGCAAACGCACGGTGGATATTCTCGACACGGAAAGCCTTGAAGTTGCGTGGCACCAATTACAAGGCTGTGTTACACTAAACGAATGAATTAACATAACTTACCTCAACACTTTACCTTGTCAAACAACAACATAGTTACTTAAAACTCCGTAAGGATCAGCCGCTAATGAGCCGGAAGCCTGCTTGATCTTTATCACCGGCGCCGGCCAGGTGAAATTGGACCGGCTCATTACACCATTTAGAAAACAATTGGATTTTAATAACTAATTCCCCTCTGTGATTAAACTCCTCTCCTTAGATGCCCTTCATGGTAATTGTTTTAATTAAAAACGCTGTACGGGTGTGTTCTACAAGGACAGATGCCACCAGATTCCCGCAAAGATAAATGCCACCTGGGAGGAAGATAATGAAAACCAATTAACCATAATACCTGTGTCATTATGATGTTGCATCTTAGAGCGACTTCTCGCGAATCCTCTGACACACCGTTTAACACAGCCATAATGTCGTCACACAACTGCAACTCATGTCTATAATGTGCTCCGGTGATTTGATAAATCATAAAAACTCTAGTCTTTAATTCGAGACTTCTTGAAACGGGTCGATTTGTACAAAGCTCATTGTTCTAAAAGCGAGGTGTGCTCTGATTGGCCAGCTATCCAGTGCGCTGTGATTGGCTGAATATCTCAAGCGTCTGATGGAAATGCTCCTCCCCTTACCGGCGCTACAACACCAAAACAATAAAACACATTACAAAGCAGTGGAGACATAATTACTGATGATCATGACTTAGTTCACGTGGTGTTGCATCACGCCTCGTAAACATAACAGCATGTCTGCATTCGTGATCGGAGAAACAACCCTTCACTGCTCAAAACTCCCGTCTGAATAGTAAGTAGCAGCTTGTTTTAATCAGAAAAGCTCACTATCTTAAAGGTTGTGAGTGGTCAGCAGCAGACTGTTCTTCCTCTCTTTCTAGTCTCTGTGCACA
>JAUMHR010000042.1:18019371-18032268 GCA_032361145.1 Enteromius fasciolatus | reverse complement strand
TCATACTTCCTGGTTCTAGTAAGGACTCTAGCTGCTGCATTTTGAACCAGCTGAAACGCTATAAATTATGTTGAAACTACATAATTTATAATTTAACGACATAATAACATAATTTATAACTTAAGAAAGTAAGGAAACGACATAATTTATAATACGTTTATTTGATTCACCCAACTAGGCTAGCCTACATTTTACCGCAAACGTGCGACTAGTTAACTTTGTAAAGACGGCACAATCACGTTTGCTAAGGGTCAATAAATACCGTACCGTGCCATTCATACCGAGGTATTACCGTACCGTGAAGTTTTGACACCGTTACATCCCTAGTTTTAAATGTTGCATACACCGGCGAGGGAATTTTATTTTATTATTTTTTTAATGTTTAATTTTCTAGAACAAATATCTAAACATAAAAACAACTAAATAAAGATTTACATAATAGAGATGCAAAATGAACATTTTCATCATAAAATCATTGCAAAAAGTTTTTGCCCTTTTAATTTTAAATTAAATATATTATTATTATTATATAATATTATATTTTATATTATTATTTTATATTCTAACATTTATTTATTAAGTATGTCTATATAATTAAGAGTTTTGTTTTAGTTGTTTTATTACATAAAATTCAAAAAGAAAATCAGAAATCCTGCCTTGAAAGTTGAAGTTAATAATGTGATTTAGTTATTTTCAACTATAATAAGCTTGATTTATACAGTCTTATATTATAGAGCATGTTTCTCATGTCACACTTATTGGTCTGGAGTAAACGAGTCTGTAGTCTGATCTCTCACCTTCAGACTAATTAGATGCAGGATGATGTAAACGAGCAGTGAGTCTCTCTGCTGTAGGCTGACGTCCAGAGGTTCAGATAAAGAATGTTTTAATTAAGTGTCACAGGATCGATGGGAAATAAGCTCCAAATGTTCATTTAGTAATGCATCCTGAGCGTTAGCACAGAATTAAATTAGCAGTGTGTACTGAGCCTACCTGCAGGAAATATACAAGATAAACCACAATATATCTTAATTATTTCTTGTGCTTATTTTAAGTGCTCAACTATGGACAAAAAAAACACATGCACTGTGACCCTGCACTGTGACAGAATGAAATGGTTTGAAAGCTACATGTAAGTGACGAAGATGTTTACCGGCTCTTATTGTCTTCATAAAACAATTCTTCTGGTGAATATCATATTCATAATCTTCCAAGGTTGTTCCTAAAACGAACCCATTAGCATCATTTCATTACCTCAGTAAATGACATCTGCCATCACGGGGTTCTGCAGAGGATTCAATTAGCCGCGGTGTTAGTCTGAGCGTTTATTACCCAGCAGCCTGCGTTTCTGATGACTGGATGTAAACAGAGCAGACCTGAGAACAGCTCAGGGTGATTACTGACCAGACCCGTACACTTCAGACTCTAATGATGTTCACCAGGTCAAAAGAGTCGAAGGTAGCTCCCCAAAAGACCGACTGTGCCGTCCAGGATTCAGTGTGAGTCAGGCTATATAATGTTGATTACAATAACAACAACACAACTAAGATAAACAAACAAATAAAGTCGAAGATGTAGAAAAGCAAAGTTTTCTACTTTTAATGTTAAAAATTTTACATTGTTACACTGTCGCATATTACATTTTATGTTGTTTTCAATTAGTAACAAATTCTTACTGACAAATGAGCTACACCGAGGATAGTGGGAAATTGTGAAACTACAATAAATGAGTATATGGAGTGAAAATAATTAGTCTTTTAATGTCATACATGTAACGGCTCAGCTGGCAAGGAGGAGGAGACGTTGAGGTAAGTTTAAGTAAGTTTATTTAAAGAATAATGAAAGTCTTATAAATAGCTTGACTGATAGATGACTCGAGTTCAGCAGCGCTGTGAAGGCAGTTCACAGTCTTTCAGTGGTGCACCGATAGCTCGACACTTCTCCATAGAACCTTGAATCTGTCAAAGTAATCTCCTTTCCTTTACGGGTAACTCCGTGAAGCCATGGGATTGTGAGTCAATGGTCTGCAAAGACAGGTTAGTAGAGACGGTAAGCGAACACAGGTAAGTTGTCGATAGAACTCACGTGTGGATTCCGTGCACTAGTGCGCTGTGATTTCGTGAAGGTGACCGTAGGAGCTGGTAAGTGAATTCTGTTCGTAGTAGTTGAACGGCCAATTCCACCAAAGCCACGTAGAAGGTCCTTTCCAGTCAATAGCGATCTCTTGAAACATAAACTTGAAGTGGTGTTACCTCAATCAGCACCGCTGATACACTGGTGAGGTGAGCTTTTAAGCATGCTCACCTGATGAGATCCAGCTGGCGGTGATTAGCTCGTTTGTGATAGTGGAGTGTGAAATCTGACTGCACTGAATGCAAACGTTTTACATTTTTTTTGGAGAAAAAACTAAAATTTTAAGCAGCATTACACTTACTGATTTATGCTTAACACTTTTTTTGTCTTTGACTCCTGACTAAGTGAATAAATAAATAAATACTGATACTTGGAGGTCATGGGCAACATTAATTTAAATACATATTAATAAATATTAAAATGTAGTCAAAAGAAATGTGCATTTATTTGGTCAAACATGCAGTAAAATTAGTCAAAATTTTGATCTGGTTTTTATCTGTTAAAATGTAATTTATTGCTGATTTTTTTAGCATTATTGCTCACAGAAATCAGAATGTGTTGATTTGCTGCTCAAAAGACATTTCTGATTTTTTTTAATAATTGTAACTGACATGTCTCAGCTTCATAATAGACCTCATTTTACTATATCATAGATTAAATCAATTCTAAACTTATGGCTGTGTTTAGTATAGCGTATATGATTCTACCCTGAAATATTGATTGGTTTCATTTATTACAGTGTTTGCAATGCGTTCAGTAAGAAGTGCACTAGTGTTTTATACATAGCAAGCCTGGTGTGCTACTCCTCTTTCCATCTCCGTACACACAACAGAAAACACCACACTGTGAAACACTTGTTTCTGAAGATAAAACACGCTACGTTGTGATCTACAAACACTGCAGAAATGTCAGAACGCCTGCGTGAGATGTCTGATGCGGCGTCTCTGTAAAAGTGCACTGGAAGCCCAGGGGACAAACGCTGAGAAATAAAACTGAAAACACAGGAGGGACGTTTACCTTCACCACCACTAAATGATCTGAACAAGCCATTAAAGAGAGAGTTCACCCAAAAATAACATTTACTCGCCCTCAGGCCATCCAAAATGAAGGTTTTTCTCTTCAGTAGAACAGTAAAGATGATTTTTTGCTGAGACCGTGGACCTTGGTTGTTTCTAAAATGCAAATCAATGACTGCCGACACTCTGAGAAGTGATAACACGAAGAAGATAATGCAGAAAATTAATTAACAGGCTTCCTTTGGGGTTTGGAAAAGTATGGGATTTGATCGAGGTATTTCCCAAGTCTGGAATACCATGGAAAAAAGAAGTAAGATGAGATGGAAAGGCATTAAAAATTAAAAATCTATTGAAAAGAAATTTATTGTACGAGTTAAAATATAAGTCGTCCCTTCAAAACTGGTCTTTACAATTCGCTAATGCAAGTTTATTATAAGGTGTCATAATACAGCGTAATTATTTAGTAAGTTCTTAGTAGTAGCTGTTGTACTTACATAAAACAAAATGTAACTAAGTTATGGAACAGTTAGTAATGATGTAGATGTAACAGACTGCCAGTGTTACATTCGTTACAGACCGAGTCTGTTACACAGATACTTATGTAAATTAACAGCACGTTCAGTTTTGGGTGAACTATCCTGTTTTTGTGGTAGGACTAAGGAACAATGAGTGTACTGCTTCATATTTTCTCTTTGATGTCATGAAATTCATGCACTTAGGAACAATCGTCAGCTCTAATCTCAGTGTCCCACTTTTCCAGAGAAAGATGAAAACCGAGGCGCTTAAATTGAGTCGCTGCCTACGTAGGCTGCATTTTAAGACATCATAAGTCTGTTCCCAGTGTGCAGGCTGAAGGTAGGCAGCGTGATTATAGCCTTTAAGATGTTTTCGTTTGGCCAGATGCTGACAAACTCTTACCGAGCGCTAATTTCTCTCCATGCAGCGCTGAAATCTAGTGGCAGAGCTGCGATTAGCGCGTGGCGTTCTTCCAGGACCGTCATACGTGAGCTAATCCACTTCTTCTGGCTGAGATGGATTACAGCGAGAGATGCTCTGTGTGTGTGTGATTATAATCAGACAGGATGCTGGAATCTGATGGGCCGATCGCGTCGGTCGGCTGAATGTAAAGCAGCTTGCAGCTGTTTGGGTTTCTTCTGTGATGCTGACATCAGTCTGAGGTTGAGATGGATGATATATATAAAAACATTTCAGTATAACCCTTGTACTTTAAAAAGCAACCATCCAGAACATCTTAGCAACTACATAGAAAGACACTAGAAACAATATCATCTTTAGTTTAGGTTTTGTGTGTGTGTGTGTGTGTGTGTGTACACATTTCTATACGTTCAGATTAGTTTTTTGTCCACCAGAAATGCTATTTTATTTATTTTTTTAATATTTCCTTTAATTGTTCACTCTGTCATTGTTAGTTTTAGTTTTCTATTTATTTATTATTTCATTTATTTCATTAAATTTCTTTTTTTTATTAATAAGCTAATTGGCATCATTTAACATGTTCAGGTTTCAGCTTTTCTAATATACCAAGAATCAAGAAAGTAATGTTGTGGCCATTTTTATTTATATATTTATTTTAGCAAAAATATTTTGAGTCATATGTATTTTTTACGTACTTAAATTGAGTTCTTAATAATAGTTTTTATGTAAATTATTCAAAACTTTTAAAATTTTTATTTGTACATTTTAATTTAAATGTATTTTTCTTTCAGTACTTTTACATGAAGTTATACTATTTCTATAATAATAATAATCAGCCAAAGTTAAGGAATCAACTGGCATCGTTTAAAATCTTGAAGATTTTCAGTGGCATTGTCTTGTTTAGTGCAAGCATTATAACCATATCCACCTAACTAAAGTATCTGAAATGAATTTGTGTGTGTTTGAGCTCGCGCAGTGTTCGGTACAGATAACAGCGCAGTGGTTTACACCCGAGGATCCTCTAAACGTTGGGTCAAAGTGTGCTCCGATCTCAGGAGATGTAAGAGACACCAGAAGTCATCGTTCCCTGCGCTTCACCTGCTCAAGGTCGGTCGTAGGAGTTCAGCAGAAATTAGCCGCTTCATCCGGTCAGCGGGGAGCTCGTCACCCCTGAGGTTTGCCGGGCTCATTTACATATGGAAATGAAGACAAACTCACACATGAATATTTCAGCGCCGCTGTGGATTTGACGCCTGCCAGCAAGAGAAAGACGGTGTCAGAGAGGCTCCTGCGAGTGTGTTTATCGCGGTTATTGACCTCTATTATGCCGGTGTTATTTTTACTGTCATCATTATCATAACGTCAGCGCGTGCGATTCATTTCTGCGTGTGTCTCACCCCCGGGACCGTAAGCGCTCGCCCTCGACAGCAGAACAAAACACGCGTCAATGATTCAATCACAGAGCCTGTGTCAGCCGCTTCAGTCTGAAATAACAGCAGATGAGCAGACTGACACTGCTCAAACAGACTGAATTATGGGTAAGAATCAAGTCTGAATTTACTTTCTTAATTCATTATTCTATAGAAAAACTATGTTACCCAACAAGCAAAGTTGCTTCTGATCTGGTTCCATACTCGTTTACACATAACAGTGAATATAATGATGAGTTAATGATGAGTTGTACTCATTAATTAGTCTGTTCAATTTGGAAAATGTCTTTTCTTTTACACTTAATATGTGGACTTCAGCAAACAAAAGCGTTGCTTAAAGGTGCAGATAGATTATTATTTATCTCATCATTTGCTTACCCTTTGTGAAAAACTTAAACATATATTTTGATACTTACTCAAATACTTACTCATTAAAGGTGCTCTATGCGATGTCGATTTCATTTTTATCTCAAACCGTATGCGTCACCCGTTGATCGTCCTGCTGTCTGCCCTCTGAATACACTGGGAAAAACCCGCTCTCGAAAGACCACACAGAGGCTGCAATACCCAAACAAACACTATGGGTACAGAATGTTCATCACAACAAAAACAAACTTCGGCCAACCAATCGGCACGAAGAGGTGGGGTTTAACGTGCGCATTGGTTGGCTGAAGTTTGTTTTTTGTTGTGGTGCCCCTAGTGTTTGTTTGGGTATTGCAGCCTCTGTGTTGTCTTTCGAGAGCGGGTTTTTCCAAGTGTATTAACTAAAAAGTTAAAACTAAACAACTAAACAACATAACAACAGTGTCCTGTCGTGTAATATGGGATGTCAACAGTCCCTGCCCTCTGGTATGGTATATTAATTCAGTGTCCAACACCAGACACATAAAGCCAGTTTGTTTGTCCTTTTGAAACGATAAACACAATAAAACCCTCCCTCTGCTCATAAAATATGGTGGTTTAGTTTATAGTGAGCTGCTGGAAAGTTTTTACAAGCCAAAAAGTTTGAAGATCAATTTGAGTTTCAATCGAAGCAGAGCGTGAAGAAGAATCAAACGGAGTTGATTCAGAGTAACAAACAGAGCTTTGTTTTTGGGGGAAATGTCAAAGAGAAACGAATGATTGTCCACCGTCTGTCATGTTCAAGAGTGTGAGAGGAGAGCTAGATGAAGAGACCTGCAGTCAAATAATGATGGGACACCTGCTGTCCGTCAAAGAGGCTTTTCCTTTATTTGCACTTTTGGTATTTTGAAGGGCTCCCAGAGTTAATGAACTGGTTTGATCTAAACATCTCTTACAGAATTACATCTCTCAGCAGCACAGGTTCGAGTTTTTGCTATCTTCAACATAATGTACTGCATATTGAAATCTAAAGTGGAATTTATTTCACATACAATATTTTATTTTTTATTTTTTTATGTATTTATTTTATTTTCACTCACCTTCATACAAAGATAATTTATTTATTTTTATTTACATTTGATATAGTTTTAAATATGAATATTTTTGTCTAGCTTTTAATATCCATTAAAATTGTATTAATCATTTTTGTTTTTAATACAATTGTTTTATTAGATGTGTCTGGTTATTACAAGGTGCAGACTTGAAATATTAAATGTAACACTGTCTTAATTTATAATGTAAAACTTCACATGCGTTTGTTCTCGTGTGAAATGATCTGTCTTGACTTGAGCAAAACTCACACAAAGCTAGATCACCTTGACCAAAGCCAGCTTCCTTTCAGCACATCAATAATGAACTCGACGTGTTATAGAGAACAAGCAAACATGCTGCAAGAACATGAAATAACTAGTGTTTTAGGGTGTTTTTCTGATTCATAATTGATTAATTCTGAGGGAACTAGAAACCCACGCTGAAGCGGCTCAGATTATTCTGCTTTCTTTTGATAAAAACAAACGCAATTTAGCAAACAATACAAGTTTAGAGCTAGAACATGAACATTTTAGTACAGTTTGACGAATTGCTGAGATCTGTTTGTCACATTAGGACATTTCTTCCCTTTACATTTTAATTGCTATATAGGAGAATCATTTGACTTGAAGGTATTTTCTTTCCTAATTGATTGTGATTTGCTCATCAGTGGTACATCACCACCATTAACATGTGCATGTTCAGTAATGTTTGAACGATTCGAAGTAGTTTTGACACACAGAAACAAAAGCTGAGAATCACTGGGGAATGTCGTGTAGCAAACATTTCGACCTCATTTCATCATTCAGTAAAGCTTCGGTTCACTCTTCACATCTTGATATCTAATACAATCACACGTTTGACTGAAGTACAAACAGAAGCAGCGTATCAAACAAGCTTGTGTGATCGCCATAAAGCTGATCAGGGCTGCGCTTCCCGAACAACGATGTAACTCGCTGATTAACCCCCATAGTACGATGCATTGTTTTGGAAACGAACTAGCTACACACTGTGTGTAGATATGTATTTACATGTGCATGCACACACACACACTAGAGGTGGGAGAAAAAATAGATTTTCCCATAAATCGTTTTTCTCTTTTCAACGAGTTTTTTCCCCGCAATAGAAGCGCGGCGGGATACGTAGCACAGATTTTTGTCGCACTATGATAGTGTGCTTCTATCCACTGCGTTTTATATACGCAGATACGTAAATATATACATGTAAATAGTATGTAAATATTTTCAGAATATTTGCTGTGTGTGTATTTATATATGCATAACAAATATACAGAGTATACACACATAATGTAAAGAAAAACTTTTATTTTGGATGTGATTAATCTTGCTTGATTGTTTGACAGCACTAATGTGTGTGTGTGTGGTTTATGTGGACACAAATGTGTATAATGACATGGGTATGACAGGTATTACAATATGAAGGTGTTTTATGAGGATATTTTCAGTGTCCCCGTAATTCAAAAGACTTAAAAAACAGACTGAATGGTGTTGTTTTGAAAATCTAAAAATGCACACAGTTTCCTGTAAGGGGTAGGTTTAGGTGTAGGGTCAGTGTAGGACAATACCACGTACAGTCTGTACAGTAGAAACACCATTACACCTATGGAGAGTCCCTATAAATCACAAAAAACAACGTGTGTGTGTGTGTTTGTTTAACAAGTATTTTGTGGTGCTGTATGGGAGTGGGTGGAGCTAAAGGTCTCATTTGACTGCATCTCTTTGAATTATTATAATTTAAAATAGTTTAAATAACAAAAATAAATAATCGACTAATATGTTTTTTCTCCAGAGCAGTTTCTGAAGAATCTGAGACATTGTTTATACTTTAATGAAATTGAAAAGATGAACTTATGAAAAATGCTTTCAGTAAAAAATCAATGAATAAATAGGATTATTATAAATTAGTGCTGTCAAATGATTAATCACATACAAAATAAAAGTTTTTATTTACATAATATATGTGTTTATGCTGTGTTTATTTATTATGTTTATATTAAAACACACACGTACAGTATATATTTAGAAAGTATTTACATGTTAATGCATTTATATATTTATTTTATTTTATATTATATTTAAATATATTTAATATGTAAACAACATATTTGTATTAAATATATACATGCATGTGTTTGTATTTATATATAATTAATAAGTATACGCAGTACATACAAATATATAAAGAAAAACTTTTATTTTGATGCGATTAATCATGATTAATTATTTGACAGCGCTATTAGTAGTAGTAAAATAAATAATTGCAATTACGTAATAATTATTTTACAGGTACATCTTTGAAAGAGCAATACGTGAGGAAAAAATATT
This sequence comes from Enteromius fasciolatus, assembly GCA_032361145.1. NCBI lineage: Eukaryota > Metazoa > Chordata > Actinopteri > Cypriniformes > Cyprinidae > Enteromius > Enteromius fasciolatus. The sequence continues at coordinate 18,022,977 of JAUMHR010000042.1, read as the reverse complement.
AAAATGAAAAAAAAAAAAAATGAATGAATGAATAATAAGTTCAGAAAATTCAGAGACATTGTTTATAGTTGAATGAAAGAGCTTGAACAATTAAGAGTTTAATTTTAAAGATGTTAAGATGGAAACGTCAGCTGCTGTCACGGGGAGAGTTATCATCTCTCTGATGGACGTCTCAAACACGTCGCAGCAAATTTGCCAAACATGAGAGATTTCAGGAGAATTACAGAGACTTCGCCCCGTCTCTCTCATTTCCCGTCCCAGTTATGACCTTTCAATCAGAAATCTCATCACAAATAATAGCCGTATCTTGCAGGGCGGTTTAATGTGAGAATCAATCACTCACTAATCATATCTCTGTCCGCTCTGTGATGTTCAGATGTGCTATCGTAGTTTTATGGCATCCATGGTTGCATTAATCTTGAAAGTTGAAAACAATCAATGGAAATGATGTGAGCTTGAGGGAGAAATCCAGAGGAAAGTTTTATAGCTCATCGACCGACACAAAGCAGTTATTTCTCTCAGTTTATAAACAGTCACTTTTTTAAATACAGTGTCCTCCACTAATACTGGCACCCTTGGTAAATCTGAGCAAAGGTGGCTGTGGAAATAAATCTGCATTGTTTATCCTTTTGCAAACTGTATCTATGGAAATTGCAGGGACGTATTTTTTATCAAACTCATTTGCTGTGCAAGCATATTTGCAATTAGTGTTTTTTTCCACAATAGCGAGAAGCGCTGGCTTTGCCTGGATGCTCGGGGGAAAATAGGTAGCTATTAAGATGATAGTAATATGATGCAGTTCAAATAGCTCAGGTTTAATTGCGTCTCGCAGCATCTGTGCTTCAGCTCGTGTGTGTTTGACAGACTGACGTGATGATGGAGACATGACAGGCGTCTCGTAACATCTCACGCCTGATTAATGCTAATACCCTTCAGATGAAGACACTGGAAGAGCTTGAGCTCATGTGTAATAACTCTCTACAGACTCTTGATATCCATTCATTAATAGTGCAATTACATTTGTTTCATTTCTGAGCATGTGTGTGTGCCTGCGCGCTTGTTTTGGCGACATATAAGGACACAGATTTTTATAATATGAGTATAGGTATCGCAAGGAGAATGTGACTTACTGTACAGGACGAGGACATTGCCCCATGTCCCCATTTTTCGAAACGCTTGTAAATCATACCAAATGAGTTTTTCTGAGAAAGTAAAATAGCAGAAGGTTTCCTGTAAGGGGTGTAGAGTGATACTGAATTACTTAATCATTATTTATCATTTAATGCGGTCCCCATAAATCACAAAAACAAACAGAAGTGTGTGTGGACAAGTTTGTACGCAGAAGTGAGTGAAACTTGATGAAAGATCCATTTGAGAAAACATTCAAATGGTATACAGATTAGATCAATAAAATGTTGAAATGTGGTTAATATAATAATGTTACATTGTCATTCAGTGTAACTCAATTTTTATGTCAAAATTCAAAATGCAATTAATTTGAACAGAAAGTATTTCGTTTTTTGGGGGGATAAACCATTTTTTTTTTTTTTCGTTAAACCATTTTTCACATATGTACGTCGCTTTGGACTAAATATAAATGTACATTATATATAAATAACTGGATTTTTATATATACTTCTGTATATATTTTACATTTTTTTTTGTAATATAACTTTTGTAATATAATAATATAATATATTATTTATTATACAGTATTGTCATTTTATATTTATTTTAATCTGTATGTTCAGTAAAAACATTTATTAATGACAATAATTACTCAGCTTTTTTGGCAAACAAAAAAAGTGGTCTGTACTTTATTGAACATACATTTAAATCTGTGTCTGGTGTGTATATATCAGGCTTCAGATGCAGCTGATGAGAGAAACATCAGCAAACTGCTGTCAAATAATGCAATTAATACACAACGTTAAACTGTAAGGCCCGGTTTCACAGACAAGGCTTAGCCTAAAACAGAATTAATTCAATTTAACAAGTTAACAAATCTTTCTTTTTTATAGTAACACGAGTGAATTAAAAGTGAAATGTGGAGGTAGAAAGACAGAAGTAGTATGCTCTTGAATAATCTTTTATTTGCAGCTTGTTTACTGGTATATAGTCAGAAGTCAGAAGTGATCACGTGCTGGAGGTCTGAGGTTTTCAGCGGCGAGCTGCTCTTTATTTTCCCAGCAGCGTCTGGATCAAAGCGTCTCCGCATTAACGAAGATGAATCATCCAATACCATCGATCAATGACTGTGACACTGTATCTGGGGCAGAGAGTCTCTGGCTGAGATGAAGTTATACGTCGTCACTCTCCGGTTAAATCTCCTCGCGGGAGATTATTTGAAGAGATTCTGTTTGCTCCCATGTTTGGAGACTCAAAGCAGCCGTTTGAAGAACCGCTGCTGTCCTACATTCTCCTCCGGCTGGTTTAGTTTTCTGAGAGGACGGTGATAAGCAGGAAAACGAGCCGGATGTCTTGAGAAAGTAATTCAGTAGGCGTGTCAATCGCTTCCCAAATTTCTAAGACGCTCCATCTCTGTTTTGGTTGCCTGTAATCTCATTAGCCCACTTAGAGGAATGCTGCACATGAATTTCTCTGGTTATGAGAACGGGCCACATTTAATGATCTCTAATTACTTCTCGTGAACAGGAGAGACATCATATTTAGCATAATGGGTTTTCGTCGGTTAAAATTCAGTGCATGCATAGCATCAAGAGCTCAGGTCAAGATGCACCACTTTGTGTTGAGTGACGTCTGAGGAGATTATTGACATAAATGCATGGTTTTATAAATACCAATGTGTTTTTTGCTTCAAATTATGAGTCATTGACTAAAACTGTAGCTAGTGTTTTGTAAAGAGGAACATCGTGAGCTGATTCATCAGCGTATGCCGATAACTGTGTTCTACATGTGTTCACATATCTGGTTTTTAAATGTCTTTTAAATAAATGTGTCAAATTGTTCAAATCTAATTCAGAAGTTTCTAAACGAAAATGTAGTTCTAGCATATACAGTACTGTAGTGTAGGCATAAATGCAGTTTTCCTTCAAAAATTAAAAATGATTGTGTTTTATTGCATTAGTCAGCTGTATTTAGCTTTATTTTTTCATTGGGATGCACTTTTTGAGAAAATGGTGTTATCTGTTTTTGCAAATGAACTATAATAGTGTGTGTGTGTGTGTGTGTGTGTGTATATATATACTAGGGCTGTGCAATATGGACAAAATAATCATATTGCGATTTTTTGAATGAATATTTCGATTGCGATTTTGGCAACTGTTTTTCAAACAAGCTTCATAAATACATTCTAAATGCATAAGAAGTGCATAAGGAAACATTTCACAATGAATGAACATTTACTGACAGTGTGCGCATGCACACATGATTAATGCGGCAATGATGGTTAATGATGATTAATGATGGTAATTGCGTCGGTAATTTCTTTGTGCCGTTTCTGAATAAAAAATTCAGAATAAAAATCTAAATAAATTAATAGATAAAATTGCAGCCTTATGCGATTTAGAAATTGCGATATTTTTGCGATTGCGATTAATTGCACAGCCCTAATATATACACACATGTGCATGTGTCAAAAATGTT
>JAUMHR010000042.1:18000624-18010795 GCA_032361145.1 Enteromius fasciolatus | reverse complement strand
TGTTTTTGCTCAACTAATGCTTAGTTGTGAACAAATTAACCATTAATTAATGCTTAACTAATGCATTATTTTGGACCCCTATTTATTAAAAATAAGTTAGTACAATTGTTATAATTAATAATAAATAAATGATTAATTTATCAATATGTTATTTATTGATAAATAAAATAAATATTTTAAATTAAAAATAGTATTAAAATAATAATAATAATTAATAGTAATATTCTATAATATAGTAATATAAATTATTGTATCATTAATATGTTAATTATGTAAACAGGTGTTTTGTTTGTATATTAAATATGTTTATATATAATACAAATTCTATAATCATTACAAACACACGATTCCTGACTGAAACTGAGCAAATGATTTGTTGACATTAGTTATAGTATACGTGTTAATATATGTAAATATTTTCAGAATGTAAATTGTATGTGAGTGTATTTATATACATAATAATTATACACAGTCACCTTTCTCTCAAATGTTTCTCCTCTCAGTCTCACGTGTGTCTGCTTTTTAAGATCATATTTGCTGAGATCTCAATATCAGCTCCAAACGTTTCTGATCAAATGATTTATTTTATAGCCTTAAACTCATTTAGTGCAGTTTTTATTCCTCCATTAATTTCAGTAGGTAATAATCATTTTTAGGTACAAATAAGTGTCTTAAAGAGCAGAAGTGTTTTTCTCTTCAAAGAGAGAGAGTCAAAGACTGGTGTCTTCAGGACCGCCGGCCAAACACGTAAACAATAACTCAAGGTCAGCCTTGTTTTCCCCTCTTTTTCTGTCCTTTCGGCGGCTGAACGGGAGACGAATGAGGAAATACAAATGTCACACATGTCGATAAGTTCAACTAAATGCCACCGCGCCATACAAATGTCATTCCTCACTCATTACCGCTTCCATTGAAGCACAGCATCCTCTAAACGCTCGGTTCAGAGCGAGAGGGAGCCTGAGACCAGGACGGGTTAGTCTGACACCGTTAACCACCGTCACACACACACACACAGAGCCCATTAAATCATTAAACGCCGTTCTGTCAGCGGCCAGGTCTATTTCAGCTCCTCTTGATGTTTGCTCAGGTTGTCCCGGATGACATTTTCCCACAGCGTTTAACATATGAGGGCTGGGTAATGAAAGTATTTCACCCGTCTGTTAGTAAAGAGAGAGTCAGAGCTGGTGGATTACATGACAAACATCCATCACAGCATAATCAGACTACTCTTTGATTACGTTTACGTTTAAATAGGATGATTTTGTATCATAATGGTGTAAAATATTGTAAATAACAATATGAAGTGCAATTAATGCTATATTACTTAAAGGTTTCCCAAACTGGGGTTTGTGAAGCAGTTTGTGAATCTCTGTATTAGTAAACAAGGAATATTAAGGAATGAATGAATTAAAAATAATATACTGAGTTATGATTCAAATTCAGTTTTTCCTCTGGATTCCTTTCTAATGGTTTAATTATTGTAATGATAAAAAATAAAATAAATAAGTTTTAATCCTTTATTGATTTCTTTTGGGCGATCAAAGTGTTGATGGGATTATTCCTTATTTCCGCTCTACGATAGCAGTGCATTTCTGTCACAATTTCTTCACGTTAAACCAAACCTTTATTTTGAAAGGTTGCTGTAAGAGCGTATATGATATCATTTATATTATATGATATATGTATATGATATTTTATTAAACTAAATTGCTCATTCTCAGAGGACTTCTGGAGATGTTGTCTATGTATTTATGACTACATTTTAGTACTGTGAAAATTATAAATCATGATTAATTGCATGCAGAATAAAAGTTTGTGCTTACATAATATAGGCCTACATGTATGCACTTTATTATATATCTAAATATGATTAAAATTATATAAATATAAAAGTAGGCTATACATGTAAATATTTTTATGTTCATATTTCATATATTCATATTATTATTACCATCATCAAATACATTTCACTGTACAATAACACAAAATCTGTCACATTTCTTCAAGTTAAACCAAGCTTTTATTTTGATGGATTGCTGTAAGAGCGTTGTTGTGTATATGATATTACTTCAAAATCAAAGGATCCAACATAAATTGCATCTTTTCCCAATTATATGCGTTATTAAACGTTATTAAAGAAAACACATATTGCACATTATTCATCATCCTAATTATGCTTTCTTTTGTGTCTGTGCTTCTTTTCATGTGCTGATGGACAATTCTTCATGAAATAATCATCACAATCTTTAATTGCATCCACTGTTCCTCCTCGTCATCAGGTAAGTGACGTCTGATCATCGCCTAGCTCACTCACGCTAACATTAGCGTATTAGCATGCAGCTGATTCACGAACCCAGAGCTCATATGCGCTGTAATTCCCAACGCTTGTCGTGGCACAAATTGAACATTCAGATCGGTCCACTCACTTCCAAATGAATTATGTTGCTCAGATTCATGCAACACAAAGTCTTTGCCCTCCTGGATTAGAAAACAACATTGCTCTGCTTGGATTGCGCTGTCTCTGATTGTTTGGGGCTAATTCATTGGAGGTTTTGAAGCGAGCGTGGTGCGTTCCCGTTTGGCCCAGAAGCCCTCGCTTCGCCCCAGGCTGATGTTTGAAGACGTCACACTGGCTAATCCTGTTACGAGATTGCTGGCTCTATTGTCCGTTTATCTGTTCTGCTTTTATTCACTCAGCTTTCACCCGCACCTTCGTGCCGGAGCGCAGTGCCTCATCTCTGTTTGTGTGCACACTTCAGGGAAATCTGGTGTCTTTGATACTGTCTTTACTGACACACTGATGAATCAGCACGAGGTGATGAGAAGTCACGGATGTCTGGACAATAGTGCAAACTTTTTAGATGTTTGACTGGCCTGTTAGCACTGTTTCACAGAGATAGGGTGTCAAAACTTTTGGTTTGGCCTGGTGTAAAACTTAGGTGTTGCCGTGGAGTTAAATCCTCATCTCAGTGTCTCACAGGACTGCATCGGTCCGGGAGGCTTAGCCAGGACGAGTCGTGGTGGAAGTGGACCCAGGGGGGTTATATTGGTGCCGTGACCCGGATGAGAATGAGGTTTAGGAGGGTAAGGTTAACGGAAGCCAGCCATCAAGTAAGTGCTGTGCAGCTAAACCTCACTGCCCTGATCTCAAAAAGAGGCGTTCTAGCGACTGACGCTAGAGGTCATGGCCTTTAACCTCCTTGGTCCATGCTGGAGACCTGGGTTTGAGACCCGCGAGGACGAGTCTTGGTGGAAGCAGACCCAGGGGGGTTACACATGATAATTTGCATATGCACTGGATTGGAGGTTGATATACAAATTAGAAGACATTCTTAAAACACTGAATGTTGCAAAGATATCAACATATAACATAAACTCTCGTCTATAGATACAGGGAAGGGTCACAGTTTGCGTTGCCTCTTGAGCTGTATTAAAGCAGTATTAAAAATAATTTTTACCTGATGGGTTCAAATGCTACAGTAGTGATGCTGGAAATCACAGAAATAAATTACATTTTAACATATATTCACATAAAAACTGTAATATAAAAAAAAAACCTTTACTTTAACTTAGGATGTAGAAAGGGTCCCAATGATGGCACTTAATAGTTTTAATATAGAATAGAATAATTATATTGCATAAATAAGTATTTAATAATGCAATGTTTATTTATGTATTTATTTACATACATAGTTTAAGTTGAGTGTTGGAGTGTATCAGGTGGTACTGTATTAGGTCTTCAGCGGGCTCTGTCCTGACGGATGTCGTGGTCTCATTACGGTTGCAGATATTCACTCTCTCGGGTCACAGAGATCGAGCCGTGCCACAGACGCTGACCTTTTATAATCTCAAATTAGCCTTTCTGTCTGCTGTTTAAGTGAAGACCAAGAAGTTCACAGCTCCTTCAGAGGAGCAAACGAGCTCCTCAAAGACACGCTGGCGGTCGATTGTGTTCCTGCCAGATGACCTTTGACCCTCTGCAGCTGATTCGCATTCAGCAGCCAACGATCAGCTTCCTCAAAGACACTGCGTACATTACTAACATTCAGCATCTATACTTAGAAAAATATAGTGTTCTGGCAGAGACGCGGGCTAAACATCTGGCGTGAATGTGCTGCGAGCTCATATTTACATATGCAAATGAGATTTGTGGCAGATGCACAACTTATTTGTTCAGTTGCATCGCACTTAGCAGCGTGTGAATGTCTTTCTGTAGTTCAAGTGTCTTTATGTTCAGTGCTAGAGATGTTGATATTGTTCTTTCTGATCTGAATGGTTCTCATCCAGATTAATATTCAGTAATATCATCAATTTAACAGCACCGATTCTATTCGATGAAAAACATTTGAACTAAATCTACGACTGAACTGAATAGAGCTGAATAATGGCACTAAATACAAAATATATAAAAATAATAGGGCACTAAATTAAATAAATGTGACTTGTTTAAAATAGAAAATTTTATATATTTTTTATATATTCTAAATTATTTTATATATCCTTTATATAATAACATTTTAGATTTATTATTATTATTACATTATCACATAAATAATTATGGTTCATTAATGTAATATGTTGACATCTTGTGCTTTAAAAAATTAAATTAAATTAAATTAAATTTTATTGTTTGTTGTTTTCCTGTTTACTAATGCGAAGCAGCTGTGTAAATGTCCTCTAATTGCATGATTGAAAATCTTTGTTTTTAATTCACCATACCCACACTACTAAATAATCAAGGAAAACGAAAAGCAAAATAGGCTACTGCGATATAACAAAAATGATGGTACATTGAAAAACAATAAAACACTATTTTATAATTTCATTAATCATTACATTTTCATTAATCAGGAAGTGGGAGTAAACTTTAGGTAGCACTGGTTCTGTTTCATATAAATGCTGGTACAGACGTGCCTGTTCGACCAGAGCCGGTTTGAACACCGCCACACGAGAAGAGGTTTTGCGAACTCAAGTGAACAAGCGGACACGTCGAGTATAAACCAAGCTTTATATGTACCTTTAGAAAAAAATGCATTCCGTGCAAAAATATTGTGGTATGTTTATATTACCTGTTTGTAGGCAGTAGTGTCAGATGGTACTGAATGATATGAATGAACAGCATGATCTTACAGTGCTGCATGCACACTGGTGTTGTGGGAGTGAAATCTCTCTCTGAGTGTCCGTGACATTGCCATAAGCGTCTGTGTTCTCAGTAGAGGAGAGAATGCAGATACGGCTCAGTAAGCAGCGCTCCAGCGGGACGATACAGAGCTTTACTGCGGCCCAGCGGCGTCATTAGCACGCGGCTCAGTCCCATAATTCCTGCTACGAGATAATGTCATGAGAGAGAGATCAACCCCGGCTCGTCTGTTCTTACTCTCATCATCTTAAGTGTGTCAAATCATCCTGCATCGTCTAATGACAGTGTGTGTGCGCATATTAAATCATCTGCATTGAGCTTTCTTGGTGTATTTATGGATTTGTTTATTGTGAGAGTCGTGGTTGTCTGATTATAATGTGTTTCTGTTGACATCAGCATCATCTGCGGTCTGCTTTGCTTCAGTCGTGTGATGTATTTCAGAGTGAATCAGGAGTTAGGACTGGGTTTGATTGTATGCATGGAATCGAATCATCGCAGGAATATGAATTAAGATTAAATAGAGTGAGTTTTGATTCCATATTGACTTTTTTGGCCGGTCGTAATAGATTTGTGCTTCATTCGCTCCATTCGTGCAGCTGGAAATTGAGTTGAAATGTGAGTAGAATCTTCATCTCATTTCTGTTTGCTGAAGCTCAGGTTTGATGAACTCTCCTCTGAGATATAATAATAATAATAATAAATTAACTATTATTTTATTAACATTTTACAACTATAGGTTTTATTAATATTTAGAATTAACCTTTTTCTATTATCATTTTAATTTTTACTTATGTATTATTTATTTATTTATTTATTCATACAGACTTCTTATTTTTAGATTTTAATTTTAGTTTTATTTAAACATCTATTTAATTTTTGTAATATAATTTTCCATTTTCCATTTAAATTCAACCACAAAATTACTAAAATACTAACTGAATTAAAATGGTAGGAAAATAATATATATATATAAAATGTACTTTATTTAAACCTTTAGTATGCTTTTTTTAATATATCATTTTAGATTTTCCATTTTCATTTTTAATTTAACCACAAAAGTACTAAAACTGAATTAAAAATTAAAATGAAAAAAAAAATATATATATATATATATTTTTTTTTTAATAAATTAAATTTGCATAAAATTCATTAATTTATGCATTATTATTTACAGAGAAGTAGGTCGTATTTTATTTTATTTTTTATTTGCTGTTATAAAGATCTACTATTTCATTTACAGCATCTGAATCTCATTTAACACATCACCCAAAAATCTTTTAGTCATCATTTTCTCAAAACACCCTGCTTTTGTTGTTCCCTGAAGAAAGAAAGTCATCTGAAACGTGAGTGAGAGTTCATGATGACAGAATCATTTCGCACCGTGCTGCCTGCAGTATAATACAAACCTCAATCAAACAGATCCATCAGACTGTCATTCAGAGGAAAAGACGGAAATAACCATCTCTGGACAGACACTGGACTCTCTCAGAAACTGGAGAGGCATCAGTATGCATTGCTCTGGAGCTGAGCTTTCAAGTCAATATGTGTTATTTGTGAGATGTGTAATGAAGTCTCTCTTGGCTTCAGAATTAACGGCGCTTCTCGAGGGAACGCGTGGCCGCTCTCTTCAATCAGCGCTCGCTTTTCTATTGTTTGGAAATTGCTTTAGCGATCTGACGACACAATTATCTCTGCACGGGAAGTTGCTCGACTTTCAGCGTTCGCTGTGTTTAGAAGAAACAGAACAATGAGACCTCGAGCAGAAAACAAAAACCCAATCAAAACCACCAAATCAATGACAGAAGCGTGGGAGAAGATTACACCCGACAGGTTTGAGGCTGTTAAGTCTTACACATCACGTCTACCATTCTCATATCAGCTTGAAACAAATACTTAATATAAATAAATTATTATTTTAAAATCTAATTACGTTAAAATAAAAGGTTTTTGTTTGCATAATGTGTTCTTTGTATTAGGGGTGCTGATTGATCGGTTACGATCACTATCAGCCAATCATGGCTTGGGGATGTTTGATCGGCGGGCTCTCGAAAACTCAAGCTGCTGATGTGCCTGCCGTGGGAGATTTAAATAATTAAGTAATTATAATGCTGAAGGTGAGGTACGATTTAAATTTATTTATTAAAGGAATCATAAGCTGTTGCTAAAAAGAACATTATTTTGCGCATTTGGTGTAATGTAATATGTTTATGCAGTTTAAGGTGAAAAAAAACACATTATTTTCCACATACTGTACATTATTGTTTCTCCTCTAAGCCCCGCCTCCTGAAACGGGTCGATTTGCACAAAGCTCATCGTTCTAACAAAGCAAGGTGTACTCCGATTGGCCAGTTATCTAGTGCGCTGTGATTGGCCGATACCGCAAGCGTGCAGAAATGTTCCGCCCCTTACCATAACGTGATGCTGCGTCCCGGCGCTGTGACACCAAAACAATAAAACACATTACAAACCAGGCATTTGCTGATCCAGTGGAGACATAATTACTAGGGATGGGAGAATAAAATCAATATACCTAAGAATAAAGATCCTCTCTTCAACGATTCCAAATCGATTCGATTGTTAATTACCCCCCCCACATATGGCACGTGCGCGCGCTACAGACGGGGCGGGCTTCATAGCGCTGACATTGCCAGTGTGTACATCCACCCTCCGTGTTTTACTTACTGTAGGTATGCTTTAGATATGCTTTCATTCATACGCTGTGTGAATGTGTTCTAACTGAAAATAACACACACAGCAGTGAGAAGTGAACAACCACACACACACCACACACACCCGGAGGAGTGGGCAGCCAGGTGGAGAGAATGCTGGGAAATTCACTACTACCACCTACAATCCCTGCCGGACCTGGGACTCCTGGGAAGTCCAACTCCCTACCCAGTAGGCCACGACTACCCCCAAGATGGGCTCGTCTTGCTCCCGTGTGTTTGGTTGGTAGTTTGTGGACCGGGACAATGTTGTTGGCGATTCTTCCTATTGTAAAGTCATGCAGCGTGAAACCCCTGTCGCCGCTCTATCATGCAGTGTGATGGTCCCCAGATCCTCACGCAGTGTAAAAAGATCCGTGCAGTCTGAACTTGGCGTTAGAAGGAAAAAAGAGATAGCGTGAGATTTAATGTGGATATTGGCAGTGGCGCTTGGAGGTGAATGACTGCACTGCACGTACCTGAGTGCTGACCTGAGATTTGCCTGCAAACTTTTTAGCAGTAAATTATAAACCCGTGTTTCTTGTATTTCTGTCGACTGAACCAGCCACGTCAATAATTATGAATTTACATAGTCTATTATTTTTATATAGCACACGTACATTATGTAAAAACGTTTATTTTGTATATGATTAATTACGATTAATTGTTAGAATGCACTAATTGTTGTATTGCGTTATTTTATTGTATTTATATACAGTATTATTGTAATAGCACAGTAATGAGAGTCACCACTGAGAAACATCAAAGCTCATCCGAGCAAACCTGCTCACCTTTGAAGACTTCTGCAGCTGCGGTAAATAAGAGCGTTGAGTTTGTGTGTTTGTGCAGGCGAAGCGTGAGGCCGATAACAGATGAATGAATAAAGCCGAGTCTGAGCTGAGCTTGGGAAGGTGTGGTATTAATCCTGTTAGCATGCAGACGCTGATTTCTGTGTTTGTGTCTCCAGGCGTATTATGAAACAGTCCGGTTTGTAATCAGCTCGTCCCTCAAGCGCTGAACAAATGACGGCGGACGCCTGCAGACAAAGGCAGTATTAGTTCGTTAAACACACAGTAATCCAGTTAGCATGTGGCCAGCTCTTACAGCTGACCTTTATTATGAAAGCAGCCATGTGCTTCATAACGTCTGGAGCACTTTCTCATTATACCCGTGTATTTTAGTCTAAACGATTGCGTAGAAACGTTCTCATTCTCGAGAGCTTTTGATTGGACGCCCACAATTATGTCATTGACAAGATGATGTCATCAGTCTGCCATATACAGTAGCATTATACTGAAAAAATATATATTCTCATTGACTATACGTTCACCGGGAGCTGGTTTCTATCTTTTATTTTGTTTTATTTTGAAGACTTCTGTGTTTTAGTAAAATGACAGATAAACATCAGGACGGAGGCGTTTGTTTCTCTTTGTGAGTTCCCGTATAAAGCTCTTAATGCGTTTGATTGAATGTTTTAACAAACATTGCTATGCTCTGTCACATGAAATCAGTGCGAAATTTTCTCTTGATGTTCTGCCAAACGAGTCTGTAGTGCGTTATTCATTCAGACATCCTTCAGAACTGCTGTATTAGTTCCTCATCTCTCTGTATGTGTAGTGTGTACATTTAAACTTCTGAACATCAGGAGTGTGTGCTTTTCTTCTCAAGGCTCCTGTACTCTGACAGACTCGTCTTTCTCAGCCGTCAGAGTCAGATTCAGGGCTGTGTTTGCTCTCATGTATAAAAATGTCAAGCTTGTATTGCTTGCACAAGTGCTCATATTAATTATTCTGTTTATTAAGGTCTTATTTCTGAAAAATGTGCATTAGTAAGTGTGTCTTTCTCATAATACTTCACTCTACATAAAACAAGCTTTTACTAAAGTAATAAGCTTTCAATGAAACAACTCGATGTTTCTTTGTTACTATTCTAAAGTGATGTTTTGGAGTTCTGGCTCAGCTGTTATTAAACTGTCAATTTAAGATTTAAATCTGTGGCGAAAGTAGTTCTGTGCAAAAGAGGGCTTTTAAAGGCACTCCATTGTTGTTTCTAATTTGTTTACACGCCCGTGCTGTCAAACTGTTGTTAAAAGGGGTCATATGATGCCATTTCAAATTTTCCTTTATCTTCTTGTGTGTTGCAAGCTGTTAGTGACATAAGATCCCTGAAAGTCACAAAACAAAAAATATATTGTTTATAAAAGTTATGGGTTGTCCACACCCCCTAAAACCGCTCGTTTAAACACGCCCCCACTTTTCTCCGTCACAGAGTGGGTTTATTTTCAAACACCACCCAAATGTTTCCAGAAAGAAAGAAGGCGGAGCTA
>JAUMHR010000042.1:17893580-17913442 GCA_032361145.1 Enteromius fasciolatus | reverse complement strand
ATATGTACATTTTTTTATGTTTATTTATTACAGTTTTTTGTTTTATTGATGTTTATAACATTTATTTTCATATGCATTATTTTAATTACCAATTTGTAATTGTTAATCCTTAAGTAAAACATCAAAATTAGTTATTTAATGAAACATGAACATGCAAAAATGAATATTTAATACTTTTTATATTGTAAGTTTTTATTAATTGTCATTTTGAAAGTTTTAATGATATTTTTATTTCTTTTTAGCATTAATTTTTGTTTGCATTTTAGTAAATTGACTTCTTTAACGTAAATGTATGTTCTTTCGGTTAGTTTCCGATGCAGTATTTATACTTGCTTGATAAATGATGAAAGGATAATGTTATGTATTGATAGAATGTCATGTAATAGTCCTGTTATTATAGTTTGATCAGTGACGTGTGTGTGTGTGTGTGTGTGTGTGTGTCAGAGGACTGACGTATAAGGACAGTGGAGTGGACATCTCTGCGGGGAACAGGCTGGTGGATCTGATCAAACCTCTGGCCAAAGCCACAGCTCGTCCAGGTCTGTCCTCTCTTAGAGGCTGATGTCAGCACCGCTCTTTTCTCATGCTTTGGTGATTGAAGGCTGCTGATTCATCTTCCTGTTTACTTCTAGAAACCTGTGAACTCACATGAGTTCAAAGCATAATCTGGTTTTACAGCATCAATCACGCTCATCATCATAACGCCAGTCGATCAGAACAAAGCCCTTTCACACCCGTTTATGGCACTAGTTTAGTGGGTCAAAAACTCTGTCATCTCATTTCAGGTTTATCATGTCTCTGATTTGAGTGACAAATATAAATATTGTTTTCTTTGCTGAACGTGAGTCCTAAACATCTCAAGGGGATTTCTAAAACTATGAGACAGACAAAATCAATAGGAAAATCGAGTAAAAACATTACATTCATGCAAAAATGGCTTTATTTTTGCTCTCTGTATGATTTCGGTGAGAACACTGATCACTCAAAATATTTATTATTTTTCATTTTTTGTTTATTTTTGTTTTGTTTGAGCTACAAGTTTAACATATTTAGTTTATGTATGTATAGTACTTTTATTATAAAAGTTTTTTGTTACATTTTTGGTCATTTTGTTATGCCTTTAGCATTTTAATTACTTCAGCATTTTTTAAATAATAATTAAGATTTTTTTTTTAATTTAGTGCTTATTCAGATTTCACACTTTAATTCTAATATGCCATTTTTATTTTAATTACTTATATTGAATAGAAAAATAAAGTATTAAATAAGAATATGTTTGTGGTCAAATATTAGGTTCATTAAAAAGTTTTAGTGATCAAGTAACTTTTTATTGAATTTTATATATATATATATAATGTTTCTGTGTGCTGTAGGCTGTAACGCAGAGCTCGGTGGCTTCGCCGGTCTCTTCGATCTGAAAGCTGCAGGCTTCACTGATCCGATCCTGGTGTCCGGGACCGACGGAGTGGGAACCAAACTGAAGGTATGGATGGAGGTTGAGTTTAATGGAGCTGAAACATGATGCTGAAGCTCTGCTGCTGTGTTCTGTCAGGTCGCTCAGGCGAGCGGCATCCACGGCTCTCTGGGTCAGGATCTGGTGGCCATGTGTGTGAACGATGTCCTCGCTCAGGGAGCAGAGCCGCTCTTCTTCCTCGACTACTTCTCCTGTGGCCGTCTGGACATCAGAGTGGCGTCGTCCGTGATCGCCGGCATCGCAGACGCCTGTCAGATGGCCGGCTGCGCTCTGCTCGGTCAGTAACACACAACAGAGCCGCTGGAAATCAAAACAGCTCCTCCTGCTGAAAAGAAAAGGAATCAGATAATTAAATACCAACAGAAATGAATTCATGCTAAATTTAATTAGAAACAAACACGTTTAAACTGTCCGAGTTTCTCTGTCTCCGTGTAGGCGGTGAGACGGCGGAGATGCCGGGTGTGTACGGCCCCGGTGAGTATGATCTGGCTGGGTTCTGCGTGGGAGCCGTGGAGCGAGGAGTGGTTCTGCCCAGACTCAAGGACATGATGGAGGGAGATCTTCTGATCGGCGTCTCCTCGGCTGGTCTTCACAGCAACGGCTTCAGTCTGGTGCGTCAGATCCTGCAGCGCAGTGGCCTGCGTTTGGACTCGCCCGCTCCGTTCGGACGCCCCGGACAGACCGTCGGTACGGGACTGTTACTTTTTATGAAAGTAATGTTACATTATTTAAAACTGGGCAGGGTTACTTGTTTGCTTTTTACTATAAAGTTCTTCATTTACAAAAGAGATATGAATCCATCTCAGGCTGAAGGACATGTGGTCTGTACAGTAGAGGGCGCTGCTCAAACTAATCACATGAAGGATGTGACGCAGGAGAAGAGCGTTCATCATTCAGCAGTGACAAATATAAACACACGTGCCATTTTTGCTTATTAGTGTAGTTGAATTAGATCGTCGAAGGTCAGCAGCAAAGATATCGTTAATAAAATGCGAATAAATACATCAATTGTATTTGTCGTATGTAACATATTTAATTATTACAGGTTTTATATAATATTCAGAGTTTGCATTTGACAGTTTTTTTGTTGAGGAACATTGAATGTGTTTTTGTTCAGGTGAGTGCTGTCAAACGATTCATTGTGATTAATTGCCACCTGATTGAGTAACCTGCGTTACTCCCTAAACAGACTACATGACAAAGCCTGAACGCTGTGCTCTGCTCTGCAGGAGAAGCTCTGCTCACTCCCACAAAGATCTACAGCCGTCTGCTCCAGCCCATCCTGCGCAGTGGAGCCGTGAAGGCCTTCTCTCACATCACCGGAGGAGGACTCCTGGAGAACATCCCTCGGGTTCTGCCTCTGGAGCTGACCGCGGAGCTGGGTGAGAGCAACCGCTGATTCAGAGAGGAAGAGAAACCCAGCACGAGATCATCCTTCTCTAGCTGAGACGCTCGCTTTATGTGATTGATATCACAGCAGCAGCACAGGCGTGTTTGTAGCTATAGACAACAATACCCTGTATAGATCAAAACTATCCATTTTTCTTTTATGCCAAAAATCGTTAGGATATTAAATAATGTTTCTTGAATATATTTTCTACATTTCCTACTGTAAAGATATCCAAACTTCATTTTTCACCAGTTATATGCTTGTTATATATACACCAGTTATATATATTTTTTTTTTTTTACAAATTGATTTTTTTTTGGGGTTTATTCTAAACTAGTAATTTATACTTTTATATTTTTGCAATTAAAATAAAAATAATAAATAACGCTGATTACTCAATTTATTCTGATGTCAAATAATTATTATAATTCTGTTCTTGGCATGCAGTTAACTCACAGTATTTAATTATATGCAATGTACTATTTTACTTTAATTTTAATTACAGTTATTAAAAATAAATTGTATTTTTTTTTCCAAATTTTAATGTAATTTAATAATTGCTGATAAATACAAAAACAATCCAAATAGCACTTTATTCTGATTTTAAAAAATAAATAAAATTAAACGGTCCTAATTTGTAATTGTAATTTGTAATTATTATTATTATTAGTAGTAGTAGTAGTATAGTTTATTTGTATTATATATTTAGTGTAATTTGATTACATAGTAGTTTTTCCTTTTATTCATGTATTATAACGTGTTTTTTGGAAGCGTTGTAACCGTTCTCATGTCACGTTGGGGAGTGTGTTTCGGTGCTATGATGATGTTCTGTGTTTCAGACGCGTGCCGCTGGAGGATCCCGGCCGTCTTCTCGTGGCTGCAGCAGGAGGGCGGTCTGTCTCTGGACGAGATGAGCCGCACGTTTAACTGTGGTCTAGGCGCTGTACTGGTGGTCAGTAAACCGGACGCCCAGCGGGTGCTGCGTCTGCTGAAGTCCCAGGAGGAGGCCTGGATCGTGGGTTCACTCACCCACAGACCGCCCGGTGAGACATAATAAACATAACTTCATTTTTAAAATCTATTTCTGCTTAATTGTAAAATGATAATCTGGTCTTTTCATTGTCAGACTAACCCAAACTGGACCTCAGCCTGTATTTGCTGTCTGTGTTGTATATATGCATGTGTGTTCTTTGCCAATGCATTATAACTAAAAGAGCATGCAGTGTAAAGAATATGTGTGTGCGTGTCCAGGAGCGGCGGCGGTGCTGATCAGGAACCTGGAGCAGAGTCTGAAGGACAGTCCGAGTCGCTCGCCGGACACCGGCACTCTGGAGAACGGAGCGGATCATGGAGAACAGGCCTCGCGCCGAAGAACCAGAGTCGCTGTCCTGATCTCAGGAACCGGTGCGTATCACGCTTGGAAGTGCTGGGGACTACTTTCAGGTGCTGCGTAATATCACTGCTCCTGCTGCGCTCATGGAACGGCAACAAAGCTCCTTCATTATTACTCCAGAAGGAGAGTATAGTTCCTAGCCATGTAGACTTTTCATTGTCTGTCGGGTCTTAGTACATGATTCAACTACAGAAGAGTAAATGAGAAAAATATTGAAATCCTTTGGTCATTTGTTTTCATCAAGCTGCTAACGGTCTAATCCGATTCAGTGATCTATGCTAACAGTGGTGCCGCCAGACCCAGAGAAACAACCTCACTGCAATTTGATCGATGTCACCGTTTTTTTTTCAAATTACTTCTTCGTATAAGCCCGATCTGAGGCGGTCTGTTTTTGGCCTGTCATTGTTAGCTGAAGCTGTGTCTGATGCAGAGACGTGATCTGTCTGACAGGAACAAACCTGCAGGCGCTGATGGAGCAGGCGAAGAAACCCTCGAGTTCAGCTGAGATCGTGCTGGTCATCTCCAACAGACCGGCCGTCGCTGGACTGAAGAGAGCCGCTCTGGCCGGCATTCAGACAAGGGTCTGTCTCACATACACCCCGATTCAAGCTTTCAAAACTACATTTATTTAAAAAAGCAATTAACGTTTATTAAATTAAGGACACCTAATCATTCATAACTCTTCACTGTCTCCTCAGAGGGAAGCCTGAGTTCACTTCACTGTCTTACAAATAAATCCTAATCGAGTCATGACTGAAATCAAAATAGAGCTGTACTTTACATTTCAAATTTATGAAATTAATTAAACCTGTTCTTAATAAAAAAACTATATATATATAATGCAATAACTTATATATATTTGGTTTAAATTTTTCAAGACTCTACTAAAAAAGTCATACAATTTTGTATCATTTAAATTATATTTTATATTATTTTATCAGGTGAATATGAATATTGATGAAGATGTAATGTAGCGCAGGTATGTAGAGAAATGCTGCCCTCCAGAGTAATATTTCTAAACTTCAGTCAGATGCAGAGTTATTACAGTTGATTCAAATTATAGATATTTTGGATGAATACAATATAAAATAACTTAAAATAGAACTTATTTCTTATACCATGGCAACATTTCTCATTTTTATTTAGTTTAATTAGATGCTAAAACTGAATAAACTAAAACTAAGAAATACAGCTTAATTAAAACTAAATAGACATTTTAAAAACGTTAAAAAAAACTACTAAATATTTTACTAAAATTGAAATGAAATATACGAATCAATTAAAAGAAAACCTAAATACTAACAAACTACTCTGATATTGGAATCGGTGTGAATAGAATTCAGGAAGCACAGGATAAGCGTGTTGTGTTTGGCTCAGGTGGTGGATCATAAGCTGTACGGCAGCAGAGCAGAGTTCGACGGCACCATCGATAAAGTCCTGGAGGAGTTCGGCGTGGAGCTGGTGTGTTTGGCCGGCTTCATGCGCATCCTGACGGGAAACTTCGTCAGGAAGTGGAGCGGTGAGAGATTGACACGTCGTTTCCTTTCGAATATTTAGCTTCTGATGTCATTCATTGAGTGCTCCTACTCACTTTCTCAGAACCTCTTATAGCACTAATAGTTATGTTATTGTATTATTGTATTTTATATTTTTATCTTATCTATTTGCACTATTCTACTGTTTTTATTTACTGTACTTATTGTATATTTTTATTTTCTGGTTCCTTTCCTGCGTTGAGCATGTCTGTGACTGAAGAATCTCCCTCGGGATTAATGAAGTTCCTCTTGTCTTATGATTGTCTATTTGCTGTGAAGATGAAGAGTGTTGTTTGTGTGTGGTTGATCAGGCAAGATGCTGAACATCCACCCGTCGCTGCTGCCGTCCTTCAGAGGAGTGAACGCTCAGAAACAGGCTCTTCAGGCCGGAGTCAGGGTCACTGGATGCACGGTGCACTTCGTGGCGGTCCGTCTCACTTCTCCATCTCTCACACGCTCTTACAAACATGTGCTGGTGTTTTACGGTTCAGTTTATTTTAGTAAAATATTTTTTTTTCACTTTACTTTCAGTTGAAGCTTTAGTGAATTTTTTTTTTACATTTTCTGTCACATTTATTATACGTTTCATTTTAGTTAGTATTACTAAAAATAGAGAGGAATGTTGCTTTGGCAACTAGCTTGTTTTAAAAATGTTTGTAGTTAATGTTTCCCATTTAAAGTGTTTTTATATACTTATATATAAATAAAGGGTAATAAAATAAATCAAACTTAGGAAATAAACACTGATTGACAATCATGTTCACAAATTTTCAAGTGTTGATTTTAAAAACAACAAAACAATGCATGAAGCTAGCATGAAACAGATTTTTATTTTAATATACAGGGTCTGATCTTTATTCCATGTTCAGAAAATATTCTGGTGGCCATGAAAGTTTACTGAAAATCAGCAAACACACCGACAGGAAGAGAGTTAAATATCTAGATTTTTAATTTTTTAGTTAAGTTCTACTGTTTCCTTGACTGCTGTGTTTTAATAAAATTAATGTTCAGTGAAGTACGATGCTGAGTTTGACTCGTCGTGTGACTGCTTTCTCAGGAGGAAGTGGATGCTGGAGCGATTGTGGTCCAGGAGGCGGTTCCCATCCTGGTGACTGACACCGAGGACAGCCTATCAGAGCGCATTCGGGAGGCGGAGCATGGTGCTTTCCCAGCAGCCCTAGAGCTGGTGTCGAGCGGCGCGGTGAAGCTGAGAGACGACGGGAGGATCGTCTGGAGCCAGAGCGCTCAGGGATAGATCAGATAACACTACTGTACTCCACGTCAGACATTACACAAATATACATTCCTTCTGATGCCCTCCGATGAGGGATAGCTGCTTCTGCCTGAGAGTTATTAATATGTGCATGTAACAGAACTAGATCAGTATTTCCTCTTGGCATTAAACTTGCACTGCTCTGACAAACCTGATTATGATCGTTTCATTCCCACTCCTTCATGAACATAGATTTATAGAGATGACATTCAACACTATATCATGAAACACACGCTTCTGAGATCATTTATCAAGCAGAAACCTAAATACAAAGTACATGACTGAAATATGATTTTTATTCTCAAAATAGCACATTAAATTGCAAAGATTGTTTTTATCACAGGCCCTAATAACGCTGACAGATGAACAACTGAACTCGCATTGAATCACTGACTCAAACATCTACACAATCATTTAATCACGAACTGCTTTGGTCTAGAAATCCTGTTTATCGTCTTTAAATTCAGACCTGCTGTTCAAGTTATTCATTTGCATATGTTTCTGTTCTGGCAGCATGTTTCTTTCACTGCATCACCCTCGTTAATAACGTAAATATCAATATTCACATCTTTCACTATGACTACTTTAAGTACTTTTCCCTTTTTCTATTTTGATTACATTATTTTTCCATTTCGACACTTTAAAACGTCAACTATAATCATTAGTTCATGTTAACTAATGTAGTTAACTTCTGAACTGTTTGGTAGAACTAGCAAAAATGACTAAAATGCATTAAAACATTAAACATTAAAACCATTACAAGTATCTTTTTATTTTATGACAAAAGAAACTGTTGTTATTTCAGTTCGTCGACTCTTCTCTCAGTTCGTGGAAAATTGACCTTTTATAAAAAAATAAATAATCAATACTTAAAAACGGATCATGTTTAATACAGTGATTGATGACAGTGGTGTTCTGGGTAGAAGAGTCTGTCAAACACTCGAGGGTCCAGGAATCTCCAGCGACATCAGCTGGGTCAAGATCTCCTGAAGCACAGTATAGAGAGCGTCTCTCGTCCAGCCCGACGGGTCAAACACACCTCTCCCTTCAGTCCTGACTCACCCAACACATCCACGATCCCATCTAGACGAGACAAACACCAGTGCACTTCAAAGCCTTACTCAGACACAGAGAGCAAGTTATGGTGTCTTTATTTTGTATATTCAATTTTTTTTAATTTCAAGTTTAAAAAAAAAATGGAGATTTTTACATCATCTGAAAGCTGAATAAATCAACTTTGGCTGAAATTTGGAAATCTGAGGGTGCAAAAAAATCTAAATATGAAAATGGCCTTTAAATTTGTGCAAATGAAATCCATAGCAACGCATATTACTGATCGAAAAATTGTGTTTTTGCAGGAAGGCATTTACTAGATATCTTCATAGAACATGATCTTTACTTAATATCCTAATGATTTTTGGCATGAAAGAAACATGGATAATTTTGACCCTTACAGTGTTGTATATTACTACAAATAAACCTGTGATGAATTATACCTACTGATGACTGCTTTAGTGCTCCATATTATTTCGGCTAGCCTGAAGTACTAAAATAACCAAAAGGAAAAACTAAATCTAACAAAAAAGAAAAAGAACACCCAACAACATGACTAAAGCTTTCTCTGTGATTGTGGTGAAACACACCTGGGTCGTTCTCGGACACGGTCACCAGATAGAACAGGCCATGATCTGACAGCAGCTCTGGAATCATGGGAAAGATTCGATCCATCACCTCTCGACCGCGGATCCCTCCGGCCCATGATGCTTCAATCCCTCGACTGCCCACCTGAGCTCAAAACACACTCGACTCAAGATGAGGATAAACATCACAGCATCACATGCAGACATATCAAATATATAAATGCATCCTTCGAGCAGCTCTTGACTAAACTCACAGAGACTGAGCACACGCCGTTTCAGAAGAATCTCTCAGTTTGTAAAAAGAAAAAACCATAACAGAATAAAACATAAATATTAGAGAAAAAAAATTACATTTTAAAAGAAATATTTCAAAAACAGATCTTTTAAACTGTTGTTTCTGATTTCACAGATTTAGTTTTTTTTTTTTTTTTTTTAAATACAACCATGGTGAGCAAAATATTTATCTTTGACCAGTATATATATATATATATATATATATAAATTACAAATTATTAAAAGTAAAATATATATGCAAGTATACATTTATTATGAAATAATTATAAATAAAATACATAAATAAATAAATAAGTTATTTAGGGAATATAAAGAAACAACTAATAAAAAATCTAAACTACAGAAATACAAGCACATTCAAATATTAATAAATATTAAACTAATACTTATAATAGTGATATTAGTAATACTAGTAAAGAACACTGCACTGATGGTGTTTTAAATTTAACTGTAGCTCAAAATTAAACAATGTTTTATTTTAAATATAGTTTAAGTAATGTTTTGTTTGTTTTTGTTATGGCTTTAGTTTTCATTTTATAAATCATTACTGTGTCATGCCAGACAGATTATTATTATTATTTCTGCATCTCTACCGGAGCTGTTAGGACGGTGTTCTTCACTCGTTTACCTCCTCTGATGGAGTGACGACGTACGGCGGATTGAAAACAAGCACGTCCACCTTTCCGTTCAGCCTCGGCAGAAAACACTGAACCTGGGAGACGACAAGAGTCTGTGTGACTCAGAAAGGTTTATGCATTTATTTTTTTATTTTAAATGTTGCCTTGGAAACTAGCTCAACTTTCTTTAAAGTCTTAAAATGTGGATTTTTTTTACATTTTGTTTCAGTTAATGTTCATCGTAATGCTTTAAAGTAATGAAAATGTATTTAAAGGTTTTCATCTTTCCTTTTATATTAGTAAACAATACCAACTCAACTCAGCTTAACAAAATAAATCAATAAAATAAATGATGATAAACATTAAAACTTTTGTGTGCATTTTCGGTAACTGATATAAATGTGTGTGTGTACACTTTTTTGGTGGTAATTGAAATAAGGCAGAACTCAACAGCACAAAAAAGGCTAAAATGGATAAACTGAAATGTAATAAAATTATGTTCTATAGTACTTAAAATGCTTAAAATAAATAAATAATGCCCCCCTCAGGCTCTATATTTATCTATTTTTTTGATCAGCTATTTCACTTTAATGACAATAAAAACAATCTATTCACTGCCACTGAATGAACATTACTGATCCTATACACTACAGCCTTAGAAACAGCACTTCAAAGCTTCTGTCTCTTCATATTATTAAGTGATATTAGTAATAACTCTAGTAAATAAGGAACACCAGGCGTGTCTCACCAGGTCGGTGATGACTGGCTGCAGCTGCAGGTGATTGCAGTGAGCTGTCTGTAGTGTGCACTGCGCAGCCGCTGGATTGACATCAGTACAGCTGCACAACAAACACAAGCGTCACTTTCACTATTACACACAGACACGAGCCCACCTGATCCAGCTATACTCACAGATACAGCGCTTCAGGCCCGAGCACAGACGCCAGGAAAGCTGAGACCACCCCAGACCCGCTGCCCACCTCCAGACACACAGACGGCCTGATAAGACACAGCACAGACCTGCTCATACACATTATCATGACCAGAACCTTCTCTCAATGGCTTCCAGCTAACTGTATCAAACCGCTCGTGTGACCCTGGAGCACAAAAGCAGTCCTAAGAGCACAGGTATATCTGTAGCAATAGACAACAATTCACTGTACGGGTCAAAATTATACATTTTTCTTTTACGCCAGATATCAAGTAAAGATCATGTCTCATGAAGATGTTTTGTAAGCTATCAAAATGTCATGTTTGATGAGTAGTATGCATTGCTAAGAACTTTATAGAAACTTTTTTGCACCCTCAGATTGCAGATTTGGACCCTTCTGATGTTTTTGTGCTGCAGGGTCCCGTGTGTAGCAAAGTACGCACACAGCGAGTCACCTGCTTCCCTTCAGCCGCTCGGCGTCTTTCTCCAGAGCGTCCATCAGCAGGAACGAGTCTTCGGCCGGTTCGTACACGTCTGTGAAAGCGCCACGGCCGGCTGGAGCGTACAGGGGCGTCGGGTACATGACAGCTGCAAGGCCTGATGGGAACAATGGAGATGCATCGGTTTTAGAAATATCATGATATACTGCGATATAGCGCTGCGTGATTCATTAGGGAAGCCAGTTGAATATCGATTCAATAAGTGACGATGCAAATCAGCTGAAATCCCGATATAATCAGGAACAGGTTTATATGAATGTATTTCTGAGGAGAACTGTCTTCAGAAAACTACGTTGAATCGTTGTTCAGCGATTCATTGCTGTTCATAAGCGCCACCTGCTGGTAGAAACTGAATCTGCGTCTTGTAGGGTCAAAAATAATCAAAAACTTCTGCTTTCCTGTCCCAAGCATGAGTAACGAAAGGGCAATTCCTGAAGGTAAAGGCCTGTAGGTCAATCTCCTGCACAGTGGGTGAAGCTGTAATCTGCTGATTGGTCAGTTTGAATGATTTTAGTCACATGGTCAAGGAAGGAAGAAAACTTCTTTTCCTCTACCAGGTAATATTTTACATAAATACTGGGTACAATTAACAGTTTATGTTTTACCATCCTTTATCTATTTTGCAACCAATTCAAGTGCAACCCTAGCAAAATGCTTTTATTAAACCGTTTTAATGATAAATGATGTGTTAGATTGTTAATATGAAGAGATTTCTTTTTTTGTTATTACATCTTTGATTTGGGGTTTATTTTATATTTACAATTTAGTTGTTTTATTATTATTATTTCAATTTCATAATGAAATATGCAACATTTTGTTCAAGCAACAATAAAAGGACGCATTTTCATTCAAGTTTCGTTAAAAAACAAACAAACAAATGTGAAATTCATCATTTTAAACTCTCAAAGTATATTCAAAATAATTATTTAACATTAAAATGTACTAGATTGCCTTCATTTGTTTTATTTAAATTTTACAATAAATATTGTACCATGGATTTTCTATCAAGATATTATCATACCATGATATTTTGATATCATTAGATCCCTAGGGGAAAACAATGCAAGTTATTAATGGGGTTCAGAAACAATGTCCAGGTCTGCTGGTTGGGTGGTCAGATGTTTGGAGCAGACTCCATGCACCTCACTCACCGACGAAGCCGCTGCAGTCTGGTTTTAAGTGTTGTTTCACACGCAAACCGCTTGATTGGGGCTTTTATGGATTTATTTTCTGAGCTCTGGCACGCCGGAGCGCTCGATGGTGTGAATGTGAAAAGCCTCGAGCGTGTAAAATCTGCTCTAAAAACAAGAGGATTAAGAGAGGAGAAGTTTACAATGTCTTAATGAAGTCTATAAATGAAGCAGCATCCGTCTGAACAAGCATCACTCCATCACATAAACCAGCTTCCAGACATCTGGAATAATTTCTGTCCTTTCATACAGCCAGCTCACAACATACTGAGCTAGTACCACGGTACAGTGATGGTAAAACTATGGGACTTTGATATTAGTGCTGTCAAACAATTGATGGCATTCAAAATAAGAGTCTTTGTTTAATTAATACATAATGTGTGTTCTGTCTGTGTTGATTTATTATGTACATATAAACGCACACACATGCATGTATATATTTTGAAAATATTACCTTATAGTTTTTTTTAATGATTGTCTGGCATTTATTATAAGGTAACTTTACTTTACCATAGCAGTATCATGTCATTGTTATATTCTTTTGGTATTATCATAGTACATGATTTTTTATATATAGCTCACAGTACATAACATAATTATCATATTAATGCGACGTCACATTTACATGATAAACAGAGCAGCAACGGTGCTATAATACTTTGCTGTAAGCCTGTAACGTTAAATCAAGCAACTTAGTGTGTGTTATCTATGATGGTCTCGGAATACTACGGCATTACTACCTTTTTTTGTAAAGCGCGCACTCGTAAACATTATTTATAATATTTTAGACTTTTCGACACGGACGTGTATTTTAAACTTTATATGATATGTGATAATGAAGGTGTTTCTTACCCTGTCTGCTCCAAACGCATGGTTTTCAAACACAACAGCGCGTGGACTCGACACAGAACACTTCCGGTTACTGTCACAAGTGCATTATGGGAGTCGTAGTTTTTCAACATGAATTCGTATTCCATGCTTGTATGTGTGCATCATAACGGAAATATTATAAAAACAACTTACAATCGATAATGTACGCTTAATGGTAACGTGTAGCAGAGTGTATATAGTAAATCCCAAATCAATGAAAACCTGTTTAGAAATTTTCCTCAGTCCACAATTCTTGTATTGTCATATACATACATCCCAGCTAAAGTATATATCAGAAATAAGCACTTTTATTGTTGTCCGTGCAAACGTGAGCTCCAGATGGCCCTGGTTAGAGCGTCCATGTGCTGTTTCAGCTATTAACAGCCCTGCAAACTCTCAGTTATATACAAGAGGGACTCATAAAAGACAAGCAATAAAACATGCAATTTGTGCATGCAGCGAGTGATAAGGCAAATGACTCATTTTAATTTAGGCATTCCTGGATCTGCAGAAAGGCCAGAGCTTTTCAGGAACTGTCACTCCTTAGAAGTCGACCAATGGGGTCTATCTATATGTGGGGATTATAGAAATTATTAATTTTGTAATGTAACAAGGAGGCTTTAAGTTATTAAACATTATGATAAGGACATTTATAATATAAACAGGTTTATTTATTTGAGAAAAAAAAAATATATAGCTATATAAATAAATAATAATATTTCTTATAACAACATATATCCAAATAAGTGCACATAGTACGTTCATAAAAACTCTCAATAGATGGCAGCATTGATCTATCTGTGCTTTTCTTTCAGGCTCATTGAAAAAAAATAATTTTTTTTCCAAGTTGAAATTTTGAAAGCACCATTTGGCAAGGTTCATGCCAATATCAGTAGATATCACTTTAATCTTCATTCTGAATCATACTTAATGCTCTGTTAAAACAAATAATCTGACTGGACTCGTGGAAGCAGGACTGGTCAGTCTCCGGAGCACAAATACACTCAGGAGCTGCTGCATGTAAACCCAGCCGTAAGAAAAACAGCTATAAATCAACAGCGTACAAAACACCTTCAGATGACTCTTATTTCATTCACGCCTTCAGCTCCAGGTGTTAAACAAATACAGAGCGAGAATTAATACTGACACTAAACTCAGCAGCTGACACAGTTCACTGGAAATCTGCTTTATAGCCAAGAAACTGCTCACGGGTCACAGACAGCAGGGAAATAATGTCCAGATACAGATAATCTAATATAAATACACATCCATTGTGCAAAAAACAATAGTTATGAAAACACTCTCTGAAGACATTTCTTTATATTTGTCCTTTTTCTAAAGTGCAGTGTAATACAGGTTCAGAATGACGTGCGAATGAAAACAGAATATTAATTTCTCAGTAACTTCAGAGATTCAGCATCTTTCCACTGGCGTGTGACCTTTCAGAGAGGTTCACAGGAAGATCTTAAACCGTAAGGAACTGTAAAATGTGTGCAGTTCTCCTCTGAGCCAAACGTTCGGTTCCTAGATCCGTTCTCTGTGGTTGCAGCAATGCTTTTATGAGGCTGAAGTTATAACTCGGATTTAAACGAATGAAGTGTCTGACTCTCTGCATTAAAAAGCTGCGCACGTTCATTAAAGCCAGCTGCATACTTTATTCAGGGCGCTTTGCTCGGGATGTTCTGCTCTTCTCTGGAGACGTTGGGCTGTGTGGAGAGCTTTATGAGAGATCGGCTGGCACTGAGACATCAGCAGAACTCCTTCTGAAGCTCATAAACATGCTCTTCAAAGCACTTCAACAGCACAGACGCTTCTTTAAAAGGATTTGTACTTGTGAAGCACAAACTGAACGTTTACTCTCTCATCTGAGATTCTGTCAACGGAATGGGAGTGGATGTATAATATAATATAACATAATATAGTATAATAAAGTCACATTTCAAGCTGCTTTATAAATAAAAGTGTAAGTGCGGTCAAATATATGCAGTCGAAATAATGCTGATATATAATATAACATAAAACAACTGATATATAATATGAAACTGATCCAGCAGTATTTGTCAAAAACTTTGACACTACAAAGAGATCTGTGGCTGAATGTTTATTATTGTTTAATATTTAATATGAAAGCATTTTGCAGCCAATCTCACAATTTTATAAGCCTTTTAAATCAATAAATCTTTGGAAGTGGATTTACAAGTTTCATGTAATTTTACATAAAATGCTTAGAATTAAAAAAGAACAAATCAACATATACTTCACATTTACAGTCAAAACATGAGCAGAAAGCAAAAACTGATATTTCCAGAACTGCCTGCACGACACATTTTCTTGTTAATTACAGATTTACACAGTAAAATTGTAAACGCGGCCAAAACTGTGTAAAAACAACTGATTATTTTTTAAAGTGATAATATCATATAACATATTTAGGTAAAAAAAAGTTCAGCCATGTGTATAATAGTCAAAATAATACTGACCTTTAATATACAATGCTACTACCACTATATTATATAAAACTGATACATCCGGACTTTTCCATTTAATTCATTGTAATTTAGCATATTTAATGTATATTTAATTTAATTTAATGCAATGCTGCAAAGAGATCTGTTAATGAATATTTTGTGTTTTAAAATATTTACAAAAAACTGCAACATTTTTTAAAATAAAATTAAACATCCATCTTAAAGTAAATGAATAAATTGTGTCTGGTATGTGGGAATAGCTGGAGCTACTGTCATCATAAAACTCGTATAAAATCAATTCCTAACAACCTCCTTTATGGCAGTTCATAAACGTCAGTACTGTAGAAATATGAGTAACGAGTAAAAGTATTCCAGTAAAATTACAAAAATGTTACACATACTGTCACGAGGATTCCAAAGAATGCAGTTAATGCCATTTTTGAAGCATCAGCGCACAGATGTCCTGATTATTGGACGCCCGCTGAGGAATATGACTGAAAGAAACCGCTCTACTTACTTATTAAATTATTATGGGTCTGCGAGGGGAACCATCAGATAGATGAACGGGGTGCGGCTGGAATTTGCAGTAATTTTCACAGGTGATGTCTGTGGTTGCAGAGATTGGAGTCACTCAGGGGTGTTTGTGTATAAACGATAGCTCGACGGGGCCGATGGAGCCAGATTTACAGCGGCGCGGAGCCCATGCTGCACACAGGAGTAACCTATACTGTGAATTTATCACACAGAGCCTCTACAAGCTACTGGATTTATTGCACCCTGCTGTCCATCATCTCAAGCACAGATGGAGAAAGAGAAGGAAAAACTAGCAAAGCTTGCATGAAGGCATTTTTAGTGCGAGTGTTGCTCAAGAAGATCTTTGGCACTTGAAGAAAGCGAACCGTTAGCGTTCCCAATCTTCTCTATTGTTGCTCATGTAATGCAGGACTCAAACGGGCCCGTGTCACAGATTATGTGCTCTAAAAAACAGGGCCTAATATGCACTGGGCTAATATGAAGAAATATTCCATATAGATTTGTTACCTGTATTTGAAATGAGGCGTTTTGGGTTGAAACAGATTTTTGTAAACTTAACAGATAATATCTTTGCAGAAAATTAGCAGTAGCTTTTCAATAGAATATTTTTTTTTCTATAGAATTGCTTGTTACAGTGCAATACAATATACTTTAGGCAAATAAATGAGGTAAATTGCAACATCTAACTACAGGTGTGCCTCAGGGCTCAGTGCTTGGACCGCTTCTCTTCTTTGTCTACATGGCATCTCTAGGCTCTGTGATTCAGAAACATGGCTTTTCACATCACTGGTACTCTGATGACGCTCCTCTCTACCTCCTACTCCATCCTGATGATCCAAAGATAACATTCCTTGCTGGATGAAGAACCATTACTTCATCAGAATTGCACCTTCCAGTCAGACTCATCAACCATAGCTCCTTCAAAAACAGCCAGAAACCTTGGAGTTGTGATTGATAATCAGCTGACTTTCTCAGAGCACATTGCTAAAACTACACAGTCCTGCAGATGTGCTATATTTAACATCAAGAAGATCAGGCCTTTCTTTCAAAACAAGTTGTTCAAAACACTCCTTGTTCAAGCTCTTGCTGTGTCCAGACTGGACTATTGAAATCTGTTTATTAATCTGCACTGGCTACCAAGAGCTGCTTGTATCAAATTCAAGACATTATTGTTTGTCTACAAAACCAGCTCTGACTCTTAACCTCCTAACCTCATTACTTCAGACGAATGAGCCTCTAGAAGCTTGTGTTCTGTAAGTGAACGCACTTTATTGTTTATCCCAAAGAGGCACAAAATCTTTTCCAATAGCTTTTCTATAGAATTTTTTTTTTTCTATAGAATGTTAGTTAAAAAAAATCGATGTATTAGTAGTTATCATGATGTGTGCTGTATAACTAAAACATGCAAAATGGCCTTGAAAATCTCCTTAAAACTATCCTAACTACTCAGTATGACGATTTTCCAGCATATTTGAATCCTCCTCAGCAGGAAGTTTAATGCTCAGGTCAGGGGTTTGTTTAAATCTCTGCCCCTAACATGAGCAACAGGGATGGCTGGCTACTAATTAAGAGTTATTAAAGGAAGGAGGTTAGATGAGAGGTGAGTGGATTTATTCGTCTTTAGGGAGTTTGTGCGTTCCTTCTTCAGCTCCTGCATGTAGTCAAGCCGGCGTTATACTAGCACTGAGAGAAGATACGCCGAGCGCTGAGAAACGGCTCACTTTACTGCCTCTATAAACAGCAGTTTGGCCTACTTCCACCACAGGACTAATAAATGGCAGAGCGGCTTGTTTTGCTGGTTAATGATGGCGTGTGAGGGCACAGGGTTACAGAACCGTCCTCTGTTTATGATTAATGTGTGTACATCAGTATCACAAGGCATGTAGTGCCACTACTTCTGATTATTAAAAGAAACACCATGACCACTAGTCGAAAAAGTACTATATGTAACCATCAATTCATTTAGATTTTACATTTGTAGAAAACAAAATAGTGCTTGTTTTAGAGCTTTTAGCAGGCAGCACTAAATATATATATAATTGAAAAACTATGACAATATCATGACAGCAAAACCATTATTCAACGCTCTTAAAGAAATGTTTATGGATTGTTCTTATAACTTTATTAATGCTTGCTATACATTCTCATAATGTTGAGAAAATGTTCTGAGATTAACATTCATGATGTTTTAAGAAATATTTCTTTTTTTAACTTTTAAATAATGTTCTAATCACAACGAGAAAGCTAGTCACTTCAACGTTTTAGAAACATTTCAAAACAATCTTCCCAAATATTTTCATAACCTAAATTTCATATCTGACCCATTAAATTATGAAAACATTGTTTCTGAACATCCAGTTTCAAGAACAATTTTTCTTGGTTATGAAAACATTCCACTGAATAATTTTGCAAGAATTATATAAAAAGCATTACTTTTGTACGTTCTCAGAACTTTCTGAAAGAGTAGATGCATAAAAAATTTAAATAAATAAACAGCCAACTAAAATGTTTCAGGAAAAATAAAATAAATGTTACATGAATAAATAATAAATAATTTGTTTGTCCTAACATTTTTCAAACATGGTAACGTTACTTTTAAATGTTCTGAAACAAGTAAATACACACAAAAAAAGTTATACACAAAGGGAATCAACACAGTAGTAAACGCTCAGAATTGCAAATGAGACTTTCAGTCCAAACAGTCCGGGAGTGTGACTTATAAAGGGGAGGAGTCGAGAAGTTCTGGCCCGGGGTTCTCCTCCTCCTCCACGGGAGTAGTAGTTCTGACTGGGGTGTTGAGACAGTTTAGATGACAGCTCAAGGACCACTGGATTGTTTGTCAGTCCATGAAATTACGGGGTTGTGTTTTTCGAGCCAGGGGTTTCCGAGAATTATGGGATATCCGAGTGAGTGAATGGCGAAAAGATGGATGTTCTCAGTGTGTAACAGGCTAGTCTGCAATTCTAGTTCTTCAGTGGTGAACTGCACTCTCCCTGGCCCTAGAGGGCGTCCATCTAGGGCTGCCACTACCACCCGGGATCCACTTGGAAGGAGAGGAAAATCATAGGTTTTAGCGAAAAACTCGTCAATGAAATTCCATGCAGCCCCAAAATCAATTACAGCGATCGTCTCTACCCACTTCTCTTTAGTTAAGATGGCTCACCCTAGAAGTATCTGAATGCGAGGGTCTGCAGGGGCAGGAGGCTCGTGGATGCCCTGACTGGCCGCAATACAGACACTGCCCTCCCACATGGCAGTTGCCCTATCCATCGCTCTACCGGTGAGTAGGGAACACACAAAGGAGACCTTGCTGTCATCTGTGGAATACAACTGGTGTTGTTGATTAATGAACAGTGAACATTGCAACAGAAAACCCTTATACTTGGTGTTGATGCCATCTAATTTATCAGGAAGGGAAAGACGAGGATTGGGGTTTGGCGGTGGCGTGACGGGGTTTGGTTGAGCGGCCGCCATGTTGGAGAGTGTGCTCGCGGCGTGAGTGTCTGCATCGTCCTCACCAGCTCTTCAGTGAGTGAAGTGAGCTTGACAAGCTGTTGCTGGTGAATGGCTAGTATAGAGGCTTGGGAAGATACCTCACTGGCCAAGTCAAGTCACTTTTATTTATATAGCGCTTTTAACAACACAGATTGTAGCAAAGCACAGAACATTATCAAGCAGGAAAATAGAGTGATGGTAATGTATAATGACGAGATTAAACTATTTATTTATCAAATGCAGAGACGGTCTCTGTAG
>JAUMHR010000042.1:17858738-17886311 GCA_032361145.1 Enteromius fasciolatus | reverse complement strand
TCATTGTGTTGTGATGTTATCTCTGCACTCGCCGGCTCAACAAACACAACAATAAAGCACTGCTCTCACACACACACTTTCTTCTGGTCCGGGTGCATGTCTCAGTTTTTAATGTCAGACACACACTGTGGACATGAATAAACATTACATTTTGAAAGGCTGATTTTGTTATGAATAATTTCTTTGTCTTTTGGATATTATTAGCCTAATAATCTGACGAATTCCACAATTAACTGTGAAACATTATTACATAAGACATCTAACTTATAGGCTTAATTTAATATCCTTAACTAAATATAATTCCAAGGTTTGTAAAAATAAATCAGTAGTGATTCATAAATTGAAATAATTTAAATTCATTCAAAAATGAATTGCAGAATAATCCCAGCAAATGCAATATTAGCGGGTCCGTCACTTTTTTGGTTCCCCTTGAAACATATTCCACAGTATGCAGCACGTTTCTTAGTTTGCGTGTGTTGTGATGGGTTGCAGTGCGTTTCTTCATGTGCACGTGTTGTGAGGATCAGCAGCACTTGTGTCGCCAACTTGATGAAAAAGTTTTCTTAATGTGTTGGAATCTTTGACTGAATGCTTCTTTGTGGAACTGAATATGTTTTTTTTCTACTGTATGGCATCGCTGACAAGAACCTTTTATGCACCTACTCCAAAAGAAATTTCTTTTATCTGCAATAAAGCTCTTTCTGATTCTGAAAAAGAATGATAATCTTATATATCAAACTTTATAATAGTTGGTTGTAGTTACAAAGGTATTTTACATGTGCTGCATACACTGTACAAAAAAACAATTCACTGTAGTATACTGTATATCACAGAGAGTACTGAATGTATGCAGGTCAGGCTGGATGTTCTTTATGAAGCTCTGTGATAATACGAGTTACAATAAAGTCATTTAAAAAATGCATAGTAACTATCCAAAAGAACTGAGCAGCACCCTGGCAATCACCCGCACATTTACTTTTTGCACCCAATGTCATAGTTACAAAGCACGGCAGCAAAATGCATCCGTTTATTCAGATCCTGAGCGTTTTCATCACGGCGTAACGATAACGAAGACATGGAGCCCTGCATGGAGTTCTGCTGCTTTCAGGCTTTTTGAAGGAAGCTCTAAAGAAACAGGGCCTTTGGCTTCGGTGCAGTTTCTGTTAAAAGCCAAATGACGACAAACAAGCTTGACATCTCTGGCCTGGATAAGACACGTTCACCGGCAGCTGTCAGACATCTTTCATCCAAACACAAACGCCTGGAGGATTGTGGGCCAGAATGAACCATACTGTTCTTTCCCGTCTCATTTGTTCTCGTGCTTTCCCTCTCTCTATTTCCAGAAGGAGTTCAAACCCTACAGCATTGTGATTTAGAGAGACAGGCCACTGGCCTACTGCTGGAGATTCTTACGTCTAATGACCTCAGAGAGACTCCGTCAGACCATCCATCATCGCGTACGGAACGCTTACATAATGCTATTTACACAGAGCTACGCTGTACGCTTATGTCACGGCTCCTCGATTGCTGTAAAATTCAGAAAAATGCATTTGAGAAGGAAAAGTCTGTCCTCGTGTGACTCCCCGCACGCGTTGTACTCACCATGGATCATACAAAAGCAAGTAAATAGAAGACGGATGGTCAGATGAGATCGCGTGACAAAATGGGACATTTCGTGCCCCGGAGCAGAAACTTACGATCTATCTGTACGTGCATTTTTAATCATTCAATTGCTCATAAAACTCGCACACACAGATCAGCTGTGGAATTCCACTCAGTGTAATCAGAGCCACACGGATCGCTCCTGTGTTTGCTTTACCGGCCTTTCGCATGTAATTGATTGGCGCGATTTGTGCCGTAATTACTGAAGTCTGTTATTCCGTCATACTGGAGGGTAAAATCAGTGCAAAACAGTGAATAAGTAAACAAGAATGTATTGTGATATTGCGTACAGAACCCACCCAGAGCGACTGACTGTACACCCTTCACTGATATACATACTCATTATATCGTTTACACGGAGCATGCATACTTGAGCCCTTTCATGAGAACGTTCTGTCTGTAATTAGCACTGTTTGCTAAGACAAGCAGTACTGTTACGATCACGCGTGACTGATACCTGTGATGTGTGGCATGTTGACGGGTGCTAAAAAAAGTCCAATACTTACACTTAAGCAGGGACCTGAGTCATATAAAGAGTCCAGAAGATCACGGAGACTTGCAGGACTCTTGAACAGCAGACAAGGAGAAAATATATGGGGGAAAAGACATCAGTGAGTATTGAACTTTGTGCATATTTCACAAATTTTGTACGCAAAGGTTTGTAGTTAAGTATGAAACAATGTTTCCACCATGTGCTTTGGTAAACTGACACTGATAGGAAAACACACTTTCATGAGATTTAAAAAAAAGAAAAAAAAAAAAAGTGAAATAAAATGTAAAAAGCCTCTAAATTATGAGATAAAAAGTCAAAATAATGACAAAAAAATCCCAATTATGAGACAGGAAGTCAAAATGAGTACATACTAAGTATGTCCGCACATTTCCTGCAAACAACCTGATTTAAAGCTTTGATACTTAAAACTCATTTTATATTATATCACATGAGAGTTATGTCTTTTGCATGAGAGCAAGTTGAAGTGTGAATCCTACTAGGGTTGAAGATGGCAGATTAGTCCATTTTTATCTGAATGCAACAATATGTTTGTGGAACCAAAATAATAACATAATCTACTTTATTGTTCTTAAATTCAATTGTTTTGACAAAACCGATGAAGGATCATGCTGTCCTGTGTTGACACAGCCGTGAGCGTCTTACAAACGGGAACATTATGGCCATTTTCTCTCAGCTGCCAGCTGCCTCTATATCCCGTCCAGATGAGACGTGGAGAAACCCTGACTCGTTCCAGCGCAGGAGTGGAAAGACGCTGTCGTTTTCCATCTGCGGGGAAAATCTCTTCTTTTGCAATGAAAAAAAAAAAAAAAACTTGAAATTTGACCATTTTCTGCTGCTCGAACTTGATGAAAATAATTAAAGATCACTGAAGTCAAAAGGTTGCTCAAATGAGCTCAAGTCGTACTATGAACAACCTGGTGTAAGCTAGGAGTAAATGTGCTTTTTGCTGAGACAAACATAATTATGCAAATCAGGATTATGAGATAAAAAATTGATATGAGAGTAAAAGTCAAAATTATGATATACTAAACAATGACACAATTAAAACATATGTATCAGATTGAAGTAGAATTTGATTTAAAGTAAAATTATGATTTTTTTTCTTATGACAAGTATAAAAATCAATTAGATAAAAATCGGTATACGAATAAAAGTGATAATTAAAACGTCACAATTATGAGATACTGAAGCATGATAAAAGGCAATACATGACATAATTAATCATGAGATTGAAGTAGAATTTGATCTTCATTAAAATTGAGATAAAAAGATGACACAAACTTTTTTGTGTTAAAAGTGACTTTTGTCAATTTTTGTCAAAGTCAATTTTGAATGAAAGAGAGTACTGATGCATGAAAGTTACACACATGAGCAGTGATTTGAACGGTTATCACATGTGTTACAACTAATTTTATGAGATAAAACATAATGATGACAAAAGCCAAAATTATGAGACAGACTTAAATCATAATTATGAGACAGAAGTAGATTTCACTCTTAAGGTGTGATTAGGAGATATCATACAATAATAATGACATAAAAATCATATTTTCAAATCAAGTAATCATAAATCAAATAATAAAAAAACATTTACATCAATTTCAACTTTTGAACAAAACTATGCACATAGATGAACAGTGATTTGTGCTGTTTGCTATCACTGTTACTATCACACATACGGAGTTCAATTAGCAAACTATGAGATTAAAAAAAATTCGTAATTATGACATAAGATTAAGTCAAAATCATAATTACAAGACAAAAGATCAACATAAGATAAAAATGTATAATATAAGACATAAAAAATAAATTGTTCTGACTTGTCATCAATTTGTATGAAAGAAGGAATTATCCACACAAATATCCAGAACAAATCATGATGGATCTAAAGAAAAATGACGGTTGCTGGTTCACGTTCGCGTCACTGACATCTCCATCTCTGCAGGCGTCCTGCTGCTCTGTTCTCATAAAGTTTACGAGCTCTGCTATTAAGTGGAAATCAAAGTCAATCTTGGAGCTCATTGTGTTTTCTCAGTGACTCAAGCCCACTCGTATCAGTGAACGCAGCTCTTACGTCACCATTTACGCATGGCAGGCCTCTGCATCCTGACGGTTCAGATGCAGTTGAACTTTAAGTCTTTAACCAGCAATGACTGAGGGCTCCATGACGGGTAACTCTGGCATCATGAGTGCTCAGTCACAGGGCGGTTTATGAGGCGGAACGGAGCGCTGAGAGGCCAGGAAACCTTAACACCAACGAGAGCAATGAAAGGGAAGGGAAGGGTTATTTCCAGGATATTTAAGGTCTGGAGGTTGAAAGGCAGGTGCACAGGTAAGAAAGCTCTGATTGCGGTGAAATATGTGAGGCACAGATGAATCATTGTGAAACGAAGTCACTCCCGATCACTTATGAAATTATGGAGCTGTAATGCTTTGTGTCATCTAGACATCAAAATGTAATTTAATACCACCTGCACAAATCAGGATTAACTGGATTGATGTTGCCTATAAAACATGTAAATTTGTTTCTCTCCTCTCAAACTTCTATTTGCTTCTGTCATATGATGTGAAACATTTTCCCATTTAATCTGTTTTAAGGAGAAGGTCAAAACATAACTGAAGAATTGGAAAGCAGCTTATAAAGCAAGGGTGGCAATGTCTGCCAGTGCTGGTATCCAGAAGAAAAGTCTCACTGTTCATGAAAAGTTGGCTAATGGATTTCATGAACATAAATTGAAGTATTTTAAGGAGGAGCATGAAATGAAGATGAAGATACTACTAGTAGAACTGGAGTTAAAGATGAAGGAGAGAGAGAGATGCAACAGGTCAAATGTCACATCAGTACATGAATCTGTGAAATAAATATTTTTTTATTAAGAAAAGATGGATGTTGTGGTGGTTTCAGTAACATACCAGACCAAAAGGTTGTTTGTGTCAGATCTGAACAGAGGGTTGAAAGTTAAATAATGTAAACAGATTTATTTAAAGTGGCACAATGCAAAAGCATCCCTGTACGCAAGTCCTTCTTTGAGGTTTGTTGTACATGGTGGCACGTCTGGATTGTCATCCTCTTTTATTGGGGGATATGGGAATCCCTGCTTTTTTTAGGTAGTTGTGAAGAACAGCTGTTGCAATGATGACCGTGCAGCATCTACTTGGTTTGAATCCGAGTGTTTTCCTAAGGCGCT
Source organism: Enteromius fasciolatus (assembly GCA_032361145.1). NCBI lineage: Eukaryota > Metazoa > Chordata > Actinopteri > Cypriniformes > Cyprinidae > Enteromius > Enteromius fasciolatus. Next base: position 17,880,947 of record JAUMHR010000042.1, on the reverse strand, counting down.
AAAAACGACTCTTCCAAACACCAAACATGTGCTCGACTAAACCCCTTGTGCACATGGTTGCAGTGCAGTTGTTCAGCTGTTGTTGGGTGCAAGTATGGCGTAAACAAGAAATCCTTCTGAGCATACCCACTGTCAGCGAAATTCCATTATGATCTCTTCTTTCAAATTGAGTATACAGAGATAAGTGGAGGAAAATTTGTGAATCATGAGCTGCACCTTTCCACCATGCAACAACGTTTGAAAACTGGGGAGTGCATACACCTTGGACATTTATGGAGAACCAGTTCTTTCGGTTCCTGTATTCCTCAGCATCTGGAGTAGAGGGACGCTTAATGGGAATATGGGTTCCATCTATGCAACCTATGACTCCTGGGAAATTTCCATATTCATAGAATAATACTCTGTAGTTAGCCTGGGTTCTAGCATCAGGGAAGTTTATGTAATGTGCTTCTAATTCACAAATGGCCTTGCACACTCTGTGAATGACTTTACATACTGTTGGTTCACCGACACCACATAAATCCCCAGTTTATCAATGACAGGTGCCACATGCCAAGAACCTTAAAGTTATGAGCACCTGGAGACAAACTGGAATAGGCTGTCCTCTTTGGGTCACAGATGAAAGCCTGGGTTCTAAGATCTCCACTGCATTTGCTTTATGCATCTCGAAAACGTATTTCATCAAAACGTTGCAACGGGTCACTTCTGTCTGCAAGAACTTGCTGGTGGAAAGCGCTGATCATCATTGACATAGTCCAAGTAATCCATGTGTCCTCCACATGAAATTATTCTGAAGTTAAACCTGCCTCCAATTTAGTCCTGAAGTTGCTCTAGTCTTCCTCCAGGAAATTTCCCTATTAAATTCTGGACTACACTAAGACGTAGACTTTTTAAAACCAAGACAGAGAAAGCACATTTCTGTTAGTCTGATTTAAATGGCCATTTTAGTCTAGGACTAGGCTTAATCTTGGTCCAGGAAACCACCCCAATATGTTTCAACAAGTCTGGATTTCAACAAGCAATTATGATTGCACATAAACAATACACAAACAATATACAGCCAGAAACAGACTTTGTCCAAATAGTGCATGTCCCATGAAGATATTTTGAAAATTTCTACAATTGGATTATATCAAAACTTAATTTTAGATCATTGCTAAGAACTTCATTTTCAACTTCAACTTTAACTTTACTGAGTTAAACTGTAAACTCAGGAATTACATTTTTGCACCCTCAGATTCCAGATTTTCAAATAGTTGTTTCTCTGCCAAATACTGTTGCATCCTAACACACCAGACATCAGTGGAAGGCAGATTTTGTCTGATGTCCAAATCTCAACTTTGAAAAAAATACTCTTATGACTGTTTTTGTGTAGCTAGCGGTAGCTAGCATTGTCGGCACTCATGTGTAGTCTAAGGATGTGACTGGCTTTCAAAGGCTTAATCATTACATTAAGATGACATAACAGCAATACTGTGAGTGAACGCATCATAACTCCACTGTTCATTAACTACCTAGTGGAATTAATATTACTAATGACCCAATGGTTCATTATGCAGTCTGTGCACTTACACTGCCCTTTCCAGGAACATGAAGATGATGTTTGGACAAAATCATCTAAAGAATTCCTTCTTACTGTACTACATTACACCACTGTATATTTTTACTTTAGTAAACGCTTCTGTATGAAGAATAAGGTATAACATTATATATATATATATATAAAGCACAGTTCACTACATGCATGTGCACTGTACTCTCGCCTCTGTGTATTTTCTTTTAGCACAGACATAAATGTGAAAACTAGATACACGTGGAAGTCGTAAAAGCCCTGATTCAAATACACGGAGGGAGAAAAAAAACACCCCCCACTGATACTCATTCAACAAGCCATTTATGCATAATCCAAATATGGCTCCATTATGCCTAAAAAGTGTAATTAAAGCCAGAGCACCAGTCCAGAATTTTGGCAGCACGTAGAAAAACACATCATTGTCACGTTGCAGGTGAAGCCCGTCTTTCTGACCTCCCATGTAAGGTTTATAAACAGACCCTTGTCTTGTACAATACATGAACAGCAGATTGGTACATTTTCTCAAGACAGACAAGGTGTCTGAAGCCCATGCAATGCTCACAGGCACAATGTAGGCTGTAGGATTCTGCTATGTGTTGAGAAGTTGCTTATGGTGTTTTTGTTGTTGTTGTTGTTTTTAGCTTGTTGCTATGTAGTGGCTAGGGTGTTCTGGGTGGTGCACACTGACAACAACTGCACAAATAAAACCCACTACAGCAACTGCATAGCAACTCCCTGGCAACCACCTAAAACCATTTGTCTGCAAAAAAAAAAAAAAAAGGTGCCAATGTACCAAAACTAAAACATGTTAGGTAGCACAGTGAAGACAAAAAAAAGACATAAAAAAAAGAAAAACAGTAATTGCATAGCAACACCCTAACAAACACCTAAAACCTCATATGTGCCAAATGAAAAACAAACTGTCAGAACACTTTAGCAACTGCATAATAATCTTCTGGAAACAATATAAACACTTTATGAAACATATAGAAATGTGCCAACAGCTTAGTAACTGTATAGCAACACCTTGACAACCACCTAATACACTTTAGCATCCACACAAACAGTTTAGTAAGTGCATAAGAACACCAAACCCTGAACCCTAGACAGCCACCTAAAACTCTTCAGCAGTGAAAAAAATGTAGCAATTGCAACACAACAACAAGAAACAACTTTACAACTTCATAGCAACTCACTGGAAACCACTTAAAACAACCACAAAAGCGACCACACAGCAATATGCCAACAGCTTAGTGACTGCATAGCAACACCCTGGTTACCAACAAAACCTTAAGCAACCACATAGCAATGTGCCAAATAAAAATAATAGAACACATTAGCAACTGCGTAGCAACACCCCGGTAACCAGTTAAAACACTATGGCCCAGTTTCACAAACAGAGCTTAGCTTAAGCCAGGACTAGGCATTAGTTAAATTAGGATATTTAAGCAACTTTTACAAAAATGCCATATAAGAAAATATTACAGGTGTGCATCTTAACACAGAACAATGACACTGACATGTTTTAAGATATTTATATTCTGAGTCAGCTCAAACAGTCTGGGACTAGCTTAAGCCTTGTCTGTGTGGGGAACAGGTTATAAAAAATGTGCAACTGCATAGCAACACCCTGGCAACCAGTTAAAACCTTTAGCAACCACATAGCAATGTGTTAAATAGAAAGAGAACTCTCAGAAACTGCATAGCAACACCCTGGAAACCACCAAAAATACTTAGGAACCACACCCTGGTTTCTAGAGAATTTGCTAAAATATTTTTTTTTTTTAAATAAAATCAAAATAATACATGTGCAATTGCTTGGTATAAAGTTCTAGGGAAAAAAGCACTTCAACAAAAAGCATGCTCAATGCAGAAAATTAATCCATTGTTTTGGTTGATGGTGTAATCAAATGTAAAATAAAAATTGGAAGGTTCAGAATAATAGAAATGTCTGTATTTTTACAGCATGACAGGTCCATTTGTGAAGTGCTGTTTCATGAATATACCTTTGTTAAGAGTCTGTATTATGGGACTATTTTAATTCAGTCGTTTGGCCTTGTGAAGACTGAGTAAAGAGCCGATACAGACGAGAGGGGAATGTCGAGCCATGTTTCTCCATCCGATCCAAATTAATCAAGACAATACACAAAGCCGCTTCCTACCTGAACCGAGCAGCGCTTTACAGGAATGTGAAGCGTTAGCAAAGAGAGGAACGCATTCACACTTCATCACATTCACCGGAGACGCTAAACTCACTAAAGTGAATGTGACGAGTGTTTTCAGTAACACCGGGAAAGCAGCTGGAGCAGATCACGTCTTGTTTTAAAAGCCAGCTAGCAGAGTATTATTGAATCCATCCTGTGCCAGAATACAGCTGCATGTTTCAAAGTCAACATGAAACCAATATCTTAATACGCATTCCTGCTCTTATTGTGTGCGATTCATCAATGCACGTTATTCTCAAGAATTCAATAACGTTTACTGCCAGATGTTGTACTACAACATATCATTTACTTTTGTAGCTTTAAGGTTAATACTTAGGATTATGGGTTTTGAATGAAGTAATAGATAGTAGTAATAGATATGTTTGCAATAAATATAAAAAACTTAAAACAACATCAACTGTAGAAAATGAATGCATTCTTTCAGTTGGTGGTTTCCTTTATGTTTCAAGCTACAAAATAATAGAAAGTCACATTTTTAAAGTCACCACAAGAATAGCTCCATCTACATGAATCTAAATCTACAAATGTATCTCCAAATAAAATTATGATAGCACCATCTAACTTGAATCTTTAGACCTATAGTTTTGAGGTTGGTCTAGCAAATGAACGTGCACATTATACAGCAGGTTACGGCAGTGTTATGAATGTAGTGCAGTACTGCCAACCTGATCTCACGGCAATTCGTACATATTTTACGAGGTGGCTAATTGGTACGAATTGTACGACCTCACTCGTACGAATACATACGATTTATTCTAAATTGTACGTATTTTACGAGATGTCAATTCGTATGAATTTGTACGAATGACCTAAACAAAACCCCGCCCCTAAACCTACCCATCACATGGTTTTAGACAAATCGTATGAAATCGTACGAGTGAGGTCGTACAAATTAATATGAATTGGCACAAATTTGGCACCTCGTACGAATATGTACGAATTGCTCGTGAGATTGTGTTGGTACTGCTGACAATTATTTAAAACCGAAAGCAGTTTTTAAGCAGTGTTATGCTATTTGTTCATGCACGTCACCCACTGCATGAAAGAGATGTCTAGCTCGGATGTTAAATGGGCCGTTTAGCGTTTTTTAAAGTTTCTAGAGAAAAAAAATGCTTACTTTTGGCATTGTGAATAAATTAAAGGATCTTTTTGTCTAAATAAAATGACGCAAGAACATATACAGGCAAAGTCAGTAGCTTTGGATAAAAGTGTTTTCTAATGCATCAAATGTAATGTACAGTAAAATACATTTCATTCAGGTCTCCGTGCATACAGATTATGCGCATGCTGTATACAACAAGGTATGCTTGAGAAGCAAGAGTAGCATGTTAGTATGTTAATGTGAACACAGCCAAACTGTGTGACTGTCAAACTGGCAATGCAGCCTAATCTGGTCATGCCATCTCTCTCTCTCTCTCTCTCTCTCTGGACATCAGAAGGACGAGGTGATGTAGGAAACAGAAGAGCAACAGCAACATCTATAAGATCGACTGGAGTCCTGCAGAGAGAGCAAACAACTTCAAGAGTACAGAGTTCACATCACAGAGTCCTCAACATGGACCACACACTTGCATTTGTGTTTTATAGGGACTCTCCATAGGTGCAATGGTGTTTATACTGTACAGACTGTATGTGGTATTCCCCTACACTAAACCTACCCCTTACAGGAAACTGTGTGCACTTTTTGAATTTCATAAAACACTGTTTAGTATTTTTTCTAAACTTTTTGTTTTACGGGGACACAGGAAGTGTCCTCATAAACAATGATGTTTATGTTGTAGTACACATGTCATTATACACATTTGTGTCCTTGTAAACCACAAATGCCTAAACACACACTGCGGGTGTCAGTGGGAATCTTTGTGAGCGACACAGGACATTATGTGCTATTAGTACCAAAACACGTTAACAAATCTATATATTCATAAGTGAATATCCTTAAATAATGTTACCTTGAATTATGGGAAGGAATGGTGGATCCAGCATGAGGGCAAAAGACTAAATGGATACAGAAACAGATGAATTTGACTCTTAAAGCAAATTTAATTTAATATATAGACTTAAATGTATCCATGTTTGGGGAAATATGACTAATTAAAAGCAGCGCCACAATCAACTACAATTTTCAAACTTTTCAACAAGTGTCAGTGTAGCGTGACAAAAACTATACTTTCATTTCGTTATTATTATCATGGTGATACTTAACATAAAATCCTTTATATGCAATGCATGTAATGCATTTCAAGCAAATCAAGTTATTATTAATTGATGAATAAATAAGCATTATAATGTATATGTATAACTGTGGTCTAGAGACCATATTATGCATTATAAGGTGCATAAACATAATGAATTAATGAATGAATTAATAATGCATTGTATGGTAAGGCTGCATTTTCTTCCTACAGTATAGTATAGTTTCTGAATTTCATGGTACAAATGCATAATACATAAAATAAATGCTTTGACATATTATATTTGGCTAAACCTTAACACATGTTTTTTGCATAGCATGGGCAAAAACCTTAACCTTGTATTTCACCAGCAGCATACTTCATTGTCAGGAACACAGTCAGTAATTTTGCAGCAAACACTGCAGTTATTCATTGACAAATACATGGTATTGATATCATGAAATCTTTTTTTAGATCTTAACTGTTCCTCGCATATTAACTATGAAGCTTTCTTGAGCTACAAAAGAGCAACTTGTGAGCTGAGCAGTGAAATGTTCCTCAAGGACGTCTACCACACATCCAAACTCATTGGATTTGATGAGTTCAAATGTAGAACTACTTAAAATTACAGAACACGACATTAAAGAGAATTTGCATTTGCAAGCACGCAACATTCAACCCATATTTGAATAAACAAACGCAAGTTCACCAGAAACGTCTCAGAGGGGACAAAGTCAAACGCATGTCATTTGTCATGTGGTCACATAGATTCACAGTGGAAATATACAGCCATAATATAAAACATCATCTGCTGAATAAGTAAAGAACGTCAATGAAAAGGTTGAAGCAATTACAGGTACAGTAGGTAAAATTAAAAACTGGAAGAGGTTTTGAATTACATATTGTATGTGCTTTAAATACTTTTCTGATGTGCAAATGCATGAACTTCCATTGCTTTACTTTCAAAAAAGACCCCAAGAAAGCACACTGAAAACAAAGATTAATCATACACATGCCTGCAATTAGGCTAAGTGCAATATTACGAGAGAAAAAAAAGTTTTGCTTTGGAAAAAGTTGCTGCATTGTTTTGAAAGCAGCTGAACGGCAAACCCAGTAGTGTTGCTCCATTTAATTAGTTACTCTGCTTAACGTTAAAAGACTTGATGAATGCATTCAATGAAAAACAGATGCATTACACAAGAGAGAAGCAGAGAGAGTCAGAGGACGAGATCTTGGGCCTATTATAGAGAATATTATAGAGATTGATCAAAAATGACAGCGCAGGAAAACAAACTAAGAGCAGAGAGAGAGAGGACTTGTGATTAAACTGGACTGAATGGATGGATGGAGGACGAGGGGAAAAAGAGGAGGGGAATGTGGGTGAACGTGCCGGGGCTGCAGGAGGGAATGGAGGACTCAGACGAGACTCTGAACACCTGCGTGAAGAAACACCTTCTCATCCTCCAGAACACTTCACCAGCATCTCTTTCTATAGACTGCACTGACACTCAACACAGCATTTCAAAAACAAAATATATCATACATTTATTTCATATTCATGAACACATTTATTGACATCACTTATACTGATGTAAAATTATAATTAAACTTTATTTGGAGTGTTTCTTTTTTTTTTTTTACCTAAACAAACTGCAGTTTGATTGAAATTAATTGCAATGTACATTGAATATTTAAGACTTAAAATTGAAGTTATCTCTTTATTCATGGACAAATATATGGTAAGGGTTGATAAATGTTATAAGATCTCTTTCAGATCTCAACTCTTCTTCACACACTAATGTTAAAGTTTTCTTGAGCTATGAACTGACGCTGTATACTTAAAAAATAAAAATAATGGTGACTTATATCTGTTACTTAACTAGAACATAACTTTAAATCTGTATAAACACATAAAAAAAAATGATGAAAACATAAAAAAATGTTCAAGTTAATTCTCATATTGTCTTTATATTTCTATTTTATGATTTATAAATGTAGACAACACCTGAGCTGTGAAAGATCATGTATTTGAAATACTGTGTGCAGTTTTATTTCAGGTGAGACTGGGAGGTCAAGGGTCACGTGGGTTCACAGACTGTGGAAACTAGTAACATTTGCCCAGAATTCCACAGAAGCAGCTCACAGCGCTGACCGTCAGATGCCAGAGACTCTGAATCAAACAGTCAGACCGGGGAAGAGAGTTTAGTAATACCAATATATACATAACTCAAAGATGTTAAGAAGTCAACATTAAAAGAAATTCACAAAAGTGATTTTATGTCCATAGAAAGCACTGTAAGTAAAGTGTCTACTTTTAAGGTTTCAAATAAGCTGTCAAAGAATTTTTTGTCAAAATTTGGTTAAAATAATGTTACATTGTTATTCAGTGTGTTTATGTAAAAATTCAAATAACAGGCTTATTGTTCTAAAACAGTAATATATATATATATATATATTTTTTTTTTTTAAAGATAGCATAATATGTTAACTTGCAAACAAATAAACAGATTTCTTTACAAATACAGAGACAACAGAAGTTGACCACTGTGCTTTACAGGGCATAAAGAAAAAAAACCCAAGATAAATAGAACAAATATAAATAAGACATAATATTAATAAAACATACTAAATAATTTCTAAATCCTTGAGCCAGGATATACAATTGTAACATATTGGAACTCATGTAGAGAGGACAGAGATTTCAGATGGACAGAAATACATAATATAATGTCAATAAAATGAAATGATGTGATATTATGCAGTGACAGAAGGACAGATGAGCTGCTCTGAAGGCCAGCTGGCTCCTGCTGCTCGTCCGAGGAAGATGCTGTGTCCAGGAAGAATTCTTGGAGAAGCACATTATTCCCATTCCTGTTCCAAATTCGAGGCACAGAACGCAAGTGGGAAAGTAGCAGCTATTGCACTGAATTAAACAACGATGCAGACTCATTAGAAGACTAGAGAACACCATTGACCAACAGGCTTTGGTCAAGACTTTCTTTCCTCCATCCGTGAAGAAGCTTTATACTCAAGCACTTGAGATGTAGGCCTGAACACGTGGTGGTAATTATTCCAACCACTGTTGTTTTTAAGAGGCTGGAATGTGAGTGGAATGTAGGCAGAAAGACACAAAGATGTTGACTTGGCTGAATTCTCTTTAGCGGTTAATGTCTGTCTCGTATTCCTTCGTCTGTAGCGTCTTGGGTCTTTGTGTACCGTGGTTTTAGGATCTGAAAAGATGCTGTTTCATTACATTTTTGTGCTGCATTACAATTGGATTATTGCAAGAAATTTACAACTCTACATGCACTATAAGCCAAAGGTTTGGACAGAAGTTCTCATTCTTTAATATGACAGTTTTTTATATTTTAAAAACAAGAACAAAAACTGTAGGAAGAACAAATGTGATGAGCATGTCATGATGCTTTTACCACACACACACACCACTTTATGAGACAACAGCTCACGCACAAGCCAATATTGCATGTAGAAAGTCATAATCTGTGTTGGGTTACTCTCATTAATACTAGTTACTAATTACATTTTCAACAGCATAATTCAATTACTGTACAAATTACTCTCTCCAAAAAGTAATTAATTATTACTAATTACTTTTTAAATTCTGTAATCAACCTTGACATAGACTGTAACCTGTTCTTTTCGTTCTTTAAAGTAATTACATGAATTACTCTGGTCACATTTTAGATTAGAGTACAATTCTCACTAATAACTAACTACTAACTATGACTTTTGCCTCAAAATACTCCTAATTACAGCTTATTGATAGTTAGTAGAGTAGTTGTAAAGTTTAAGAGTTGCATGTCTTGCAGAATAAGACATTAATATGTGCTTTTTGCTTGTTGGAAATATACACTAAGTCAAACCCTAAACCTACCCGATAGTGTTTACAAATGTAAGTGAGCTACTGGACAAACCTACCGTCTATGAAAACACATAGATATGAAGCTGGATACGTTCAAAAGCAGCAGTTTTACAATCTCCCAGCATGTTAATATTGTTTCGAAGTTCTTCAAATTGTGCAAAAACTGCGCTTTATTTATCAAAACTATGTAAACTTGTGTGAATAGGAATACAAGGTGTCAGAGTTTTCCTGCCTCTAGTGAAACTGCAGTAATATATACTTGTCGGTATATATTTCGTGTCTCACTAAAAAGTGCACCAAGCTATGTTTATACCATGAGAACAGGTAGGTTAATAACTTAGAGTGAAACAAAAATGGCACTGCAATCATTCATAGTGTGTTCAAGTAAACAAAAGTACAGATGAAGGAAGAAACACACTCACACCCTTTAGTCACTGACGGCAGAATCAGACGTTTGCTGCTTCACCAAAACTATCCCTTCTTGGGAAATGCCAAAGCATTTGCGTGTGTGAGGAGAACAGTGTTGATTTACACAAGTCAGAAATGTTCCTGATCAAACCTGAATCAAAACCACTCAGATTTTACAGTTACGGGCTTGAGCAATCAACTGATCTTACCACGGTATCATATTGCTCTTTTTTGACGTGTTTTGGACTAAGACTGGGTAACAACAATTAAAAAAAAGTAGTTACAAGAACAACAAACAGTTTCTGCAGCAAAAACCTTTAGTGATTAAACAAGATCATCTTTGGCACTGTTGGCAGCTTTTAAAATGTAGAACTGAATGAAAAAGGCCTGACATGCGTGTCTCTGCACATGCACACCTTCCCATTCACACACAATAATCACTACAATATGTGGTTTCATTACGAACACTACCCCCATAAAGGAGATGAAAACCTCTGCTCGGCCAAGTTCATAAGACCTGAGAGCTTAAATAGGGCTTTGCCTGGAAGCTGAAAGGTGATTTACACTTTGTTCTAGATACTCAAACTGACAGCAATTTAGGACGACTAGTAGCTGAAAGGTACAAGACCACTTGATACTGAGCAAAAGTCCTGTTCAGAAGAGTTCTCAAATTAGGGTAGCTGGAAAAACAGACCAATGTCAATCCACAAAGACCATGCATTTACAAATGACACTATTTTCCCACTATTTTCTAATACAGGTCAAATGCATGGCATAAAAGACCTCTGCACGGATGGGCGCTCTCCCCAGGTGCTGGAATAAACCTTTTTTGGCTCTTAATTGAAGGGCAACACTGCTTAATGCTTCAAATTTGAGGTGCAGCCAAATAAACACTGCTGCGAGATGTACATCAGACGTTTGGCTCCAAATCTGGGTGCCCCAGTAAAATAATGAAGGATGGAGCCAGTCACTTTTTCCATGTGCACGAGATCGATTAATTTTTATGATCGTTTGTTAGTTGCCCCCCCACCCCCTCTTCAGAGGGACAGATGGATTATATTCATTTATCACCTCCATTTGTGCTGGGCTACAGGCCTTCGGCGGCATCCCTCTTGTTTTCATTTCAGATGTGTGATATTCTGTGGCGGAACAGTCAATAAATACCAACACTTTTTTTGTTTCAAAAAAGTGAGCTGCTTAAGCACACTGAAAGTTGGAGTAATTCAAACATACAACTCAGATATGGCAATCCCATAATGCACTGCAATGAAATCAAAATGCTCCTAAAACTATACTTTTATTTAATTCATCCTAAATTACTAAAATGTATACATAATCTAAGTATTTTATCTTATATAAGTAGAATATTGCAAGCCATTGCTTGCTTGCAAATATCCAAGTTACCCTTTTTCCACTGGCTGAAAGTTGGTGCTGGAGGCAGTTCCCAGTTTGGCTCCACGCTTCAACCAAAGAAAAGGGTTATGGGTTGGAAAATTGGCGATGTTTGTGGGTCATTTATTTTGTAATGTTTGAAAATTGGTGGACTAATTCAAATGGTAGGGTAGTGTAACATACTACTCAGATATAGCAATTCCATAATGCACTGCAATGAAATTAAAGAAAAAAGATGGCGAACAGAACTGAGAAATATCTTGGGAAAAATATCTTAAAATGTTTAATTCAGTTCTCAATTACTGAAAAGAATATATATATACACATACTGAATATTATACTGAATATGCTGAATGTAACCCATTGCTAGCTTGCAAATATCAAATTAAATTCCCATTTTGGCACCATGCCCAGCGTTTCAACATAAGAAAAGGGTTGGAGAATCTGCAATGTTTGTGGTTAATTTATGTCGCAATGTTTAAAAATTGGACTAATTCAAACATACTACTCAGATATGGCAATCCCATAATGCACTACAAAAGTATGCATTAAAATCTAATAAAAAATAATTACTTCACCTAATATATGCAGAATATTGTATTTAAGCCACTGTTAGCTTGCAAATATCAAACTTAATTCATGTAACTCCTTTTCCTCTGGCAAAGCGTTGGTATAGAGGCAGTTCCCGATTTGGCTCCGTATCCAACATTTCAACCAAAGAAAAGGATTTTGGGTTGGAAAATTGGCAATGTTTGTAAGTAATTTATGTTGTAACGCTTGACTTTCATGTCTGTGTGAATGTGGACCAGCTCTAAGAGAGTCATTTTGGTGAAAAAAGGAGTATTTGAGCAATTCACCAACTTCATCTAAGATGATGACAAGCCTGGTTTCTAAGACAAACGTTAATTCCGTTGAGGAGGCGGTTTTGGTGTGCGGTAGATCTTTACAAAATGGCTGAACCTATGAACAAAGAGAATGGAAGTTAATCGAGAACACACCGTTCCCAGATGGTCTCCACAAAAAAAGAGCTGAGCAAGACTACAAGAGGTGGAAACCCCATACAATTAAACCAGATAGCTGCCAGATGCATGGAACAGAACCCCACAAACTTGCACTTTACCACACTATTCATAATGCCCTGACAACTGCATGTGATGCATGTGATGAAGGTCACCTCTGAAAGGATGTAATTGTGAATCAGGGAGAGCCGTGGAAGTGTGGGTGGGAAATGAAGGAGACGGCAAACATGAGCAGCCAAGATAAATGGCAATATGCAGTTTCAAGACTCTTCGGAGAGAATTGGAGCACAGGAAGATAGACCACTCTACATTCATCAGGAAAATTGGACACAACATATATCTGAAAATATACAGCCAGTTTGTTATCATTAATGTCCCAATCAACAGCAACCATGACAATAGGCAGCAACACATTTAGTAAGTCCTTTGGTTTCTATTTTTATTGTGTTGTGCTGAGCAACTAGAGATTTTGGCAAGAGGCAGTAAGATGGAAAACTTCCCCCAACCCCAAAAAAGGAAGTAGTAATTTCCTATAATCAAAAGAGATGTACTGAAGTCAATAGTAAATCTTAAAGACAAATGTAATTTAATCAGTATTCTTGCTAAAACCTCTAGCATGGTGTATTAAAAGCTCAGTGTGTGCATCAGCCTCTAGTGTTTGTGCCCCACATATAGATGATTTCTCCATCATGCACTATGCTGAAGAGTGATGTGGTCTACTAAGTGATCAGACACACCATTCAACTCACATATGCCATATAATAACACCAAGGACAGACAAACTAAATGGGGCAGACAAGACTATAAATACACAGACACAATCAGGGAGAACTGAAGACAGGTGAGCGGACACAGGTGGAGACGAGTTAACTAATCAAACTAAACAAGAACATTACCAATTAAGGAAGACAGACAAAACTAAACGAAAACGAACACAATCCATTACAATTATTGTTTTAAATAGAATTTATTGATAACACAGCACTGTAAAATATTAGTATTTTATTTATTTTTATTAAATAAATACATCTAGTTTACATTAAAGTTAGCAATTACACACCTGTGTGTGTGTGTGTGTGTGTGTGTGTTCTGTACAAGGTGTTATATAAATAATGTTTTTGCTCAGGTGGCAAAAAGAGCACTTAATACAGAAAAGCTTTGCTCAGGAAAAAAAAACATTAATACAATAATTTTATAGTTTTACTGTGCCTGGGGTGTATTAAAAATTCTACTCAAATGAAAAAAAAAAAAACGTTATCATTGACATCAGTGAAACACAAATGGCCTTTCAGGGTAAGTAGATGAAAAAAAATTGTGGCCCAACTTATCACTATCATTGACCTAGTTTGAAGGAGGTAATGTTGTCGCTGTTTTCTGTGGGCTATGCATATCTCTTACAGTTCTTAGATCTGTGGGATTGTCAACATTTTCCAAGCCTCCCATAGATGCAGGTAATCCTTAAAGACAGCTGACTTACAGCAGGCAGTCAAACAGTATTGAAGCAGGTTTAATTAGCAGAATTTCCTAAGCTAAGCATCACTTTTGCTGTACATACTAAGGGTTAAGGATTTCAGCAATCATAAAGCTACATTTTTTTCTGGGTGAGGTCAAAAATGTGGTCAATTCTGCCCGTGAGACTCAGTTATTATTTGTTCCAAACTGCTTTGACGTTCACTCTACTGTGCATACTTAGAGTTCACCGTGGCTCTGGGATTGTTTAGTTGAATCTCTTGAGCATGCATACTGATGCATTCTTCCATTTGCACAGGTGCAGCAGCTATGAGAAACTCAGCAGTAGATGTCTTCATCTGTAATTTATGTCGAAAATGTTCCACCTGGTACAGGCAGAGAAGACGTAGTAGGTATATGCTATGTGGTCTTGCACAAGATCTTTCCCTGACTGTGATGCATGCCAAAAGCAGTAGGACATATTCTTCCATATTCATTCTTCACCAGCTTACAACAAGACCAGAATACTCAGCAAGTGGTTATGAATCTGACTTGGCTACTCTGCAGGCCCAAGGGAAAGTACTTACCAAATACAGAAAGCAAACCACAGGCAGTCAAGCTGGCAGGGTTGAAATTAGGTCGGGATCAGTCCATCTCACTCTCTTCTCCATCCACCCCTCTACCCATAATAATGGCCATAAATGGAGGATAGGGCAAGATATGCACTCAGGTAGAGTGCAGCTATCACTAAATAGTTGTTTGTACCTTATATTAGCAGCATGCTCTCTAGATCTCAGCACTTTGTTAGCCACTAATTAAATAAATGCATATTGGTCACTGGACTATACTATCAGGTATTTCATTGTATCACCAATGATAAGCTCCAAAGCCTTATTTTGACTTACCTCAGAATCTCTGTCAAAATGTGCTTAAGCTCATGAGAGAGAAAAAACAAAAAAAAACACTGGTTTCTCTTGAAACACTGTACAGGCATTCAGAAAGAAATGGAGAGCACAAGACAAAGAGAAAGCTGCAGGCCAAATCTTGTGTTAAACTCCCTGGACCTGTGGCGCCTTGCTGTTTTCTTGTGGTTTTATGATTGACACAGTAAATAGACTGATGGCTACAAACTGCCTTATTTAAATATTGGATATTACGAACAGACCATGTTAAGAGGCAGCGTGGAGCCTCAAAGGAATATGCCCGGGTATAGATCACACAATAGAGAGCAGATCCAGACACACTACCCACTGAGCCATGGTGAAAACGACAATAGATCAAAGGCCCGCTCTCAGCTGACTCAGGGAAACACGCATGGCTTTTAGTGTGTTTATGTCGAGAGAAGGGGGGTGCTGAGAGCGGGCCATATATGAGGGAGGCCAATGCAGAAGACAAATAATAAGCAATGGGATAGAAAGAAGAGGATGTTGTTGTATATCTAGTCGCTCGTTTGTTTACTTGCATGTCCTCCTTGTTTACAAGACTACGCTCTTGATTAGAGACAGTTCTGTATCCTCTCAGACGACACATTTGGGTCCTCCCCAAGAGCTTAGATCTTTTCTCCGTTTCTCAACAAGGCCCCTTGGGAGATGGAACTGCAGAAACTGCACGTTGACCTCAAAGCCTTGGACTGGCAAACGGCAGAGGGGTAGTATGGACCCAAAACCAAGTTCTGGCAGGTGATGAAAGCCACCGCTCCGAAGGGGGGGCGCCTGTTAGGAGATAAAGACCAAGGGGTAAAGGGGGGATGGCAGCTGCCATTAAAGGGGGCTACACTGAGGCCCCGCTTAGCGGCTTCTTCACAGAGCGCTCCTGTCAGAGCTGCCATTATCTTCTTCTGGCAGGACTTCAATGGAGGCCTTATCACCCTAATGGCCACAAGAGGAGGTGCTGACAACAGCACAAGCCCCAACCCCCATCCCTCATCCAACCCTCACAACCATCATTACCCTCCTCTCGATTGCACCGTGCACAAGGAAAAGACACTCTGACCCCTATACCTATAGAGATTTTGGATACCGTTAGACTCTTTGATCTTTACCTGGGACCTTAAGATTCATGTCCGCAATCTCCACTGTCGATGAACGATTGCAGTATTCCAAAAGCTTCCATTCTTTATACAAGTAGGGATAAGGATTAGTTGCTTATGTGATTTAAAGGGAAAGCAAGTCTGTGCATCATGTCTGTTATGACCCTGGAGACCTGTAATTAGACGGCAGAGAACACTTCCTTCCTGTGGACACCAGTAGATTCAGACCTTGTAGCCATTCTCCATCCTGGATCTATGTACTTGGGTGGTCCAAGAGGTTGCAGGCTGTTTTTGTAGTGCTGGTAGCAGAAATTGTGTCTCAGGTCAAAGACAAATTGGTTTTACAGAAGAAACCAGAGTGGGCTGAGAAATACCAAAATGCACAACTCGTTTATGCGAACAACAGACAAATCCACTTAAAAGCGGGATGAAATGTTGCGGTGCCACATCACTGCTTAACAAGCTCCTAAGGCATGCTGCCAGAACGCTGGAAGCCTCGAACGGGGACTGCTTCCTGATCCGTGCATGATGGAAGCCTGTGCGTCTCTCACAGCAGGGTCACTTCTCTTGGTCAAATGAGAGCTTTGCAGCTGGAGCTGCCCTCCGCTCTTTTAGACTCAACAAGTGTGGAACCCTACGGTGTACAAAACAGAAGGAACACAGCAATATTGGGGCAAGGCCTTAGCCAAAACACACTTGATTCTTCTTAGCCAACGGCACCCTAAGGTTCTGGCAAACAACATCAGGTGAGCATGTGATCTAAGGAGAGCAGCACAATGATGAACAAAGCCAGGGACAGGAGTATCTGGCAGGACTAGACTGCACATCATTAACGTCAGAGCAATTCACGAGAACACTGAGTCGTTAAATTGAGAGTCTTGCGCAAAAATGAGTCGTAATAATGCTGCAATCAAATGCTCCCCGATCCTATCACTCAATCAACGCTCTGGCACGATCTCCAGCTCTCGCCATCATGGCTTTGGCAAGAACTGGGAGCGCGCTCAAGTTTCCAGCCATGCTCTCAAAGGGCTCAGATTTGATGTGTGCCGTCTGTCGTTTTCACTCAAGGGAGAGCAGCTCTGCGTGACGTTATTGAGACATGCTCTGATGGAAATCCATTAACTAGTTTCAGAGACCCTAAGTTGTTAGCATGTGTTGTGTGGTGTGACAGAAAAGTACTGTGACTATGCAAATGCTTCCTGATTTTAAGAAGGAATGGATGCTATTGCTTTAAAGGGATAGTTCAACCTAAAATGAACATTTTGTCATCATTTACTCATCCTTGTGTTGTTCCAAAACTGATGTTTTCTTCTGCAGAAAACAAAATGAGATTTTGATATCCAGTTGGGCGAATGAGTGCATAGCAGTAAACACCAAATTTGTTAGAAAAATCAAAGTGGCCAACCTTCCTTGAGCATATGCATGAGAATGTTATAGTGAGATCCAGACTACAACTTAAAATAAATCACATGTGTAATCTATTGTTTTTCTCTATAAGACATTTGCTAGTGTCACTTAAGTGTCCAAATAGTGTCTGGAGCCACTGCTTGTGTATTTATAAACATGTGGCCACATAACCAGGGTCATAATGTTGTGTGGGCCTTTACCAAACCCACAAACAGGCATTTTTTTACTCTGGCAGCAGCGTGTGAGGTGGGTTAGTCTTGGCCTTAGCGTGGCTCTGGAGCAGCTCATATTTAGGTTATCTCTGTTTCTTTCAGTAATCTCTGAGCTGTTATCTTTTCATTGTGTCACTGGTCTCTGTAGGTTTTCCCTCTCATTCTTTTTTCTTTCTCTAGATTGATTACATCTCTTACTCTTTCATCATCACAGGGCTCAAAGATACGAGAAGTGCATCCTTCCGCGCTCCACCGCAGTTCCTTCTGTTGTTGCCTGCCCCAAGTGACATGAACTTGAAAGTTTGTTTTCAGCCCAAGTCTTGGCTAACCTATAAGACAGAACAATCACCAACAAGATGTGTTTCTCCTAGAGAGCAAAGACATTAAATGCAGATCGCTTCTTGAGAAACACTTACACAGTAAATCTCATGCGTCTCCTGTAGACTTTCAGAAGGTTCAGATCTAAACTTCCAAATACAAACTGTCCAAATTGTACGTTTTCTTCCAAGAACCGTCCAGCTGTGCATCTCTGTGTTCACGGCACTGAACAGCTGCTGGCATGTCTCAACTTGCACCTGTAAAACGAGCTGTTAGCCCTCTAGTGGAGAGGAGGTGAAATCTTGTGGTAAACCTGCAACTAAGCATTTCACAGGACCTTTAGTAAGATCTGATCTTATATTAAAACTTAAACCTAAAATCCCAAATTACACTTATACATGGGACTGACTTGAAGTAAAACTCTGTCATCTTGTCAACGAGTCCTAATTCCTCTGGTCCACCTTAAGAGCCTGCAGGCCTGCAGCACATTGCCATGGTCTGTAGATGGCAGTGTGAGACTTCCAAAAAGGCAGTTTTCAGAAGACTTGTGGAGCTTAGGGGAGGGTCTTCATTTAAGGTGGACTGGAAGAGTTTATGTGACCTGGTAAAGAGATGAACTTCTCAGCAACCTAAAAAGTGAATCTTAAAGAGCAAATAATGTACTGAATACACTGCACTGAGGTCAGTGACACAGACTATTTTGATTATATTGATTATGTTCCTCCTATTATTTAGAGAATCCTTGCAAATTTGTAAGAGATTCAGAAGGTGTGGAAACAAAGTTACTGAAACGTTCAGGTTAGTTGTGTATATTTAGCTATACTTGTTTACTTTGCTTTTCTTTCGAGTAAACCAGAAACAAATCCCCATTGAGAACAATTTAAATGGCAAATTTATATGTAAATATATATATATATATATATATATGATTAGGCCAATTCTCTCAAAATGTAAGTAAGTAAACCACATTTAAAGCACATTTAGAAAAGCATGCTTGTTGGATGTAACAGCCCCAGTTCTGTTACTTTGACTTTGTTCGTGAGTAATGTGCATTTGTTTATGTTTACATGAATAATAACAGGACATGTGCTTTTCTTTTGGTCTACATTAATATTGTAAATCTGTGTACATGTGTTTGCGGTCGGAGTCAGGCTGTGTCCCGGCCCGACTCGTGCAGGCTGATACAGTAAAGTAGATTAGCTCTCTCTTTGCGCCGCTCTCTCTGGGAGCGCCGACTTCCACCGCCGACAGATTAATGCTACATTAGCGTTACACCACCAGAGCCACTTACTGAAACCCTCAAGTACATGAATGCAGAAGCTTCTAGATATGTGAGATTGATTTCTCAGTGTTGCCACAGATGGCGCTATAGAGTCTATTAGCATAAACTATGCTATAAGACATTTTTTTTTTTCCGGCTAAACTAGTGTCATGATTGAACAACAGATTCAAGACTTATTTGCCATAAGGCTTTATTACCCTGAGTGAAAAAATCAGTTTGCGTACTTGCGTAGAGAGTGTGAGGATGAGAGGTGAGTTTAATGTGTCCTACAATGAGTTTATAAGGACTCAAGTGACGCATTTGGCAGAAAAACTGCAGTGTTGTTGTACATACTGTTTAAAAGCTCGAAGAGTAAATGCTCTGTTATTGCTACAAGATCATTCCTGCAGGCGGTAAAAAAAAAGCATATAAGATGTCTTTAACCTCTCCGTTGTTTCTCCTCAATAGCAAAGAGATTAAATGGAGAGCAAATGGAGATGAAGTGTCCGTGATATTTCTCCTGAGAGGAAAAAAATAATCCCAAATAATATGAGTTTCAGAAGACATCTCAACAATCGTCTTGGCTTAAATTTGTTGTGACACCAAAGTTATACAGGTATGTTATTTTCCTTTATCCTCTCATTGTAAGACAGCTAGGGACTCATCTGGGTGAGAGAAGCATCTGAGACAAAGCTTATCCTCAAATAAAACATCATTGAGAAATATGTCCTATGAGCTAATAGTCAGCTAATCGATGCATCAGATGCATGCACTATTCATAAGTGAGACAAATACGGTGATTATTGAGAGGTTGACAGGAATTGGATTCCAAACATGCTGTGAGGTGTTCTGTTGACTACATCTGTGTGTCTGTCTGTGCTTGTTTGCATTATCATTTAGAGAGTGTGTTGGTCCATGTGTGTTTGTGTGACATATCCCCCATGACCCCTGCTGAGCGAGAGGTCATGTCCGTGGAAACCACGCTGTGTGTCTGGAGCCGGTCGTCAGGTACCATCCTGTGTGATTATAGAGGGTAACGCGGCAACAGTAACTAGGAAGAAAAACAGAGAGACTGGGCTGATTCACTTCAGTTCACAAGGTCACACAATCCATGACTAAACACACACACACACACACACACACTGCACCAGCCTCTCTAACTATGACTATGAATTTTCTGTTCAGATGCGTTTACAACCATTTAAAATATTAAATTACAGTTTCAAAAGGGTTAGCCAAATTTGGAATATGCATGAGAAAAATAGTTTGGCAAGACTAGAATAATTTGATCTAAAGCAGGAAAAACATTAATAATGTTTCATTTCAAATTGCGGACTTTTGAACTTTCTATTCATATGTAAATCCTAATGTGTCAGTTTTCACAAAAATATGAAGCAGCACAACTGTGTTTAACACTGATAATAATGAGACTTTTTTCTTAAGCAGCTAATCAGTATATTAAAATGATTTCTGAAGGATCATGTGAAACTAAAGACTGGAGTAATGATGCTGAAAATTTAGATGGTCACAGAAATCAATTACATTTTGACAGATATTCACATAGAAAACAGCTATTTGAAATTTTAAACTTCATTCTTAAAAAAGCAAAATAGATTTCTTTCTAAAACATAACAAACCCTATTATCCCCAAACCTTTGAATTGTACAGCAGCAGATAACGTGTGAAGAAAGTGAGATAAAAATAAACCCCGGATAAATATAACAGCAGGAAGTTTGACGCTCAGCTCCGGGAAGAGTTTCGGATCCTTTCACATCAGGTCATGCGCTAGATCGACCCTCCCAGTTTAATATTATCATCTTATTTATTACCATCAGGATATGAGGTATTTCCACATCATCTTCCGTCTTAATTTTTACAATGCATCTGCATCCATATCAATGCAAGAACAGGAAACGGATGGGAAAGTTCAGTGACTCAAATGTGCACTGTAAGAATCACGCTGGATCTGAAGCTGAACCCGTGTTTCCTGTCAAAGCAGATCTTGCAGTAATCAGGGAGCCCCCTTCGTTTCTACTACAACAACTACAACAACAAAATGGCAACATTAAGTCGTTGTTTTGATGTATCCAATGCCCATTTGAAGCTGATGTAATACAAGTATTGCCAAATACTCTGCAAAACAGCATCATCTGAAAGTCATCAGATTCTTATGACTGTATTTCAAAGGATTTCCCTGTGTTTTCTTCCTGTCCCTATTGCATTTACAAATGCATCATTGAAGTTAAAATAACATTTATTAGGATGTTCTTTGTATTGTTGATGGTCTCTATGGTGCTGCCACGCAGCCACTCTGGAGTTACTTGAAGACTGCTTGCATGGTGCTTTAGGTGGTTTCTCTAGGGTTTCGGAGTAGTTACTTAGGCATCACTATGTAGTTGCTAGGGCCTTGCCAGTGTGTTTTATGGTGTTTCTCTACAGTTGGTTTTTCTGAGTGGTTGTTAGGTTATTTCAGGGTGGTTTGTACTATAGCTGTGTCCGAGACCACTCACTCGTTCACCCATGCCTATATAGTGTATGGCAGTTGATCAGAAAGGAGTGAACAAAAAAAGGGAGCAAATGACGCATCACAAAATGGCTGACACCCGATATAGTGCACTATGTAATGGGAGCAGTTTCTGACACAGCTCATGTTTTCAGTGGTTGTGCATTGCTTGGTGCTTTAGCAGCACCTTCTCAATAACGGATGTGTTTTGTTGGGTATCCTACCCATCTCTAACATTGCTTCTTCTCTATAACAGACCACGCAGTCTCTCCTTCCATTCACTGCAAAAAATGCTTTTCTTACTTAGTATTTTGGTCTTGTTTCCAGTCCAAATATCTAATAATTCTTAAACCAAG
>JAUMHR010000042.1:17845035-17856876 GCA_032361145.1 Enteromius fasciolatus | reverse complement strand
TTGGTTTAAGAATTATTAGATATTTGGACTGGAAACAAGACCAAAATACTAAGTAAGAAAAGCATTTTTTGCAGTGATTCAGCAGTCGGGATCATCCTTTCATCCGTCCGGTTGTCTTCAGCACCAGCAACACCTCACACAACACACTATTGTCCTCCACCCCTATTGTCAGACAGAGATAGAGACACGGGACGCTAGAGAACTCAAACTCAAGTGCTCCATTGTCTTCACGCACACGTTCTTCTCGTCATGATGTGCTGAAGGGTATTTCAGTCAGTCAAGCGTTTCCTTTCTGTAAGCCAAGAGATGACAGCTTGTCATAGTGCTGCTGATAATAATGGATGGTTAGCCGTCGTGGGTCGATCTGACGCCAGCGGCCCTCTGCAGGTACTGTAAACTCTGTGTGGTCCCGTCTCACAGCGCGCTCTCAATAAGGCCTTTGTCTTTCTGCGAAAGACAGTACGAGGATTTGGTAAAAAGCCTATGGGCATGAGCAAATCTATTGAGATGATTGTTATATTCATGCTCGGGGATGATAAAAAGAAATGATAAATGTGCCATAGCGTGATCTTTTTTATGACATGGGTGTGGATTTAGATGGTAGGCACCAGACCAAAGTAAAGAGACTACTGAATAATCGTGATCCTAGATTGTAAACTGCTCCCATTCAGGGTTATTATAGTTAGCTAAAACCATTTTAAAACTGAGCTGGAATTAAATAAACTTTCAATCAAATCAGAGAGAGATTGTGTGTGTGTGTGTAATTATTACCAAGAAAATACAATTCTTTTTAAATAAAAACTATAGTGTTGCTGCTTTGAAGTGTACCAACAAAAGTTGAAACCACACCTACACCTTTAGTAGAGGATTAAAACTCATATTCTTGGTCTTCGGGCTCATATGAAATAGAGACGCTTTCTAAGTGCATACGAACAGGATGCTACATGCTCTAAGAAGCTTTCGTCTCTCAGAAAAGCAAACGGCATATTAGCTGGAAATGTTAGAGGAGGAAAGAAAGGGAAGATAAGGAATTCTTGTGGATGTAAAGACACTGAGACCTTAAAAGCACAGGGAGAGCAGCTTACGTCCATTTATCCATCATCTCAGACCTTTAAGTGCATGATAATAACTGATCCTCTAACTTCCCCAACTATACAGCTGTCATACGTCTAGCATGCGATGTCATTAGCTTGGAGTTTATTTACAGTTGGTTTAATGCAGGTTAATTATAACGCTGATAAAGTAACGGTGCAAGATACTGTATGACTCACAACACTATAAATGATTTAATCAATCATGTTAAAGGAGTAAAAGAACACCTGACATGCTTGTCTAAATTTGAAAATTATCTTGCCTGGAAGTGTACCAGTATTTTGCCTAAATGATGTGTCTGTCAAGAAGGAATGCTTCTGGGAAACGGAAAACCTCGACATTCATTTCTAGGAATTTTATCCATGTTCAGATTTACCTTGAATTTCTCGATTCGATTCAAATTAAATCAAATTGCAGATTGTATTTTATCCTCATTAGATAAATAAACTATGGTAGAAATTCAGTAAATTCAAGGCGAATGCATTTTAGAAAATACACTAAATATATTGTTTCCTGGCGTGTTTTGGATGGTTTCCAGGGGTTTGCTAAGGTGGACTAGAGTGGTTCGGCATTGCTAGGTGGTTCTGCGTTGTTTCCGTGCTTGCTAGGGGCGTTTTGAGTGGTTCTGCATTGCTTTTGTTGGTTTTCAGTGGTTTTCTACTGTGTGTTTGAATATTTTCTTATGGGGGCGGTTGCTAAGGTTTTGTGAGTGTTTTTGCATTGCTACTGTAGGTGGTTTCGAGGGAGTTGCTACAGTGTTTTGAGTGGCTTTGCATTGCTAGGGTGTTGTTATGCAGTTGCTAGATGCCAGCAAGTCATGCATCTCTGAAGACCAAGGGCTAAAACTAACTTTTGCTTTCACATGTTTTGAAGGATGCCTGAGTCTAAAGCTGAGAGTTTTGACATGGCTTTTCTGACGAAGTTTGCATCTCCCGAGGGTCAGAGTTCAGGACTGACTTGTTTTGAAATATGGTGTCTTGTTATGGAGTGCAGGGGCCCTAAACACACACTCATACCTTTATCACTGTATCTCACCATCAGGAGCAACCTCTAAACAGCCCTCATAAAAAACAAAGCAGGCCCCTTCACCCCGGACATGTTCTAGAGAGCTTTTACAGCTTGATGAATGGCCCTAAACCCGCTCCAGCCCTCTATCCTCCATCATTCATCTTTCTTCCTTCACCTCTCGGGCGTTTTGGGGACGGTCTTTACGTCAGGAGACTAATCTCCCCATCGGGGTCCGACTCACCAGACCGGTCCTTCTGCTTCTGAAGCTCTTCTGTTGGCACAAGATCTTATCTGGCCACTGACGTGCTCTTCCGCACGTCGTCGACTGGGACGCTGATTGAAAGGCTTCAATACCAACCCTTCACCAAATCCCTCAAAGCCTGTTCTGGACTCCTGACAGGAGCGACGTGCTCAGAAGCGGCGTGTTCTCCATCAGTGTCTAACAAGCCTGTCTAGACGCAACACAGACATGCAGAACCACAACAGACGTACACGTTTATACGTGTCCAGAACAAACCCACAATTACAGAAGGGTGATGAAATACCCTCAACAGAGCTTAAGAAAGGAGATCTTTTGATATCAAACGTAAAAACATTTTGATACACGCAGTGATTGATGAAAGCATCATTCCACCAGTCTTCAGCGTCACATGATCCTTCAGAAATCATTCTAATACACTGATTTACTGCTCAACAAACATTTCTGATTATTATCAATGTTGAATCATATTTTTTGGGGGGGGGGGGGTAAGACTGCTTGCAGCATCACAATCGAATCTCTCCAGGTGTTTAACACCTGGTATGAGAAGGACTCATCGAGTGTCATGCATCGTCTCCTACAATCAATAAAACCGTTTGTTCTTTATTACCCAGATGAGGTGAATTAGACAGACAACCGCAAAACAGTGTATTCATATACAATACAATGTATTCAGATAGAAAACGGTTCATTTAAATTTTTAATTAAATTTTTTACTGTATTTGTATCAAATAAATGCAGCCTCGGTAATCACTGCTTTCAAAACCTTGCTACTAACCCTGAACTCTAGGGTACTTTATTTCTTTAAGGGGGAAACGGGCCTCGGCTTCATGAGAACGTAAACTAATAGTACATTCAACAGCTCTCTGTCAGGATTACAATCTAATCTAAAGAAAGCATCTCTTTCTAACACCTTCAGCCTTTTCAATCAAGCCAGCGGTTCGTTTTCATCCCTTTTGGGTGAAATTCTTTTTTGATTAGACCTTTCAAATCTGATCCAAGAACAACACCACATTGTGTTCTCCATCAGGACAGACGGAGGTGTGAAACGCAGCACTCCACCTCCTGAACGAGAGCACAATGGAGGAATTATCTGCACTTGACTTGAGGCTAAACGTCTCTGAGAACATCCACCTGTCCGATACGACAGCGGTCTGTCAGCACAGAGGACGGATGAATGACTGCAGTATCTGCCTCCCGCTTGAACAGTATGTCAGGATCATTTGTTTGGTGATATCAGTGGAGAGATTGTCAGCTGTTTACATTCAGCCTTTACTGCGTTTAGCAGAAAGCATTCTAACGACTTACAAACCCAAATGTTTATTACATATAAAAACGTTTCCTGTTTTCTATGTAGACACTCTTAAAAACTGGTTACCAAATAGTTAACTGTTTTTTGAGCATAATAGCTGTAAAGCAATAACATACAAAGAAATAAAATGCAAATATATAATAGAGTTCAAAAGGTTGTGATGGTTCAGTTAAAAAGCTTTAAAGCAAAACTAAAATAAACAAACAAACTGGGGCCCGGTTTCTAGGACTAGGCATTAGCTAAATTAAGATATTTAAACAACTTTTACGTTAATGCCTATAAAGAAAATATTACAGGTGTGCATCTTAACACAGAGCAATGATACTGACATGTTTGAAGATATGTCAGAGCAAGATATCTTCGTCTGAGACAGCTCAAACATGCAGTTTAGTCTGGGACTAGCTTAAGCCTTGTCTGTGAATCTGGGGGTAAATCTTTTATGGTTGGGTTTTGTGCAAAGTAATAATTACAACTAAAATAAAAATAAACAAACAAATAGGTACAATAGAGTGCAAAAATGTTTGTTGTGGCTGAAGTTTTTGTTTTTATTTTTAAAAGCTTTAAAGCAAAAATATTCCAGCATTTTTATGGTTAGGTATAGCTTGAAGCAATAATATACAAAAAACAAGCAAACATGCATACAAATAAATAGGTAGACTAGTATGCAAAAAGGTTTTAGTGGGTGTTTCTTTGTGTTTATGAAAGCTTTAAAGCAAAAAAAAAAAAAAAAAAAAAATCAAATGTAACTTACAAAGCTAAATGATATAATATAATATAATATAATATAATATATTGTATTATATTATATAATGTTCGCTGCAGCTCATTCTCGCTCACAACAGTCTCAGGAATTAGTCAACAGCAGATAAAGAATCATGTAAACGGCTGCGTGCTGAAGTGTTAACATGCTGCGTGGTGTTCACACATCTGTAGATGGACTTCATCATTATCTGACTCATTCTCTCCAGCATCTCTCAAACATCTGGAGGTTATAAGAGCCAGCTAACAACAACAACAACAACAACAACAAATACTGCGTTTTACAGCCATTGCTTACATCAGAATCCGTCTCTTCCTTCTCTTACCTCTTACCTAAAATTGGTTTTCATTTCATTTAATTTGTCAAATTAGTTTATTTTGGTGCGAGCATGCATAAATCGGATTCTGATTCAGTGTGTAATAAAACAGTTTGATTTCATTTTGATGTCTTTTTCCATTTGTATCTCTTAAGAATCCATTAAAAGCAGAACAAAATAATTGCATGTTAATGGATATAATGCAAAGCCTGTTTAAAAGCAGTAATTCTCTTTCCACTTGAACAATTCTTGCTGAATTTTAAATTGCAACATTTCAGTGTTTGATGTTAATCTCACATCTTGCATCAGTGAGACACTAAATATTTTCATGTAATAATGACTGAAACGTGTTTGTTTCACAAACAAATCATCATAAGACTTCAGAGGAATATAGTGCATGAGTTTTATTGAAAATTCCAATCCTGCTGCACAGATTATTTTGTGTTTCACTGAAGAGAGAGAGAAAGTCATTTGAGTTCGAGGACGAGCAAATGTTGGCGTACTTTATAATAAGATCTGGTCTCAGATTACCTGTAAATAACAGCTGCTGTTATCGTTGCTTTTCTACACTCTTCATCATGCTAATGCTTAACATAAGGAGCCAAAGTAAGTAAAAACGTTGTAGAAAACATCACAGTCATCATGTTGTTCTTCATTAAAGCCACTGGTTCTCAAAACGACCCGTCTTTATCAGGATCTGCGTGTGCACATGCTGGAGAGGAGAAACATATGCATCCGATGACCGCTTTATTACTACATTTGGTCTTCATTGTGATAGCAGTAATCGTGCTGATAGCCTGACCTGTGTGTGTGTGTGTGTGTGTGTGTGTGTGTGTGTGAGAGAGTGAATACAGGAACATTTCTCATTAACGAACAGTACAGACAGACCACCCAGTCAGGCAGGAACCTGTATGTTTCACACACATATCATATATTAAATGATCTTAAATTATGAGTATTATATGGACGACTCACGGCGGTTTAAACAAAACAAGTCATCACAGAGTAATTATATATCACAACAATTTGCGTATATTTGTGTTACGTGTCAAGTTCCTTGCATATTTCACGTGAGAAGCAATATTTGTGAGAAACAAAGCAAAACAAACATGCTAAAGTATCTTATGTGCCATCTTCGTCGACTGAGACCTAACTAATATTACAGCCAGAGAGGAATATACTGTGCGCACAGAAACATTTTACACTACTGTTCAAAGTTTGGGGTCAGTAAAGGTCATTGTACGGTCCAAAACTATTGTCCAAATTCTTTGCATTTTGAAAGAAATGATAATGAATGCAAAAAAACCCTGAAAAACTTTCACACTTGGTGTGCAATGACCTTAAGATTTATTTTTTCAGCCGGTAAAGACATTTACTTATGTCACAAAAGATTTTTATTTGAAGTAAAGGTCTTTAAACTTTCTGCTGCAAAAATCAGATGTATCACAGTTAGGGTTATTTCCAACATTAATCATAATCAGAAATGTTTCTCGAGCAGTAAATCAGTTTATTAGAATGATTTCTGAAGATCACGTGACACTGAAGACTGGAGGAAATAAATTAATTAATTACAGTATAACAGACATTCAAACAACTGTTTTAAATTGTAATTTTTTACTGAGTGTTTTATCACGTAACCCTTCAGCACTGATCTGCTGTGGCTCAGGTTTATACTTTCAAAATTACAGAAAGCTAGAAAAATGAACAGAAATATTCCTCTGCTCTGCTGCTTTAATATAAGTGTGTTCACAGAGATAGCTTGAGCAGAACGAGAGAGCCGGCAGGTGCTTGAATCTGTCCTGTGTTAGTGAAGGATCAGGGACCATCTGAGGACATCATTTCTGAGAGACGTGTATGTGTGTGTGTGAGCGCCGTCCCAGCTTTACCCCACTGAACCTTTGTGCTGGGTCAAACTCAGTCCACAAACCCTCCTGAGCTGCACTCTCTGAACCCTAAACGCCTCCGAATGAAAACAGACCAGAAGAAGCCCGAGAAAAACACGGCATTAAAGTCGACGTGAAACATGTCTGCAACTCATTTTATCTCCATAACGTGAAATGTGCTGTGCTCCAAAAGCCTGAACAAGATCTGGGAGTGTTTTAACCCTGTAGAAGCAGTGTCCATTTGTTTTTTGTTAAATATTTGATATGCCAGGCCTTTATGGTTCTTACAGTATGAGACAGAGGAAAAAAACAGAGGCTGGTGCAGATGTCAATATTTATATGATGAAATTCTGAAGCTTGTGATGTAAATCATTGAGATCTTTATAACAGTAGAGTGGATACTGACATATAATGACGGAAATAGTTGTGGTCGCTCTATATCTTCAGTAATATGTCTCAGTAAGATGAGATGTAAATTATCCGAACAAACAATGCAGTGCTGATGGAGAGCTGAAGAACTAAAGGCTCCTCAGAAGATGTGAGATGTTTTAAAGGCTTGTGAAGATCATTAAAAACAGTGAAAGTGAAGCTCCTGATTTAAGACGCTATGATTCTTCTAGAAAATGATTGAAGGAGAATCAAGTAAAGCTGAGCTGCTTCAGTCCAGTAAGAGTGGGATATAAGAGCAAAGCTATTCTGAAGGAAATCAGACAAGATCTGACATCAGAAAGATAGAGAAGCATCTGTACAGTAAAAGAGCTTACACTGGATAGAAAACTAAACTATCAATCAAAGACTGAAGACATGAAGCATGGGTTATTTCATTTCCTGATGAACAGCTCACAGATTTGTGAGACCCTTTCTAAGGATTATTTCAGAGTGATGAATAACTATTGCACTGCTTTCTCGGGTCATTATAATGGAAGTGGAACGATCCAAAGCACAGCTGAACAAAAATACTTCATCCGATCCGGGAAACATTCATCTCATCCTCACATAATAGCCTCCTGCTCACACTAAACCTGTGACCAAAGACACACTGATAGATACATCACTTTACTTTTGTTAAACTGACTCAATAAACTCTTGCCCTCAAATCAGCACCAACCAGATAACAGTCTCAGAACGTTCTGGCTAGGTTCTTTCAATGTTACGAGAGTCAACCTTCATCCAACATTATCTGTTGACCGAGATTCTGAGCAGTCCAACTGGACCTGGGCTACATCTGAGCTCTGAATGTAAATCAGTTGTATGGTCTGATCTGGGTACATGAGGAGGATTGCATTTATAACGATGCCAGGAGAATAAGCTAGATTTATTTTACACACAACTTGAAGAAAGCGAGGAAAAAGAGGAATCAATATCCAAAGACATTTGTGTACTCGTATGTCAAACATCACCGTCCATTAGATTCGATTCACATCATCAGGCTGCAGAACATAATTTTCCCTCTATAAACGTAAAGTATGATTAATATATAGGTAGTTTTGTGTGTACAGTATGTCGAAAAATATGCTTTTTACATGATTTTAATGTCTATTCATAGAAATATAGAGCTAATGCGTGTTTTATTGAGTTATAGATCGTACCTATTTTGCAAACGTGATGCAAAGCTTGCTGCTTATGATAATGTCCTGTTAGGAGTTTGTTCAGGTCTCTGCTTGACTGACGTCTGTCACGTGGATTTCAGTCGGGAGGAGATGGAATATTTCATGAAGGGTTCAGACGGTTCTTTCCCGGCACCAGGTTTAACATCTGCACCCTTCGACTTGTCTCATTCTGTCATTATTGGGCCAGATCTCTCAGATTTTATGACACTTTTGATAGCCCTATAATGGCTCTCATGGCTTCTCCATCCTGCAGCATGTGCTGAATCCATCGGAGATGCTTTCTAGGCAGATTCCTCACAACTGAAGAAGACAACATCAAAACAAAATTCTCTCTTAGTGTATAAAGAATACTACAAACGTAGATGAAATATACAGAAATACATGTTCCTGCTCTCATTATCAATTATTCTTTAGAACATATTCAAATAGTTTGTGCATATAGCTTTCATGTCAGCCTATATTTTTTCTCAGTAATATTGACTCGGCAGCATCACAGTACAGACGTAAAATAGGTTGTAAACTACTGATCTGATCTGAAAGCTGTATAAATCATCTTTCCATTGATGTGTGGTTTGTTAGGATCGGACAATAACTATATTTGAGTGTAATCTGAGCGTGCAAAAAATCGAAATATTGAGGAAAATGTTTTTAAAGTTGGCCAAATGAAGTTCTTATGCATTTTACTTATAAATGATACATTTATGATAGGAAATTTACTAAATAATTACTTAATATCCTAATGATTTTGGCATAATGATCATCTTGACCCATACAATGTTGTCTGTTTCTACAAATGTGTTGCGTATGACTGCTTCTGTGCTCCAGGCTGACAAATATTATTGCACTGTGTATATCGTCACTCAGTGATATATTAAAACGTTGGATTTACAGTACATCCATCTTCAGGCAGTATACTTTTAGAAAGCAATGCATATTATATAGCAAATCACGTCTGGTTTATTGTTTATATTCAGAAAAACTTTGTATAAAGTATATAAGTACATTCAGATGTACAGTATTGCATGTATACTCAACACTCAAAAGTTTGTATCACTGCAAAGTAAACTATACTTCTGCCCAGCTCGAATTTGATAAATGCAACTATGCATGGAGATATTAAGATACAATATACATTAACATCATGCTTTTCTAAATAGTCTAACAGTGTGTGTTGTGAAAGGAGCTATAAATACACAGAACTATTTTAGACAGAAATAAGCAGAAATGCAGAATACTTACACAGAATACCATCACAGCACTCGTACTGTAAATAAAATGCTTATTTTTGTGCTTTTTTTATGCTGCTGTTGTTGAAGCATAAGAAATATTAAGCCTCTCTGTAAATAGATCATGTCAGCTGCATCTACTCCAGGCGTCCTTCTCACAGAAACACTGGTAAGTGATATGTGCTCTGTGTTTCGAGCCTGTCGAGGCCTGAGCCAAACACACGAGCTCCTGCGCCAAAGCCACGGCTGACCTGGATTTACTGACAGATCCTCTACAGAAGCACAGAGACATCAGCAGAAACATCACAGCTCATCGGGTTTCAGTGTCATTACAAAGCTCTCAGCATTCACACTAACAGAGATGTGCACTTTACTCAACGTTAGTCTCTGTGCTAAATATGTCCTTTTTTAAGCAACATGACCACAATTGTAAGTTTTTGCTTTCTTTTCTTAATCGTCAGTCGAAATAGATTCAGTCAACCTAAAACAAAAGCAAAAACAACAGTTTGATAAGAAAGACATATTACCTGACATAGATGTATAGATAGTGTGATTAAATGAATGAATGAACAATTAATTACTTCATTTTTTTAAGAACCTTTACAGATTTGACAATTTTAATGTTTTCATTCATCTGTTTATCTGTCTATTTACTTGTTTAGATAGTGTGAATAAATCAATCAATAAATAGATTTATTTAACCTTTACAGATATCAAAATTGGAAATTATTTATTTATTTATATGAACAAAGCAGTCAATACAGTATTTATATAAATCATACCAAATCGACTAAATGTATTTATTTATACATCAATACGGTATAAACAATTAAATATTTAATATGCATATGAAAAATTTAATACGATAAATATTAAATTACACATATTATATAGTAAATATAAATGTTAACAATTTTAACAGTAAACAATGCTGACTGCTGGCATCTAGCAGTACTATTCACTCAAACAAGTGCATATATGTACAATAAACTACATATTAGCCTGCATAGAATAATAAGATTAAACAATTTGCACCAGATTTGTACAAGCACATCTAAGTGTAACGGTTTAAAAACTGCAAAATATATGATGATTGAATGTTGAGATGTGGGCGGAGCTCTGAAAAGAGAATTCAGATGCACGTTTATGAGACTAATTAATAATAATAATTATTAAAAATTCATATGTCAGAGAGAAGATCTAGTTATGATATTAAACATTAAACAGCTCAGTACATTAAAAAAAAGGAAACCAGTTGTTTACAATAAGATCTATAACTTGCATTTAAAAAAAGGAGAGAATTTCAATGATCAAAACTCCTCGCTGGATCACATGCCCTCAAAACAACACATGCTGCAGTTTTCAGCTGAAGACCAAACAAGAACGCTTGACCACTGGAATCAGAGCGATAAGCCAGTTTTTGGCTGGTTGGTGGCCCGTGCACATCTAACAAGGATCCAGACAATTAGCAAGGTCACAACAAAAGATTTTGGACGATAGGTGGGCATCAAAGAGACCTCAGATGACACTATATATAGATAATCACTAACACGGCATCAGGCTAAGCGCTTTCAGCTCTGCTTCAGATCACGAGCGTTTGAACCTTCGCTCTCAGTCATGATAAGAGCCACGGGAACATGACGTTCATCTAAAGGACTGTACAGTGAAACTGACCGCTGAAGACAGGCTGGCTCTGAGCTGTTCAGACTCCTTCATCACAAGCTCTTTGTGCTCCAACACTGGCCTTTACTCAGTGTAAACGTCCAGGTATGTCATGCATCGTTTGCATCTCATTGGTGTAAAATGGGCGTCATCTGTCGATGAAGCTTGATGCTTGTGAATCGAGATTACACAACTCAAATCACACTCCCAGAACGTCTGGATTATACGTTTCCATTAAGTTACATTTTTTTAATTCTGAAAAAATGCATTTTTTAAAATACAAAAAAAAAAAGCTTATTGGAAGTTTTTATCTTACAATTCTGACTTTTTTTTCCTTCAAGAGATCACTATTGCGTGACATAAACTTGCAATTGCGAGTTATAAATTTAACTTTGAGCAGAAAAAAAGACTGATATGTTTTCAGAACTGTGACTTTATATCTCACAATTCTGAGAAAACTGTATTGTGAGATATTTTTTTAAATGCTTTAAAATAAATTTCTTGGTTATACAAATATGTAAGAGTACGTTCTATTTTTATCATTTTGCTGAACATTTTGTGAATGTTACTTTTATTTTATACTTTTATTATATTTGCTGAAAGTTCCAAGACATTAGTAGCTACATTTAAAATTACCGTCCAACTGAAATATTTCATAATAAAAACATTCCATGAGTGATGCATAAAGAATGCTTTGAGCTAGCATTTTATAC
>JAUMHR010000042.1:17824943-17839718 GCA_032361145.1 Enteromius fasciolatus | reverse complement strand
AATAATAATAATAATAATAAAACAAAACAATGAATCTGTGGCTTTAATGATTAAATTAGAGTATCAATTTTTAATCCAATGTATATCACTTCAGATAAAAATGCCAAATGCATACATGTAAATTAGATTAGCATAAAAAGTTATAGTAAGTTCATATAAAATATTAATTTATGTTTATGCTTAAAACAATTATACTGTAACCTCTTAACAGCTATACAGTGCATGATACTGATTTGTTTTATGATTTTTAAGCTGTTTTTAAGACGTTTCCAAAACATCATGTGCCAAAACAGACAGCGTGACCTTAATGACTTTACCTCTCCGCACAGAAACACACAGCTGGCTTGATGCTGTATTCCGTGCAGAATTCAAACAAGCTGTAATTTTATGTGATTAAGCAAATACTTCATGCTATAAAGCCAGTATCTGTTAACAAAGTCATTTGCCAGGAGAAACGAGACCATTGACCTTCGACCCTGACTGACAGATACAGAAACCTCTCACGCTGCCGCATGAGGCAGAGATCCTGTAAATGAGCGTCTGTGTGATGCACGCCTGAAAATAAGATTGTGTAACGCTTCTCAGTTGCAGTACCTGCACAAGAATGACGTCTGCGTGATGCAGAACACGTCCACATCATCTCTGACAGACCAGAGGGATTTTTTATGAGGCAAATTAAGGCTGATGGGCCTTCGACTGATTAGTTTTTGCGGTCAGGTTACAGGGCACAGCCTCACGAGCACTGCTCACGCTCCAAACATCTGCAGCTCGTAGAGTTGCGTAATCTCACATAACAGAAACATTAACTGTATACGTCAATGGCCGAGACTGAGCGAGTGTTTGGACGCCACGAGGAGACAGGAGGAGGAGAAACCCACGACACTGAACCATCACTGCGTCCTGAACAAACTGTGCTCATATTACACAAAACATATAAAACATCACACATCTGGCAGTGAGTAATGTTGCTTTTACCAGAACACATATACGGCCCAGATGAAGTCACAAGAAAACAGAGCAGTGCATGATGGGATATGTTGCCCGGGAAAGTCCATCAGTGTATGCAAACATAGCAGTGCGTGATTTAAGCAATAACACATGAGATGCCATGTTAAAGTGTGTTTATTCTAGACACACGGCAGAGTCACTGTAGAACTACTGTATCGGTTTGTACGGTGTATACTTATTCTGTATATATTATGTACATACAGTATATAAATACACACATATACAATATATATATCTTGAAAATATTTAGATTTATTCTGATATATAAATGAATTAAATTTAATTTAGAATGTTTTACCTCAGATATACAAACAAGAAAACTTTCACAATTCAAAAACCGAAATTGAAATTCATTTGCATTTATTATGATAAAGTAATAATAATAATAATAAATATTATGTATGTATATATATATATATATATATATATATATAAGAAAAAATGTTTATATATTAAATATATTAATATGTAACATAAGTATGTGTATTTAGATATAAATATACACAGTACACACAGATTTATTATGTAAATAAAAACACTTTTATTTTGGATGCAATTAATAGTTTGACAGCACTAATATAAAATAAAAGTACAATATTTTATAATATGGGTTTATTTAAAAAATAAAAAAAAAGATACACACTGTAAATAGTAGCACCACAAATGTCATATTACTTATATAAAAAATTACATTTCAAATATTACGATTTTTATGCAAATATTAAAATTCTAATATGAATAAATAATAGTTCTAATATATATATATATATATATATATATATATATATAAATAATAATAATAATAATAATAAAATAAAAATATTTTGTAATAAAAATTAAAATTAAAAAGACAGGTTTTGTGACTTTTGTGTCCAAATCTAAATTGGCATGCATTTCTTATGAAAAGTTTTCAAATCAGTTAATATGAAACTGAGTATAGGAAGTATTATGACATCAGTGCCAGTATGACTCACTGTAAGTGAGCAAATATATCCGGTCTGACTCTTTTTACAGTACTCACAATCAATGGAGCGTTAAACCACTGACGAAATTCTAACTAAAACTACAACAGCAAGCCTCTGGTGGAACGGCCTGTATGTGTCTGCGTGCAATCACAGCCTGTCATCACCGCAAAACAAAAACACATGCAGTCGCTGCGTATGAAAAATGATGCCAACGAATCTTCACGACAAGACTTCTTGTCTAATCATTATAGAATTCTAATCAATATGTGACAGAAATATTCTGAAATCACTGACTCTGAAATCAACATATTACATTCTGAGGTGTCCAAAGAGTTCAAAAACAACCACATAAGTTATGTTAACAAGTTATTGGAGTGATTATTGACTGTTAATAATGTGAAATGCTCATATATGCAGTTAATTTGCAAAAACAGGTAACTACCCTTTTAACAATGTTGAAAAAATATGTTTTTCATTGTCTGAATCAAACTGCAGTTGTTGTGTTGGATTTTAATATTAGATAAACAACAAAAACAGCTAACATCATTAAAAACATGATAACATCATTTAAAAACTATTTTTGAAATATTTTTGAATTACAAAATCTGATTAATTAGTATTAATTTACTTATTAGGTGTGTGTATTTACACACAAGTAAATTAATTAATTCATTATACATTTATTTAAAAAATAGTAACATGTATAATAGTCATATTTTTATATGAAGAATAAAAATACAACTTTTAATAAATTATATATTTTTTTATCAATGTAAACAAATATCACTATTGTTCCCCAATCACTGATACAATCTTTTCTATCAGTCTTAATTATAACTACCAAAAATCATTTTATTTCAAGTGTTTTTTGGCTTGTGAAGTATACAGTTATAAATTGTAATAGTCAGTAAATACGTGTGTAACAGTAATAAGAAGACATCTGACTGAGAAATAGTAAACATGAAACTTGACTTCTAGCAAACTGAGACATCAAGGAACTGTTTTAGACTTTATTTTTACTAACCAATTCCAAGAAGAAGAAAAAAGTGCAATGGACATCAGAAAATGAAACACAAAAATGATAGGGTATTAAAATAATGCAACAAATTCCTGGTCGTCTGGATCTTTCTGTGAAATTCCACTAAGCTGTTAATCGCTTTTGGACCGGGCTGAGTTTGAGGAACAGTACAGCTCGAAAAATACAATGAGTGCAATGAAAATAGTCTACAATGAAGACAGATGTCCCAGTGTCAGAGAGTTCCATTCTAAACCCTAGATGCTGGCTTAAGACACTGCAGATGCAGTTATTACAATTATTACACACAACATGTCCAATGCATGCATTTTCACATGTGGAGTCAAAAACTAACACAAGGCCAAGCAGAGCTGAGAGTTCACTATGTTTTGGAACAGAGATCTTGAGAGCTGTTGGCGTGTTGAGCTCTTCAAAGCTCTGTCCTGTTTGTGTGGAATGCCATGCGGTCGAACGCCGGCCGTTTGAAGAGCTCTGGCTTCTGAAAAATAACTATAGATGGACACTAGCAGCTCCTTCAGTGTTGTTTCACACAAACATGACAGCAGTTCAGACAGCACAACTCCACATTCTACACCCGATTTCATACACTCCACCTTCACTCGCTACTCAATCACACTCATAGATGCATACATATACATATATATACACACACACAGTGGTTTTAGAAACCGTAATTTGTGCCTATTGTACTTGCACCGTTCCAATGCAACCAATGCACTATTTTGTATTTATTTATTTTTCTTCTTTGGATATATCAAATTACACACTTTAAGAGGTAATTCACACAACAATGACAATTTGGTTTCATTATGAAAAAGAACACTTGCGCATACAGTGACAAAAAGTGCTCAATATGTCATTGTTTTTACTTATATTTTAGTTATTTTTGTTAAGTGTTTTTATCAATTTTATTAGCCTACTTGTGTAATTTTTCTATTTACTTTCATTTTTACGGAAGTTCTAAGCGGTCATGTATTTTAATTTTTTTCCGTCTTGTTTTCTCGTAATCACGTCTTATTTTTTTCATGATCTCGACATAACAAAAGTTGTTTTCTCGTGATCACGTCTTAATTTTCTTTGCATGTCCAGCATAAGAACACCAGGCAGCATTATCTGCACGCTGCTAAAATTATAGAAATATACTATTTAAAATGGATTTTTGTTGCCTTGTTATGTCTATAGGCAGCCTAAAAGGTCTACTTCAATAAAACAATCGAAAACAAATTTGTGTTTATTTAATAAATCCAACAAGAGGTAGTGTCTTCCCCATCTGAGCTCATTATGCTCACTGCCATGCAGGCCGACCCGCAGCGCAACCTATTCCTAAAGCCTGGAATTCAACCCAGAAGAACAACACGATGCACAGCTTGAATCAACTAAAGATATCGTTTAATAATAAATATGTCATTTAAATATAATCAGACTAAAGTATCAAGGCCACCAAGGCATGTGAATTAAATATGAAAGCAATAAGCTCATTTGTTTTACGTTTCTCAAACAAAACGAAATAATAATAATAATAATAATAATAATAATAATAATAGGAAATTATTATTATTATTATTATTATTATTAATAACAATAAATCTATTGATTTCTTTCTGTTCGCATTTCGATTTGCTGTTAAATCAAACTTCATTCCTTCAAATGAGTCTTTAGTTGAGACCAGAATTTTTTTTTAAATTGTGATAAGGAGAAAACAACTTTTGTTATGTCGAGATCACTAGAAAATTAAGACGTGATCACAAGAAAACAAGACAGAAAAAAAATTATAATATAATATAATAATATAATATAATACCGCTTAGAACTTCTGTACATTTTAGTTCATTTCATTATATTTATTTATTTAGTTTCTAATTTTCTTTTTTTGTTTATGTTTTCGTCTAATATTTATATTTTATTATTTTAGATTTATTCAATTAATTATACAGTTGTAGTTTGTTAACATTAAAGGTGTGGTATGTAAGATGAAGTGATAATTGCAAAAACAAAGCAGAATTACTGGCTATAGCTTAATTTTTTTCTGAGACACAGCTATGTAAACATAACTTGTTTCCAAAGTATCTACAAACATATGTTATTTCTTGGCTTTAGAGGAGCCTTACATGCAGCACTTTTAACAACCCTTGCAATACTTTGGAAATGATAAAGCTATAAATGTAAACACAAACAAAAACACAAGGATTTATGATGCAAAACATTGGATTTTAAGATCAAGACACGCATGCTTTTCCATCACCTTGCTGAAAACTCTTGCATACAGACCCTGGCACTGCATCCATTTTATTTTGGTTATGATTTCTCATAAGCGGGAGCAGCGGGGAGGCCTTGTGCAGAATAAGCACATTCAGCATTAGAAGTGTGAAGGCAAACAGCGCCATGGCTTCCAGGCAACGACAACAGTAGCAGCTCTCTCTACCACGTTAAACGCAAGGTTGCCATGACGACGCTCACATGGAATAACAGCACCGATACTGAACCTGCAGACCTGCACAACTCCAGCCGTAAAGGCAAGTTGGCGGAGGCTTCAGAGCGAGCGAAAACTTTCAACACTTTGTCACGAAAATCTGCAACATGGCTCAAAATCTACAAGGCAGGCAGACACGTCACCCCCTCATATCACATAAACACAGCCACTTCAAAGTGCCTCCGGGATGCCGTCATACCGCTTAAACTGTCCATCAGTGGACTTCTGGGAAGGGGCTGAGCACGAGTGTGTGGTTTATGTTTGCCACATCCATGATGGAAGTGATGAGTGCATGTTGTCTGTAATATCAGCACGCATTTACTGTATGATGCCCATCGTTTTGCAACTTCGAACGGTAAATGTGGGTAATCAAAGTGTAGACAGTTTTATGTGCTTGTGAGACCGCACAGACCCCACATGCTGGATCCCCGGCCTCGTCCTAATCAGCCATCGGCATTCTTCTAATAATCACGAGTGCGCTAAAGTCTCCATGGAGATTTTCCCATGCCGGAGCCCAAATAGAGTTGGCGGCCTGAAACTATCTGCGATGTAGAGCTTTCCAGACCAGCAAACCACAGCGTGATCCGGGTTAATTGTTCTTCCAGTCTGGTGTTTACGCTCTTTTTGGTTTAAGACACTAACGATGGTTTTATTAACAGTCATTTGTGCTCCACTTACTGCGGCCTACTTGTGTCATTGAAACGCAGACGTCATATTACTTAGCTTCCTCTCCTTCTTTGGAGGCATCATTCAATTATTGCACAGTTAAAGAAGTAGTTTACACAACAATGATAATTCTGTGCATCCTTTACCAAGACGTATGACTACTACACAAAGAGGGAGGTTTAGTAAGAATTTGTCACCATGCAATGACCACAAGGATTCAAGATGACATGTGCACTGGTCTTCTGAAGTCATTTGACAGATTTGTGCAAGAATTGATGAAACTGTAGTCATTATTCCTTGAAAATCTTGCTATTTGTGGCAGCTCTCAATTCTCATACAGTACATAATGAAGTCAATGCAGATTGCAGAGAAACAGGGTTTTCCCGGAATACTGTATAACAATAAACCATGGACAGATTTTCTGCACTTGTGTCCCAAAGAAGAAAATAATCATGTTTAAATTAATTAAAAGGATGTAGTGGCATGAAAATATGTAAGGAAAAGGATGTATGTTGTGAAGATATTATAAACATTAGCATCAAGATTTAACATATTGAATTTGAAACAACATTAAAAGCGCCTATATAGTCTCAGGGTGTGTGCAAGATCAACATGTTTCCCAGAAGCTCTCAGCCTTCTTGCAGTGATCGTATAAGCCCCAATCACCAGGGCAACAAGACCAGCTCTCAGGTTATGATGGGTCAGCGGTCAGTGTCAGACGGCCGTCTGACATCAGAGGCCTGTCAGTTAACATCGCCCATCAACATTTGTTGGTATCCATAGAGATGACAGCTCTGCCTGTTCTGCCTCCTTTTGGTCACAAACTGAGGAGAAAGGTCGCCTACAAGGTCAAAAGTGGCAAGGCTGTGTGTGTGATCCAAGTTTTCTCCCCTAATCACCAAGACAACAGCGACAGCATCGTTTCAGATCAACGTGTCTCATTCAAAGTTTATGGTGTTCTGCAGGGTTCGGTCATTGGACCGTTAAACTTTCATTTCATCCATGAATGCTTATCTCCACAAATAAACACTGCAGCAAGATCACACACGCATTTCATGGCCTTGCATTCATATAAGGTGACCTAACAAATAATTATTTAACGGTGTTTGATTAAGCGTCTCTAAAGAGTAGATGAAGATCAAAGCAAAGTAAAGGTCAGGAGCAGTCATGGGTCAAGTGTGAAGTGCCTGGAAAAGGCGGCTCGTCTGATGCTAGTTGAGGTGGCACGTTCTCTCTAGCATTCCGTTCATTCTGCTTTCTCACTTTTGAATCGAACCGAGCGCCGAGAGGAGAGAAAACAGACGTCTTGCCATGGCGACCAAAACACAAGCTCTCAAAACACTCAGGCTTGTGGCTGCCGTATCACTTGTGCATTTGCCTTCAGCACAACATTCCTCTTCTTTCCTCGAATCTGTGTCAAGTTTATTATCCTGCACTGAATGCCTTCCCAATCTCAATGGAAAGCTCTTTCATTTAAATTACGTCGACGAGATTAAACTGGGAACAATGGACACAACTTAAATTCCTAACCAAGATCGCAATCAAGTCAGATCCTAATATAAACCACAATATAAACTCCTCCAATGTCAAATGGTCTACAATAACATACATCAACATTTAAATGTATTTAACAGTCTAATAAAACCTGCCATTGTATATTTCAATATACTGTTGGCTCTGTGATGAATTGCTTTTGTCAAATTCTGCTACAGTAAATGAATCAATTTAAAAGTAATTAAAACTGTTGTATTTAAATAAATAAATATAAACATCTGATTAGTGCTGCCAAACGATTAATCGCATCCAAAATAAAGGTTTATTACAAGCATATTTGGTTCCTTGTCTTAATTTGTTCCCAGCTATGTTCCCCAGGTGTTTTCAGTTCTCCGTCTGTATGTTTACCCTGTGTTCCCGAGTCTCCATTGTCGGTCCTTATATGTCTATATGTCTTCAAGTCATGTTCCTGAGTTTGAGAATTAAAAGACTGTCATTTGAATACTCCGCAACTCCTGTGTTCTCCTTACAGCACGCAGTGTGACAATATGTGTGTATATTTATTGTATATATACTGTAAATATTTTGAGAATAATTGCATCTATCTCCATGTATATATTTATATTCATATATAAATATATTTAATATATAAGTGTATTTTTTATATATATATACACACATGCATGTCTGTGTATTTATATATAGGCTACATGATAAATATACACAGTACGCCCATATATATTATGTAATTAAAAACGCATGCCAATTAATCGCTTCACAGCTCTACATTTGATATATTCATAGATATAATTAAAGTGTCATTATACAGTTATTCACATATTCACTCGTTCATGTCTATTATTATTTACCTTATTTTCGGAGAAAGAATTTCTCAAGTTTATACTGTCCTGTGAAATGTTTCATATTTGCCCCCATCCATCTGCTGTTCCTGTGTACTTGAGGTCAAAATAATCTAAATTAGTTTCTGAATAATACACATCCCAAATTAATTCTGGTCTAGACAGTACAGCTAATCCTACATTCGTCACGTCATAAAAACAGACATCACCGCATCATCTTTGATTGTTCTTTCAAACTTTCTTAATCTTTAATAAGTCTTCAAAGCAGACGTGAAAAATGATCGTATGGAATTATGTCATTCCCAGAGAGAGCTCCAAACACAACAACCTCCCTCCTGAAAGTGTTCCTGCTGGCTGCGTCCCTCCACAGGTGAGCGCTGGAAGAGAGGAAATGAGCACAGAGACAGAGGACAAAAGCAGAGGGCAGATGAAAAAGCAGGAAGAACGTTGAGCAGATAATAATCGGAGTGTGCAGGGTTGTGAGAGCGCTCTGTGTGGAGCCGACGGGGCCCGGGATCAGGGGTGAGATGGGAAGAAAGCGGAGAAGGGGCCCTACGCTGATCATTCTTAGGCCTGCCTGATCACAGACACTACACCGCCAACAATGAGCCCTGTATGAGTGTGTGCGTCTTAAAAAAAAGGTTTCTTTTTCGGTGGCTTTGTCGTGGCATTCCAGAGCAGATAACATGCAAGAGTCTCCATCTCCGCTCCCCTTCACCCTGCTTTCTTCAAGATCCCACGAGAGAACAAAGGTGAGTAGGTACAGCTAGGAAAAGAGGAAAGCACAGGACTTTTTGCTTGTATGCGAACATAATGATAGCACAGCATCAGATATCCACAGTTCACTTACAACATGCTATATACTGTGAGCAAAGACCTCTATTTTCACTTTCATGCAATGCTTCTGAAATCTAAAATTGTAATTACTTACAGATGTATAACATATAGGCATTTTTAAAAATATATGTACAATGTGAAAACATGCATGCGCACAAAACATGCATTGTAGTTAAGGTCAACTAATATAAAGTGGGACCTATATTTTTTGCTATATAGGGTACTAGACATGATGTTCAAATTCAAATTTCAAATGCATTTTCTCATCACAAGTAGTACTATACTACCGGATTACATACAGTAGTATGATAAAAGCAGTAGGTAATTGATTAGTATGGGAATGCACTATGCAGTATTCATCAAACAGATTTGATCACGCCACTTTGAGCACAAATACTAGAGAAGATGCAAGTTAATAGCACTTTCTATCAATAAGAGAAATCTTCTGAGGCCTCTGCACTTGCAGCAGCTGAGATTCATCACAAAGAGAAAAAGACCACCTGGAAAAAATGACAAAACGTTCAAGCTCTTTCCATTCTGCCACCTGTTGCTCTCATCTTAACAGAGAGCGTTTACCGCAGATGCATATCGTGTGAAATTGTGATGAAACCTGCAGAAATATCATTTGTGCAATTATTTATGTCCACAAGAAGACGAGGTGAGAGCCGCAGAAGAGTGCGAGAGAAGCCGCTGA
The DNA here is from genome assembly GCA_032361145.1 of Enteromius fasciolatus. Classification (NCBI taxonomy): domain Eukaryota; kingdom Metazoa; phylum Chordata; class Actinopteri; order Cypriniformes; family Cyprinidae; genus Enteromius; species Enteromius fasciolatus. The sequence continues at coordinate 17,829,688 of JAUMHR010000042.1, read as the reverse complement.
TGACCTCACTTCCTTTGGCATCGTCTGTGCTTCAGCCGTCTCTGTTTTTATTTTTTCCCCCCTCTCTCTCTTTCAGTTAACCCAGATTCAGGGCCTCGTGGCTGAGTCATGGCCAGGTTCGGCAGGCCGTCCGAACAGCCTCCAAGATCCTGTCAGCGCTTGGAGACACGGCACGCGTGCAGACCGCTCCTGATCCAGACACACATATACATTTGGAGCACGCTAACTAAACACATAAATGACATCTCGCTGGTGTTCTGATCTCTGTTTAGAGATTTATTATGATTGCACACAACCTCAAATGAGCTGTAATGGCAGACTGAATGTAGTTCTGTCACATTTGTAAGGTTAAATTAATTGGTGGTTGACCAAAATGTTTTTTTAATGGCCAATGTGATATCTGGAGAGCAGGGTGGCTGAAGGCAAATTAAATGTCATATAACAGAAGTTAATAAAGACAAATGAGATACATAGTCATCAAGATCAGACTTTGTTTAATTCAAAAGAATGTGAAAATGTGCTTTTTTCATTTTTTACATTTATATTTGAGTACTTTAACTTGTTTTATTTCAGTTAGTTGCAAAAGTCAACATTTATAATATATACTGTATTTCAATGAATGACAACTATATATATATATATATATATAACAATTAAAATGTTATTTTCAATTTAAGTTTTAGTTTTTTTTGTTATGTGCTTTTATTATTTTTTAAATTTATTAATATGTATTATTTTATTTTTGTTTCAGTGTTGGCAATTTTAAAACTTACACTTTAATAAATAAATAATTTATAGAATTAATAGCAAGTTAAATTTTCTTTATTATTATTATTTAATTTTTGTTCATTAAAATAAGTGTTAATATTAGTTTTCAGTCACTTATTTTTTTAACAATTACAACACTGCTGTGAAGGCCTACAACAATAAATTTATCCAAAACGCAGAGGTTTATGAATGAATTTCTAATAAATACATTCGTACATCTGTTTACTACTTTACTTCTTGTAATTGTTCGTATCTTATAAAAGGCATTGCATGCACACATCTCACACGTACTGTTTTCCCCGGCTGTCAGATCAGGATGTTCCAGCAGAGTTTTAACGATTTCTCACCCCACATGGCCAACACCTGATGCCAAATGAAAACTGAGAAGAAATGTGGCTCATGAGACCGAGGCCATATTGATCACATAATATTGTGAGGAAATGATTAGCAAACGAGAAAACAAATAGACTCTGTTTATTCTCACTCACATTCCTACTCACAGAAAAGCCAGCGAGTTTGTTCTGGTGTGAAACCGCCTCTATAACCTGAAGGAAAACTCATCTGTTCTGCCTCTTTGACCTTGAGTTGAAATGCTACAAGCTAAAGGCCAAACGCAGCCAGGTTTCTTTGGGAGTCGTCCTGGAGCGCTACACTGAAACGCTTGGATTCACGTCTGTTAAGAGAATGAGATGCCATACGTGAGAGGAAAGCAAAATACTAAGGTCAGAGGAGAGAAGCTGAAAAACAGAAAACAACTGAAGAGCTACCTTTGTGAGCTCCACAAAAGTAGGATATTGTTTTGCAGTCACCCAGAACACTCCACCGATATGCTGCAAATCCATTCAGAACACCTTAACAACTTCATAGCAACACCCTGGCAACAACCCAAAACAATCATGCAACACCCTACCAACAGCCTAGAAACCACAGCTAAATAGCAATGTGCTGTAGAAAGAAAAAAAACTCAGAATTCCTTAACTACAGTGTTTTAGCAACCACCCTTAACACCCTAACAACTGAATGATGTACTACACACATAATAGCAACCACACACCCTAGCAGCGACAGCCTAATAAGCACACAGAAGTAAGCAATAGCAATATGCCTAAAAACGGAGAACGCATCAGCTGCATAGCAACACCCTGGCAACAACCCAGAACAATCACGCAACCACATAGCAACACCTTAATAACAGCAACCCTAAACAAAACCTAGAGCATAGAAACGTGCTACAAAAAAAACTGAGACCACATTAGTAACTGTATAGCAACAGCTTGGCAACACCCTAGCAACATCATAGCAACCACATAGCAAAATGCCTAACTCACTGCACAGCAACACCTTGGAAACACCTTTACAACTACATACAGTATCACCATCCTAACATAGCAACATGCTTAAAAAATCCTAGCAACCACATGGAACACCATGATATCTGCATGACAACACATTAAATAACACTCTTGCAATCACATAGCAATGACTTTACAATCACAAAAACCTAAACAATAACAATATGCTTTAAAAAGCACGCTCAGAGCACCTAAACAACTGCATGATAATGCACTAAAACACTAATAACACCCAAGCAATTGCATAGCAACACACGGAATGCCTTACTAAATACATAGCAACACCCTAGCAACAACCCAGAGCATCTCCGCATTGTGAAATTGAGTCAGCATCACTTGTTGCTCTTCACTAAAGTGACTGTCCTGTTTTCTGGTCAATATTAACTCTGAATATGATGTCAAAGGTGTATTTATAACATTAAAGCATTTTTAGCTTGTGCATGGCAAAATATGGAATTCCTAATGAGTATCATTGTGCTGTTCCAGTAAAAGATCTAGTTTTATAATCTGATGTGATTTTCGGGTTTTAAACATGTTTTGTCATTTTTACAGCTGATAAAAGTTTTTTTTTGCTGAAATAAAATGACAATTAGTTTCCATCTCTCTCTGCTGCACACGTCTCACACCTGTTTTGTCCATCAGAGTTTGTCTTTGGGTGGGCGTGGCCTCTCAGCTGCTGCTGTAGACATTATAGTCTTCATTAACCAGAAGTAACAACAACCTGATTCACATCCTGAGCACCAGTGTCTTAAAACAAATCTTATTCATCAGCCACTCCCTCTCTCACGCTGGCATGGTTTACTCTCACTGACCTTTCTCATCACTAATGGAAAGTTTCATATTAAATTGACTAACGTAATGTAAAGTTTTAGCAAGACAGAAATGAGATTAAAAAGCAGTTTTTGTAATTGCATCAACTAGCCTCATCACTTCACTGCTCTTGCTCAGTATTTGTCTTATTCATTTTGTTGTTCTTTTTATTTTATACATATACTGAATTTTTGGATTTTATTTTAGTTTTAATTGTACTATATTGCCTTTATCTATGCTTAAAACGAGAAAATAATAATAATAAAAATAATAATAATAATAATAATAATATTATATATATATATATATACACATATAAATACATCCACATAAAATAAATATTTTAAAAATACTTGCATGTATATACATTTATATTTTTATATTCTTATTGTATTGCATTGCATTAAATGAGAAAAATATCTGCCAGTGGCATCAGAAAAAAATCCTTGTATATATAAATACACACACATACAATATACATTTTAGAAGGATTGTAGATGTATAAACATGTATATATTTATATTGTATTAAAACAATATATGATATATAATTATTATTGTATTATAGAAACATAATTATAATTTATGTTAATTTTTTAATGCGATTAATCATTTGACAACTTTTCTGACTCCATTTTTATAAAGTACACTGTGTGTGCTGTCTAGACAGTATTAAATGAGTAAACTAACAAAGAGACCTGAGATATTTATCAGCTTTATTTTCATGCCTGAATTAACTGCGAGTAAAAATGAACTGAAGTATCTACAGCAGAGCTGCAGATGAGACGAGCCAACAATGGAAGCACAGACACTATCATTAAATCAATCTTGGTTGCAGTTGAACTGATTTACAGCTGTAATGCAGCCATATTTGACATGCTATCTTTAAGTGACGTCTAGTTTGATTAAAGGCTCTAATTGAAGCACGCTGACGTCTTAATACTTTAAAACCGGTGTCAAAACAACGAGCAGACATTCCACGGGATATGAGGAAGAAGACGCCTGAGGGCCGTACAGCTGAGAGAACAGGAGACAAGGTCCTTTTGCAACGGAAGTGTTTGCAAAAAAGCACACAGCAATTTTACAATCCAAATCTGAAGGCAGCATCAAAACTCCTCTCAGATGGCAGTGATGGAGGTAAATGCATGCTATCTACTGTTAAAAAAATATCTACTAACCTGCTCCAGAAAACAAAGTTTTCAGGATACCTGTTCTAGATAAATGATTATTGCATGATGTCAAGGATCAGGAGTGAGGCCTAAACTCACACACACACACACACACACACACTCCTGTCACATAAGGAGGACTGGAGCGTTTGATCTCAGTCTGACACCTGCTGGACACTCAGGGTCACAGAACCGTCCACAGCACCGCTCAGAGTCAGAGCGCTTCACCTGCAGGAGGCGCCGGAGGCTTGCATTAAACACTTCAGCTGTAATGGGTCCTTACACTATACACACACACGGAGGCGCTGCAGTCTGCTTAGTTGCACACTGAATTCAACATTACAGCTCAAACAGGGTCCGTACAATAGCATAACGGTACCACGTGATTACTGTAAGTGACCCTGGAGCACAAAACAATAAATAAGCTTTCCAATACTGGGCTGAGTATTTTAAACTATTTGAAAATCTGGAATGTGAGGGTGCAAAAAAAAAAAAATCTAAATATTTAAAGATGTCCAAATGAAGTTCTTAGCAATGCATATTAATAATCAAAAATGTTATGGTAAGCAATTTACTAAATACACAATTTATTATTGATTAAATTTTATTTTTTTACATACACACATATACACACACACACACACACA
>JAUMHR010000042.1:17805797-17823994 GCA_032361145.1 Enteromius fasciolatus | reverse complement strand
TTTACTAAATACACAATTTATTATTGATTAAATTTTATTTTTTTACATACACACATATACACACACACACACACACATATATATATATATATATGTGTGTGTGTGTGTGTGTGTGTGTGTGTGTGTTGGGCATCACACAGAAGAGAGAATTTGCCTAAAGGGCTTACAAGGGTGTTGCAAATGAAAGTGTTTGGAAGTAAGAAAGGAAGAAATAATATTTTTCTATTATATTATTATATGTCATTAATATTTATATGTTAAAATTATAATCGATACATAAATGCATTTATATAAACAATATATGATGAGCTGATACCAAAGATTTTCAGTGGTAATTAAAATGAATAATATTGTGTTATTATTTTACATATTTGAACAGTATTTTAATATAGCCCATTTCTAGTGAATGCACCCATTTGATAAAGATCAATCAAGATGTTTAAAGAACACACACTCTAAACATTAATAGTGGTCCAAACATACATACATTAATAGTGTAAAAAAAATAGAAAATATGAAATTGTATGCATGCATATATAATAAGATTTTACATTAAATATAATATATACATTTTGTATTATATATAGAATTTAGGGGTTAAATATGAAAACAGTGTAATGCATGACTCTGAACCATGTCTGTGCATGAGAGCATGTTCCCGGTCTCTCTTCTGTCAGACGAGGACATCTTGGCCATATTTCCTCAACCTCCTCTGTATGGCCATGTTCAGTATGTCTCTCTACAGTAAAAGCCTTGTTAGCCATACAGTAGCATATTGCTAATGCTCTAATAAACTTCACGAATCAGCAGACTGTAGATTCTCCAATTAAACCAAAAGCAGGTCAGGCCGGAGGCCTCATTAGATTCAGTTATGGAGCGTTCACGCAGCCAACTTCAGCCAATATCACACAAACAAACCTGGGCTCAGACTATTACTGTATACTGTATGCTGTCATTTACCACGCAAGCTAATGTCACGTCTACAGAGATTCATATGCAGTGACAGTTTATGCAACAGAAATAAACATTTCCCATAACCTTCAAAAACAACCACAATCAGCACTAGTTATGATAAAACTGATGTGTGCATCAACCCAACTGAATATAAATCCCACCATATTGTTGATTTACAAAGTTTTTGTACAGTAATATTTTCAATGTTTTCTATAGAATCTTCTGCTCATCGAAGCTGCATGTATTTGATAAAAAAAATACAGCAAAAGCAGTAATATTGTGAAATATTGTAACTGTTTAAAATAACTACTTTCTATGTGAATATGTTTTAAACTCTGATTTATTTCTGTGATCAAACACATCTTTTTTATTAAAGATCATGTGACTGGAGTAATGATGCTGAAAATACAGCTTTGAAATCACAGCAATAAATTATTTTTTTTAATAAATTCAAATAGAAACATCTATTTTAAATAGTAAAAATATTCAAAAATGTAACTTTTGCTGTTCTTTGGATCAAATAAATATAGCCTTGGCGAGCAGAAGAGATGTCTATACAAATCTTAGTTCAGAAGCGTTTGACTGGTAGTGTACTGCATGTAGTTTAAATCATTAAAATAAGTCAATATGTGTATTTCCAAACACAGTCTGTTTCATATGTAGTACGACATAATCCAAGTAACAAATTATCAAACTCTTTTGTGTTTAGTAAGCTAGCCAATTAGTCTACTAAACTAGCATGCAATAAAAGTCATGAGTTACTAGCATATAAAACAAGCCCAGAGAGCAGGAACCAAATACGAGCTTCTGCTTTAAACTGCAGCATTAACGTCCTCTGTAAGTACACTCATTGACTTACTTTACTGTGTTTCTGAATGAGCTGAAAATGAGCTGAACAGTTATTCTGACATTAGGAATAGGAATCCCAGTAAATGTTGACCTTGTGGGACATTTGTTAGGTCTCCGTGAGGAAACAAGCTTATAAATCAGACAGAATGAAGTGTTTGAGAATGTAAAAGTGTGTAGTGTTTCCTGTAAGGGGTAGGTTTAGGTGTAGGGTCAGTGTAGGACAATACCACATACAGTCTGTACAGTAGAAACACCATTACACCTATGAAGAGAGACCCCAGAAAACACAAAAACCAACATGTGTGTGTCTCTGTGTGTGTGTGTGTGTGTGAGGCTCTGATAGCGCTCTTGGCTTCAGGAAGTTTAGGGGAAGGCTGTCTCCAGACTTCACTTTGACCTCGTCTCAGTGGTTCTCAGCAGCACTGATAGACACACTCGCGCACATCCGAGAGAAAACAAAGCTGTACAGAATCATAAAGTCAACACATCTACACTAGATAGTAGTCTATAGACCTCAATGCTAGAGGCCCACAAAATATATAAACTACTTGAGAAGTTTGGGGTCAAGAAGTCCTTTTGAACTTTCTATTCATCTATGAATCCTGAAAAATAAAATATATCAGTTTTCACAAAAATATTGAGCAGCACAGCTGTTTTCAGCATTGTAACGAGTGAGCAGGGAGACAGTCGGATCCAATCGCAGAGTGTTTATTGGAGATCGTACAGGAGTGTAAACAGGCTGAGGTCGACAAACGGCAGACAAAATCGAGAGAGAGTCCAGTAAACAAGGCAATGGGTCGAACAATGAGCAAATGGTATCCAGAGGGGGAAAGACGAGAATCGTGGTCGAAGAAAACAAGGTCGACCTGGAGTCCAGGTATGAAATAATACACAAGGGTAGGACGAACCATACACAATGATGAGCAGGGAACAATGGGAAGAAGGGGGGTATAAATACACAGGTAAACGACATGAAAGGGGAGGAGAACATATTAGTTACCAGGGGAACACATGAGGTGGGTGGAGACAAGGAGCACATGAGACAGGACATACATGGAGAGGAAAAACACAACTTACAACAGTACTAAAGTCCAACCGGCACTTCCAGCAGATCATCACAAGCACTGATGATAATCAGAAGTGTGTGTTGAGCAGTAAATCAGTATATTATGATGATTTCTGAAGATCATGTGACACTGAAGACTGGAGGAATGATGCTGGAAATACAGTTTAACACACATTCACACAGAAAACAGCTGATTTAAATTTGAAAAATATTTCACATTTTTACTGTATTTTCATCAAATAAATTCATTGTTTCCTTGCCTTGACTTCTATTAAAAACATAGAGAGAGAGAGAGTTGTAGATAAAATATTTTTGTTCCCAGTATTTCTATTTCAAACAATTCATATTTCATTTAATGTTACTTTCTGTGTCTTTGTTATCAATCGTGAAATTATGAATTCCTCTTTTCTTGTTTTGTTTGTTTTTAGTGCATAATGTGCTTAAATTCTCATGTCTCTAAATTTCCTGTTGCACTTCAGTATAGATCAAGTATGATTTATTATCTGTAAAATAACATCCTTTACAATAGCATGGCTTCCTCTTCTTGCATAAATACATGCGATGAATCAACAAACAGTCGGTCTCTGTTTGGCCTTCAGTTTCTGCTTTCTTGGCAGGGATCGCACACAAACGCTCGTGAAACCTCAGAGGGAAGATATTTGTTTTGCAATGGCACTCGTCCTTCTGTCTTGTGCCTCGAATAGCATTCATTCCATTGTCTATATTTTATTCAGATGGCAGCCACATGTTGAGATTGGGGTAAAAAGCGTGTCTGTAGGGAAACTCCAGTCCTGACACGTCTTTTTGCCTGCTATTCAGTCACACCCTTTATACTCGCTGCTATTTAACTTCAGCGCTTCAAAGCATTTAGGATACTTTCAGAGTTTGAACTTTGCTTTTCCAGATCCAGCTGTTTGATGTTTATTCAGTGAGTTAAATGAAGCATCAGCGTTTTCTTTTATGCATGTGGTTATCGTGCTGAGTTGTGGCGTTTAATGATGTAATGACAAACTCTGATGATTACAGAGCTGTGCATTGAAAGACCAAAGGCACTTAACTGGTAAAGTTACAAACGAGTGCAATGTATTTTTTACGATTTGCTTTGAAAATTCGCACTTCAAGTTTTTACGACCTGCTCAAAACACCAGAAAACTAGCGATAGTGTTTTAGCTGCAACTGATATAACTACAAAAATTGTTCCCACTTTACATTAGGTGGTCTTAACTACCACACATTTACAATTAAATAAAAATGTAATTGTAAATAATTGTAATTTGGTACACAACACTTATTGTGTAATCACATGTTTTTACTTTGTACTTGTATATTTTTTAAAATACCTACTGTGTATGCAGTTAATTAATTTCTGTACTTAAAGTTATAATTACATCTTAACCCACCCATACCACCAAACCTGTCTCTAACCCTTATCCACCTCAGCAGCAGCAGAATTACATTGTACTTTAAGACTACCTAATAAAACTATGACCCAAACATGTTAGTTAAAATGTACTTTATAATTAAATTAATGAATTAGAAAAAATAAGTTAGATGAATGTCAGAAAATTATAATAGATACAAATAATTATTAAATTCATTAATTTGTGAAGATTTTAATAACATTGAGCAGGGATTCTATAAGTGTTATGGGAAGAGTTATTTGTTCTTTGATAATGTTCTCAAAACACATTGCTCAAGGTATATATTATTTAAAAAAATTATTTTCTTTTATTATGTTTTATTTGTTAGGGACAGACACAATAAACATAGATGAAACCGAGACAGTCATCCCTTAAAGACAGGCAAGTTAACAGAAAGTCTGTTGATCAAGTCCTTGATTGATAGGTGCTCGGTGCAGGTGAGTGAGGGTGAAAACATCAGAGTTTCAGGCTGAATTCCCAACAGGTGTCCGCGGGCAAGGAACTGATGGTCTCTTCTTCTTTAGGTTTTATTGGCGGTTGGCCAATGCATTACCGCCATCTACTAGTTAGGAGTGTGAGCAAAGTACTCAAGATTGTTCTAAAATCTATATCCTATTGACAAATTTAGTCCTATTAATAAATAACATAAAAAGTGTATACAATCATCATGAGAATTCCTTTTTAAAATATCTATCCCTTTAAAATTCATCCCAATTTTTCCAATTTAACTTCCAATACTCTCCTTTCATTACTATTCCTTGCACATTCCATTAAGATACGATTCACTGTTTCTTCTTTATCACAGTGGTCACATTTCCCTGTTTGATGTTTTATTTTATATAAATTTACATTCAATGCTGTATGCCCAAATCTAAGTCTAAGTCAGTGCTTTCTACTTCTCCTGGTTATCCTTCCATTACCCACATTTCTGTGGATCTTATAAAACCATCTTCCCGTTTTTTGTTCTCATCCCACTGCTTCTGCCATCTATCCCTTACAAATTGTTTAATTAAAACCTTCATCTCTGTTTTACTAAAATTTACTTTAAAATCTATTTCCGATTTTCTTGAAGCTTCCTTAGCATCTTCATCTGCTAATTCGTTTCCAACTATACCTATGTGAGCTGGTACCCAACAAAGCCCATCATCTGAATTCTATATAGTGTTTGAAAGATCGGACTCAATATATCTGCTTTGCTTTCAGAATGACCACTCTCCAGTGCCATTAACAAGGAGCTTGAGTCAGAACATATAAGTGCCCTCAATGGCCTATTCTCCTCAACCCACTGTATTCACAATAAAATTGCTGTCATCTCACCAGTGTATACTGATTCTTTTTTTACCTCGAACATTAAAATCCATTATTGTGTATGCCACCCCTACTCTGTTATCAATGTCTTTTGATGCATCCGTATAAATGGTGACATGGATAAAATTTATTCTCTGTATACTTATTTTCCAATTTGACGTTATACATATTTCCCTGTTCTTTGTCCTTCTTTTCTAACAAAGCCATATCCACACTGCACTTATCCCCATTCTTTCCACCAATTTAGGTATAACCCACACAAAACTTCTGTTATCTTCTGAGTTTTTTTGTTTTTGTTTTTTTTCCCAAAGAATGGTTTTAGTAGCAGCCATCTACTCTCTAGTGAGCGCTGCTTAAACGCAGTGAGCTTGATTCACTTCAGGTGCTGCTCGTTAAGACTCTGGTGGCTGTGAGTGTGAGTAGACGGCTGAGCTGGGATCAGTTCAACATGACAGCGTGACAATAGTGCTTGTAGCTATAGAGAAGAAAAAGAACAAAAAGACAACAAATGTATAATATACAGTAAATACACTAAACTTGACTACAGCTTGTTGATGCATCAACCCAAATTGAGTGGCTTTTTAAAAATGATTATAATTAAGAATAGATTCCAAACAGACAGACATTGAATTCCAAATGTTTAATCCTTCAACTGAGAGAAGAGTTTGAGCAAAGAATGTTTTACATGTTTCCACTACAATCACTCAAATAATTGACATAAAGGCATAGGAGTAAGACCATGTAAACAATCTTTACTGTATGTAGTAAAAAGTTTGTGTTCAAAAATTACTGTGAGAAAAAAAAAATACTGTAAGAAAACTTAATTGTAACCTTGAGAGAGCCTTCTCACAACGTTCTTTGTTAGCTGGGAAAATGTACATTGTTATACGATGTAGATTGTACAAATTTGTACTAAATCCATCACCATCCAAACTACGACAACAAGCATATATTAGTGAGAAGAGTGATGTCATACACATTTGTGTCATGTGTTCTTCAAGAACTGCACAGATATGAAGTGTTTGTTAACACCTACTGACCTGGCATCAATAATACAAGCTTTTAATTCTTTTTTGTGGACTGGTGTGAACGGGTGTTGTGTGCATGCCAAACTTTTCAAAACTGCAAAGCAAGATTTGTTTTGTAGTTTTTGTCTTTTTTGTTGTCTTCTAACATTTTTAAATGTTGCTACTTGTTTCAGAACTTTCAGAGAACGTTCAAAAGAAACGTTACTATAATATTTGCGTAATGTTACAGTGGAGCTTTTACTTAACAGTCAAGAAAACAACCTTTTCATAACTTAATGGGAATGTTAGCAAAACAAGAACATATTTTCGTTATCTGGGTTGCTAGGGTGTATCTAAGTGACCACGATTAACAACAGTAACAGTTATTGGAGCTAAAAGGAGTTTGTCCGCAGCACTGCTCTGGATTCGGTGACGTGTCTTTGATTAACATTGTGGAAACTATTACAATATTACACTACAATATTTTTCGGTCTTGATGTGTTTGATCATAAACAGGTCAGTTATTCACTTTCATGTGGATTGGCTGATTTTTCCACCGCATCTTACAGGAACGTAGCAGGGCTTCCAGAGTCTACTGATGTGGTCCATCACTCTGACTCCCATTTAACTGCTACTGAAGTTCAGCATTAATCATTCGCAAATGTGCAGAAGCACAGAGATTTCATCTCAATAAAATCAATACAAACCATCTGTAACTATTTTATTGTGTTGCTGAGGTTTATTTCTGTGTGCATCTGGGGGATTTTCATCTGTTTTATTCCAAACGGCTAATAAATGCATACAACATATGTGTTATAAAAAAAAAAAATCTAATACATTTTTTTTGTAACTTTTTCAATCTTCATACTGTAACATTCAGCTGGACGTGCCAGCACAGCTCTGTTTGGCACTCCAGCTTTCTATGCTCTCTGTGTGTGTTTTGCTGTTGCTCGTTTGGTGCAATGATTCAATTAGCTCCACCTGTATAGCCTATATACCAGTCTGTCTGTCACGGTTCATTGTTTATCTGTCTGTTCCGTCGTGTTCCTGGCGTTTTGTATTCTCTCGGTTGGATTTCTCGTGTACCATATTTGCCTGGACCTGGAATACCCCTCTGCTTTTCCCCCAAGGACTCTGTTGTACGGTATTTTGGACCTTTTGCAATGTTTTTGACTCTGTCTCTGCCTTGCCTACGTTAGTGTGTTTGCCCGTGTACTATCTCCCTCCTTCTGACCCTGCACTTTGAATAAATCATCTTATGCACTTGAACTCGCACTAGAATATATTTGAAAATGTTTATCGGGGGCAAGAAAATACAGTCTGAATGCAAATATGGATGTAATATCTACTCCTAAATCTACTCCTACTCCTTGACCTCAAAACAAGATATACAATGATTCATTGTTTAGTTTTTTTTTAAGATTTTGTCTGCTAAAACTCTATTTGGACAACAAGTTTTTCTTCAAATATGAAATTTGAATGCATTTTTTAAGGATTGAAAATACATGGAGGGAATATATATACAAAATATAAAAATGGGCAAAAAATACTGGTTTAAAAAAAATGTGTAAATTTATTTTGAAACATTTTAATATATTTTTTGCCCTTTTTATACATTCAGACATATTTAATAAATTAGAAAATATGTATTTATATGTATACAGTATACAATATTAGTGCTGTCAAACGATTAATCATAATCCAAAAAAAAAGTTTTACATACTGTAGTATATGTACTGTGTTTATATATTATGTGTATATACATTAAGTATATATTTTGAAAATATTTACATTAATATAAAAGTATATATTTATATTATTATATTTTATATTCTATGTAAAATATTTCATATGTAAAATATTTTTTCTTATATATTTATGCATGCGTTTGCATATATATATATATATATATATATATATACACACAGAGACGTCACGTCGGTGACAGACGAATAGGAATCTCGCTTCGAGAAGCCAAAACAACTCTGCTTGTATACAAACACACCAATGATTTTCATTGGCATACGCTGATTAGGATCAGCTGAACCAAATCGACCGAACAGGTCCTACTCCGGCTCTACAGCTCTGTTAGAGGTGAGAACATGGGAAGAAACTGGTTCCACACGAAAGCTATAAAATCTAGCAAACGTGTTAGGGGTCGCCCAACCCGCAGCTCTACAATGTCAACAAGCGAGGTGCCACGAGCCAACGCCCAGGACGACGCTACACTTCTTTAGTTGAGGGGACCCTGAGGGGACAGGGCACACCCTGAGCCTGGTAAGCCAGGGTGATGGCATCCACTATCCAGTGGGCCATCCTCTACTTAAAGACGGCATTCCCCTTCTGCTGGCCTCCATGACAAACGAAGAGCTGATCTGAGGTCCTGAAGCTCTGTTTCCGGTCTACGTAACATCTTAATGCTCGAACAGGACACAGCAACAGTAAGGTTGGGTCTGCCTCCTCCGAGGGCAGCGCTTGGAGGTTCACACCTGGTCTCTAAAAGGAGTGGTAGGCGTAGCTGGGAACGCAGACGTATTGTCTGCATTCACCGTCGTGAAGCGAACACCCCTGAACCTGGGAGGAACTGAATCGCATAACCAAGCCGAATGGTGCGGATGAGCTATCGAGACGTTCTGAGCCCTATCCAGGCATCCAAGAACCGAGCAAGAGGCACCATTGAGACCACCGGGGTGCCGGAAGTGGGGGAGCGAGGGGGAACGCAGGGGTCCAGTCCGAGCGTCTCTGAGCCGGTTCGGAGGGAGGCCTGCATGTGTATGTGTGTGCAAGTTACCTGCATTTCGGCAGAAGTGAGGCCGGAAGTCCATTGGTTCGTGCTCCCTGCGCTCTGACTGCTGCCTGAAATGAGAGGAGAGTGAATGTGTAACAAAAGCTCTTTTTTAGGCCTGTCCACAGCACCTCGTCCCCTCAGGGGACCCAGAGATAAAGAAAACCACTCTTCTTGTTGAGATTTTGGAATTTTTCGCCCCGGCCCTTCCCCGGAGAGGGAGTGGAGAGCTCGTCCACCCTGAAGAACAGTACCTTCTAACCCTTGTGTTTTCCTGCAGGGGCCTGGACGGGAGCCCGGCTGTCGGCTACTAGATGGCTGCACTGGTGGCGGAGGAGCAGAGGGTGACAGCAGGGGCCGCCCTCGGCGACGAGCAGGCTGAGGCTGTGCCAGCAGGGCCCGAGTGCAGCTGGCTGCCTGCGGCGGACGTGACGGAAGTCTCAGTCTGCTTCTTTGGTGGTGGGGACAGCTGGGCAACGTCTCCACCGCGTCGCCGAAGATGCCGGTCTGTGACACGGGAGCATTCTAGAACCTAAACTTGTCTGCATCAATCATGACTAACAAACACAGCCAAAATGGCGCTGCTGGACCACCATCGTGGATATTGCACAACCCAGGGCATGCGTCGTAACCTTCATTGCACAAAGCGCGAGGTCCGTCGTGGCACAAGCTCGGAAGAACCTCTGGATTGTGGCCACCCTCGTGCAGAGCTCTCAGTGCCTTGGCCTGATGCACCTGTAACAACGCCACAGCGTGTACGGAAGACGCAGCCTCTCCTCAGGCTTTATAGGCATCATCATCGACCAATGCCCCCCAGGAGGGGAGTGACGGGTTACCCTGCCAGGAGGTAGAAGCCTGCGGACACAGTTGCATCACAACAGAGCTCTCTATCTGGGGGAAACCCGTGTAGCCCTCGCTACGCCACCGTCAAGGGTGGTGAAGGAGGATGAACCACTTGATCACTTCCTGGCAGTAAAAAGTGCCTTCACGACCAAGTAGGCTCATCATGCACCTCCGGGAAGAAAGGCACCGAAGTAGGCCTCCATACCTCAGTACGGGGCACACCTCAGTACCAATCATCCCGCCTCGGAGGCTCAGGACACTGTGGAGGGTTCCACTTAATCCCAATCCCCCTGGCAGCCCAGGAAAGCATAGTGACCAGTTCTGGATCAGTATCCGGTATGGTTGAGTGTCCATCGGACACCGCTCCAACACCGAATGACTCATTTCCAGAACCGTACTCTCCTTCCG
Source organism: Enteromius fasciolatus (assembly GCA_032361145.1). Classification (NCBI taxonomy): domain Eukaryota; kingdom Metazoa; phylum Chordata; class Actinopteri; order Cypriniformes; family Cyprinidae; genus Enteromius; species Enteromius fasciolatus. The sequence goes on along the minus strand of JAUMHR010000042.1, from coordinate 17,813,353 downwards.
ATGCAGTAACCGAGATCTGATCATCAGGGGGAGCTCCAAAAGTGACATCTGACACTAATTTCTGTTAATCAGGCTGACCAAATGGAGACTCCAACAGTGTGACAGGAGGCGCTCTCCGAGGAGAGTTCCCGACTGTCACTGTAAGGCTAGCCCTCTCTCCTCCGGAAGCTCCGCGGACGCTGCCAGCGCGAGCCCCAGGACGCGAAAGAGGAATAGGGACTCCCTTCTACGGTCATGTAAGTAAGCCTTATCCGCAACTCCGAGATAGTTCATGCTTCTCATGCAGGAAGATGACTATCCACGAACGCTGCTCTAGCATGCTCAATGCTCAGGTATGTAAACAGCGTTCGTGACTGTCCGCTGACGCCAGGTAACGGCCACATCCAACAACACACTGATGGTATAACATTCCTCGTTAAAGGAAGCGTCTTTAAAAAGACGTACCACCTGTGAGTACTCTTTTAGCTTTGCTTTTTTGTGAAAGGCTGAAGCAAACAGGGAAGATGGCCGCTCGGTAAACAAATGCAGATAGTGCAATACAAACGTTACCGCCACTCGACTGGAACCACCGTTGCTGCAATGTCATAACACCAGCCTTTCTCCGTCGCTCGCAGAGTAGAAATGGCTTCTGGAACGTTCGCATGAACTGCTCGGCTCCGAAGCGAAAAGCTACTACTTATCGCAAGGCGATTGGGTTCAGCTATGCCAATGAAATTCATTGGCGTGTTTGCATACACGCAAAGTTGTTTTGGCATCTCGAAGAGAGATTCCTATTCGTCGGTCACCGACGTGACATCAGAGTGACCGACTGAAAGGGAACGTGATCAGATTATTATGCTAATAGCAGTATGAAACAAGTGCATAAATATGTGCAGCATAAGCCTTCTTATTTCTTTGACGTGTGGAACTCTTATTGATGTGTTTCTGGGACACAATCTTGGACGTGCCTCTCGTAGATTAACGCTGATTGTCTGTTTTCACTTAGAAACTCAGACGTGGTCCATATATTTCCTCATCTTAAATCTCCAATCCCACACCTGCTCTCAGGATCGCCGTAAAAACTGCCATCAAAGTGTGTCTGCCCTGGTCTTACCCACAAACCCCTGCGGTGTGACATCATCAACTGCATGTTTGCACAGCTGGCTCGCTCCGGGGCCAGACAGCACTTTCACTCCCTACCTGCCACACACACACACCTTCTTCCGCCCCTGAGTGTGTGTGTGTAGCTCAGCTTTAAGTGCATGACTGAGTGAAAGTTCTGAGCTCCATTGATGGAAGTGTTTTTCTGTCCTGTGAAATTTAACAGCACTCTATTTAACATTAGCACATGACCTGTGTTTGTACACATGAATAATTCCTCAAACCGTGTTGTTGATGAGAGTCTGCTGCTGCTTTGCTTTAAGAGAACAGATGCAGTATTTCCACCTACTGGACCATAAAACAGGTGAAATAAAAACCCCTCACTGAGAGAAAGAAACCACCAAGAACATCTGAAATAGTTATGGCTGATTTGTATGGATTCTTTAGAGATGAAATCTTCAAAAGTTGAAAATCCCACAAAAACTTTTGAAGGAGCTCATTGTTAAACAGTTTGTCTTTGACCTAATGTTAATCAATCAGGTAATGTGTGCAAGACTTTTCCAATCACCTATACCCCTAAAACCTACCCCTTCAAGCTCACGCTCATCTGCATACACCTGAAAGCCCTGCCCACACCCAACAACCAATCAACAGCTAATGTGTAGAACCAAGTCCCACCTACATTATTTCCATTTGTTTTTTTGTTTTTTTGTTAATCCATCACTCTCAAGAGTACAGCTGCAACTTTTAGAAAATCACTCTTGATTTAAGAATTTCTTGATGTTTTTGCTGGAAACAAGACAAATAATCTAAGCTAGAAAAGCATTTTTTGCAGTGCAGCTCTTTTAGGAATGATTTAAATGAATGCATCCTCCTTATTCCAGTTTATACAGTTAAAGCTTCTAATGAAGTATTGCATCAACTGATTTCATTTTAATTAAAATTGCCAAATATTATCCATCCCACTGACCTGACTGACTGAGGGAAAAGCCATAGTTAATAGTTAACAAGTGTTCCCTTTCGCACCAACCTGTCCTCCTACTAATACGCCCATATAGGTCATTTGGACAATAGCAGTGAAATACGACCCATCAGAGCGTATGCTAAAATTGTGTAGCTCAGTTTGTAAAGAGATGAGATGTAATCATGTGCTCAAACCCAAAGAATGCATGTGTTCATAAAACCCCATAAATCACGATTTTGCACAATTTGTGTAACGGTTAGTTAGTTTGGTGATTCGTACAAATTAAACCTAGTAAAATATGAATTAATCACCATGAGATCGCTGTAAAAACTCTACACACTGCATTTAAGCAAAACTTGCATTTTCACTGATAATAAAATAATAAAAAGTAGACAATTTTACATATTAAAAATGAACATTGACATTTTTTGGGTGAAAATAAAGATAGCAGAATGTTGTAAGAAACATTTTGGGAACATTAAAATAATATATTTTTTCACTTTTTCTTTGTTCATTTGGAGATTTGTGTAAGTTCTTGTGTAGATCATTTAATTCTAAACCGGCTCCAGATGGAGCTTTTGCAGGGTTTGGTTGTTGTTGAAAGATTCAGGTTTGACCTTTGACCTTTGGTATTATCTGGGAGCTCCAGCTCAATGCGAGCCCTTCACGAGCAGGTAATTGCTCCACTTACACTCTTTCAGCTCAAGCCCAGCATAAACGTGGACGTGGTCCAAAACCGCCGCCGTGTGGCGTGTTGTCTGTCATGAGAGATCTTGAGCTTGTTCCAACTCGACCGAGATGTTTGCTCGGCTCCAGAGCTTTGTGGTGGTATCGTGACGCCTTCCAAGAACACATTCCGTGAGCCCAGAGCATCCCGGAGAAACCTCCACCTGACGATCATCAGGATTAACTCTGAGAACTGATGAGCATGTACACACAAAGACAAGACTTCATTTATCTGTGCGGAGCTGTTTGTGCATGTTTGTCAGTGGATTCCTGCACTAGCTTTGCTGTTCACTACAGAAAATATTTCAGATTTGTGCGTTTGAATTGCACATAAAATAGCATAAACTAAAAGTGGTCATGCACTCTATAAAATCATGCCATGTGTATTATTTGCATCAATCATGTCTTCAGAATAGTTATAGTTATTATGTTAATGCGTATTCCTATGTGTGTGTGTGTGTATATATATATATATATATATATATCATATTTTCAGAAGAAACTGGAAAAGCGTAGCATCAGACACAAGCCCAACTCTAATGGAGTACATCAAACTTACGGCAGTGCATACATTTTATTTTAATTATTTAATAAAATAAATATATTTGATTATAAATTCAATATAAATTAATTTATATTATTATATTATATTAAATGTTTAAATTATTTATATTTAAGTTATTTAATAGAAATGTAATCATTTAAATTAATTTATATTATTAATTAAAATTATTTATTTACTTGTGTATTTATTTATTTACATTGTAGTGAGCTATTAAATAACTTTTACTTTATTATTTATTTATTGCCTGTTTTATTTCATGTGTAAATTAAAGAACTGTTCAATTGGAAGAAAACGTTATATGTAATTCCAATACATAAACATTACATTTAGCTGTAAATATTTTGGGGTTTTCTAAATATTATGATCATTTAAACCTGTCTGCATGGGGTCAGAGGTCAGTGGACTAAATGAGGTCACAGGGAAGACGTCTGAATGTCAGCAGATGTGAAGTGAAGACAGATGTTTATATGGCTCTTAATCATCCACAAACTAATCAGGCTTGCTGCAAACTCTTCTCAAACCCTGTTTCCTCTCTAGTTGAGACGCTGCAAAAACATGACTTTCTGATGAGTTTTTAATTAGTCTTCTTTGATATGTTTTCCAGTGTAAATGTCTGAAAACTACACAAACTGACTTTGAGAAGCAACACATACAGTAGAACACAAGAACGGTGTTCATTGAAGAGGGTTGAGCGTGTGTATTTTCTCTTATTTTCAGTCTGTCTTGTTTGTTTTTTGCAGCTCAGACAGAACAGCACACACTGTACTAGGAATGCCATGCTAGGAGTTCTCAAGGAAGGCATGAAGTGAAGAACACATAAATCTAGAATGCAATTCAGTCCAAGTTGCTTTGAATGAAAGTGTCAAGTGCCACATGCTTGAATGGAAATGTTTTCACGTGTGTGTGCTTCAACAAATACCAGTGCAGAAGGACAGAATACTTACGCAGTGTTTCTTCAAGTAAATTCTTGTTTTAAATCTTTTTTTTTCCCACTAGTTCACACTTCCTCATTAAAAATTGAATAGCAAGAGCATGTTTGGCGTGGGGATTGAGGAAACATGTACGATATCAGAATAAATGTTAGAGAAAATGAGACGGTGGCAAGGAACCAAAATTCCAACCATGAGGAATGGAGGACAAAAATCAAGCACTAGAGTTGGTGAAAGAGGCGGTGAAGGGAAGTTAGCTCTGATAGGATAATCAGATAATAGGCTGATTAGGGAATGAGGCATCGGCTGCGGTTAATCATTGGTACGCGCTCCTCCAGAAATTTGTTTGTAACTAAACATAATTTTTCAAAAGACAATGATTACATTTTTTGCAGTAAATAAAAAAATTTTGAAAATACATTATTATTTATTATTATTTATTTACTTGATTTCATATCTGCTGCTGACTGCTATATATATATCTGCTATCTATATATATATATATATATATATATATATATTGTTTTATTATTATATATATATTTTTATTATACATTATTATACATATATTTTATTTTTATATATATATACACACAATGTTTTTTATGGTTTGTTTTAGTTGTTAATGCGCTTTCTTGCACTGAAATACATAAAGAGGGCAGAATATATTTTCAACTGCTTTTAAGAAAAATGTGAAATTATATTATTAACATATTTTCTATCAAATAAAAAATGTAATATTCATTTTTTTGTTATAATAAATAAAAAAATGCATTTAATATTTATTATAATATATAGTTATGTAAGCTTACTTTAAAAGATATTTTAGAAAAATCATCTTTTCTGGCCCTTAGTTTGTGGATGTTATACTGTTCTATTGATTATAATAATGTAAATGTGAAACGTTTATGATGTCATCACATTTATGATGTAATGCCTTTCTTGCTTTTATGGATTTGGCAGACACCTGTTATATTCACCGTACGCATCTGATCAGGAATCGAACCATTGACCTTGAGCTCCAGGAAGGCTTTCTCTCCACAGAAGTTACTGATGAGAAGTCTGCAGTCTTTTGTATTCTTGCAGAAAGGCCATAGTTGTTGTTCTGCTCTTGACTCACCTCACTGATGACGTACAAGTACTGTAGTTTGGAAGTAAATATTTCGACCATGCAAAGTGACTCTGAGTTTGAGATCTGGTATTTCCTTACAAGGCCTTGTAAAAATGCTCAATGGGCTTCTCTGGACATATTAAAGTCAATTGCACTGCCGTTCATTGGTGTGCCTGTGATGTGACCTGCTCAAGTCATTCATGACCTGTGATGTCATAAGGGTGAGATCTGGACTAATAAAAAGTACACAATGAAACACGCTTAGTGAGCGTTTGCAGTGGTCAGCGAGAGAAAGCAAAAGAAGGTCAGAGCAGATGAAGTGTGGTCAGTGAGTCAGTGTTTGATCCTGCCAAGAACAAACTTCCAGGACCCATAAACAGGTTCCTGTCAGCTGGAGGCAAAATGAGGTAAGTCCTTAAATTATTCAGTCAAAGACGAGACGAGATGAAGGTCAGACGGAGATGTTTTATAAGAGTCACCGAGGTCAGACGGGACTTTCTGACTCTTATTTGAACACAACAAAGCTGAGGAAAATGTTTGTGTGTTTCTCAAACAGGAAACCCCAGCAAACTTTCAAGGGTGACACATAAGTATTTCAATTTAATGAATCAATATTGATAAGATTACGTTTTAATTAATAAATTAGGATTTGTATATGAACACACTAAATCAAACTCAAAACATCTTTTTATTTATTCAGAAAATAATAAATCTAATGATACGACATTAATTCTATATGATAAAATAATCTAAATATTAATTTAAAGCTAAAAATTAACACTGTAAACCTATATTTATATATTACTATGCTATTTTAATAAAACAATATTAATTATACACACACATGCATACAAATTTCAGAAAAATATGTTCTTTTCATATATTTTAATATATTTATTTATTATATAAATTGTATGAATGTGTAAATACAATTTGATATTTTTTAAATATATGCATGTGTGTGTCTTTATACAGTATATACATGTTATGTAAACAAAAACCTTTATTTTGGATTAATAAATGAATCGTTTAAAGACACTAGTAATTACGTTCATAGATTTGAACTATACTTAGTATGAAATAAATGCATTTTAAATACTTTTTTGTATTAGTGTCCTTACAGATTATATAAACTGCAAACTTTCAAATGCTAATCTTGAGGTGGACCGTGCCTGTGCTTCGGCTCCGTTTAGGGATAGTAAAATATATTGTTAGTCTGATACAGAGCACAGCACCAGGAGGTCAGAGAAGCTCTGATGATATGTTCTTGACTGTTGAGAGAAATTATGAAGGTGAAAGACTTGCAGAAAACAACAGGCTCTGTTTACAGAAACACTTTAACTATAACCACATCTGAAGCCTTGAGTCAACAAACAGAGACACTTTTTAATCCACCAACGGGTCAGGAACCTCCCGCTGCAGACGGGTCAGAGCCAGGCCAGGGATGTCTGGTTGCGTCTTTCTTGGAAATGACAACTCACTGAGCGCCGATGTGTTTCAGCCGAGCTCAAAACCAGAGCTGAAGTTCAACGAAAGATTACTGGTTTGGAAGTGATGATGAGGAGGAGGAGGAAGGTTTTGGTCATGATGGGAAAACTGTTCTTTGGATGGATTGTTTCTGTGATGCCAGTGCACATGCAGTTTTAGCTCATTATCGCGTGCTTGACTCAGTGTGTTTGCGTGGCCTTCAGAGCCAAAAGAGCGAGGGAACGTCTGTCACCGAACGCTCGGGAAAAGTAAACAAGAGGAAACCTGAAGAGAAGAGTGCATTTTTCCAAACGTCTTCCTCGGCTGCTCGTGTCTCGTTGGAAAGGTTGACCGGTTTTTCTTCTTTCTTTTCACTGCAAATATTAAAGTTGTTTTTCTTGGAGGCTATAAAGGAGAGTCATGCTTCTTCATTTTTGTAAAAACAACCCCAACGGCTCCAACTCATCATGACAGATTTGTACTTTTTTATAAAACAGACAGACAAAGGAAAACGCAGGGTAATACGACTAGCAAACATCAGCTTATGAGTTCCATATGACCTGTTTTGTACATACTTTTTCTTATAATATTTTGAATTTAGATATATTTCTTTAAATCGTTTTAAAATGTGCTTTTTTTGAATGTTTAAACATCATTTCGAGAGGATCGCTGAAACGAGTAAATCATTCTCAGCTGCTGGCCCTTTTCCTAATC
>JAUMHR010000042.1:17755271-17775549 GCA_032361145.1 Enteromius fasciolatus | reverse complement strand
TAACTAGGTTGCTAATTAGGCTAATTCAAGATAAATTAGGTAAACTGGTAATGCAAAAGCTGCCACTTCAATCCAACCATTTAGCTTGCATTGAACGAGTTTGAGACCCCTTGAGACAGAAACGTGACCCATCTGCTAATTAACAAGAAGGCAAACCAATACCAGATTCCACATCTATGATGAAACACACGAACAATCCCATCTACAACTTTAGTTGAGCGCTTCAAAACTACAGTATAACCAATGAACTTGCACTGGGGTCACAAGAGCAGGCTTTTCCAAACTGGTTCTGCCCATTCAACAGCCTCTTTTGTTAAAATAATAACGGTTCCAAACCCAGAGGATGAATGTCGGGTAATCCTCCATGGCATCAGATCAGGATTTGGGTTGCCTAAGCCAGCTGGCATTACATAATACTGGTCATCTCTTAATTTGCACAGGAGGTGAATGCTGAATTGTTAGACATTTTCATAATTTTTGGACTTGACCAAATCTAATTAGCCTCACGTCATGCATAAAGTTACTGGTTTTCACTGACGTGATTCTGTATCCCAACCATGTTAAGTGCAAAGCCCAACACTGAAACACATACTAAACCTAAACCCCAACCTTAACCTCAAAATATAATTGGTAGCACATGATATATACTGTTTGTAGCAATTGGATCCAACTGGATTTTTCTGAATTGTAAACTAAATCCAAGAAGTCAGAATCTTTTGACAATGAAATTGGCTGGAGGGGTTTAGACTGCACTGTTTTGGGAAAAACATGCTTTTCATTGCTGATGATTTTGTACAATGCCATGATCGTATCATAGAGGCCAAGGACAAAGTCAAGGCGATGGTTGTTTTGGAACTAACAGCTTTATCACAACAACAAACCTAGGCCACATTTTCAACAGCTGGGCCTGCAAATTACTTTAAATAACCACATCAACCATTTTAAACATGCAACTTAAAAGAGCTTAACATCTTCATAGTCGAAAAGCTGAAGCTGAAGCATCCATTAAAGTCATAAGTTTCAGTAATTAGATCACGCACTGCCATCATTCCTTTCAGCTAAGTGAATATAAAGTGATCATGGAAAAGTCTTCTGATCAACAATCATGAAATAACGTAATTAAAAACAAATGAACATATTTAAAACAATCCGCAACTCTGCAAGGCTTGATAATCGCTGAACATGCAGTTTGGAAAGGGCCGCAGCCTTGATTCAACGTGGTCAGCAAAAACGGGTGTGTCATATGATAATAGCCTTAATGTAAAACTGAATCTCGGTGACCCAAGTTATTATCTTCATAACACCAAGGCTGCTTTTATCCCCCAGATCATCGTCTCTAGTTATTTATAGCGCCGTGGACGGCAGCCATGCCCGGCTGGTACGGCACTCATATCCTCGGGCTGTGTGAAGCTGATGTGCAATTTAATTAAGAAGACCATTTAGACACAGATCTGATCTACTTAGCAACTGACAGACATTTGCATCATGTTATCAGAGACTATGCCACAACTTACCAACGAAAAAAGCTAATTATGACACTAACTTACCTTTAAAGGCTGGCGGAGGAGGATCAAATCTTGCCCCAGTTATGAAAACACAACACGAGTTTAAGTTTAAATACTCACTCCCTTCTACAACAAACTTTCGCCTTGACGTGAAGATGTTGGCACAAAGTCTCGGTTCTCTCAGTTCTGCGCAATACGCTGCCCCCGCTAAAATAGTCTCATAATGAAGGGTAATTTGTTCATGAAACACGCCTGGCACTTGTAAAGCGTTAAAAGGTGCAGGCTAATTACCTTTCGGAGTCTGTCTAAACGTGTTTCGGATCGATTCAGAAAGGCGCTGTTGCTCTCACGGCTTTGGCTAATAAAGAGTCAGTGGACTGTTTTCATGCTTTTTTTTAACGGGAAGGGCAGAGTCAGTCTCTCTCTTTAAAAAAAACACACGCTCTTCCTCCCAACACGTTTGCCAAATGTTCAACGCAAGCACGGCCTTTTCCTGCCACGGCGCAGGTCCTGCTCTTTTAAAGTCTGGACTGTGGTAAAACCGGAGGTCTCATCAGAGGACACGAAAGATGCTGCCATTTGTTAAATTTGCATAAAGCCACTGGACCATTACCTTGGGAATCATTTCCTTGGAACCACACAACACCAACATATTCGTAAACCGCACAAATACGCCTTCGGTTTGAGACACAAATCAAAACTACTTCGATGATGCTCCTGCACGGAAAGAAGACTTGGGACACACATGGGTTAAAGACAGAGTAAGTTACTGACACAACTCCACACCTCCTCTCAGATTTCCCTCCCTCTCTTTCCACACCCCAGCCCGCATGCAGCATATTGCAGCAAAAATTCCTCGTGTTGGGAAAAACAGGAACTTTAAAGGATAAAATGTTCCCTACTCCTCCCACCTTGCTGGAAAAACGAAGTCTCCTTCCCCTCCACGTCTCTCTCTCTCTCTCTCACCTGCTGCGGTGATCGGACTCCTTCACTTCACGCTCTCCCGGTATATAATGACCACGTGAACCGTTGTCATTCCCTGCGTGAATGGCCCATGCCGAGACAGGGATTTGCTCTCAGCAACAGCACAGAAAGCACCAACACGTCTGCTCGCTGCTCAACTATCTGGCTGAAACATTTCCAGCCATTCCCACACCCCTCCCCTACTCTCCTGCAGCCAACCCCTTCCTGCCAGACTGCCTCCGGCAAGAGGCCGCCCATCCGCAGTCTAGCCAATAGCATCCCGCATTCCCTCTCTGAGGCTCTGTTGTTGGCCGAGTTTCCCCAAACTGGCAGGCTGACCTCACAGCTTCCGATGACAGGCTCCTGAATGCTGAACTTAGAGGTATTCCCCCATTTTTACGCCCTGGCAACAGAGGATTGATATCCTTTTCTCAACTTTCCCAAACTGCACTGGAGACGACTGGAATGTTTTCTTAAATGTGCACAAATTTGGCATTTTGGGAATAGGAGTCGTTGCTCAAAACCTGGTTTTCTTTCTTTGGTGGAATACAAATCTGAAAGCATGGCTGAAAACTTGACTGAAAATATTGCTAAGGTTATTAGTCAACTAAATATATAGATATAAAAAAATATATATATATACATTTTTGTGACCTGATGTAAATAACTGAAATAAAATACAATACAAAAGCATTTTATGTAATAAAAAAATACTTTTTTTTTTTAATTTATTTTACATAAATGCTGTAACATATTTCAGCTAGTTATTAATTTAATTTAAATTAAATAAAATAAAAAAACTGCTTAAATAAAAATAGCAATAAAAAAATAACAATTAAAAAGAAAATTATGCCTATACAAACATTAAAAGAAAAATGGAAACTATAAAAATAAATACAATATATCTATAGTAATATAAATATAACATAGTTATATAATAATCATATAACTATAATAGTATAGCAAAACTGCTCATGACTGATTATGTGGTTAAAAAAACTGGTCAAAAAGCCGCCAAAGCAACATTTATAATTGTATCATTTTAGTTTGAATGAACAGAAATAAAAATTAATTTTAAAATGCTAATTAAAAAATAAACTACTAAAAAAATCAAAATCAAGGAGAATTTATGAGTTGAACAAGAATAACATTTAAGAGTATGATTATTATTGAACATCTGCATTAATTTTGCTCATTTCCTAATGATTTCAGAAGACTTTAAATATGACTAATTTTATGCAGCTTATATGTCCTTTTCAACTTGACAGGTTCAATCCCACTATGCACTGTAAACGGAGGGAAAAGAGCAGCGAGAACTTTCTTCCTGCTGTCTTCTTCCTTGCTTCAAAAAACAAAAGACAAGTCTGGAAGGCTACGGGGGTGAGTAAATGATGACAAAATCTGCATTTATGAGAGAGCTATTTCTTCAAGGCCGTTTCAAAGCACATCTGCCCTCAAGGAAGTTTTTGTGTTGTCGCAACAAAGAAAGACTTGAATTCTCTCGCACGTCTAACACCTCCATCAAACGCAGCAGCTCTGCCTGCCTCCAAGGTCTCTGCATCCCCCGGCAACCCATCGCTATGACAATGAGCATCGTTACCGTAGGGCGACGAGGACACGTCCTCCCCTCCCTACCTTCGTGACAGGAAGCCTCTCGGCGTCACGTGAGGGATGATGCAGTGGGGTAGAAGTGATGAGTCAGACGGCGCTTCACAATGTTTCCATCCCAATCAATAGAACAGCTGTAGCCTCGTGCTTTTAGGGGCTCACGTTCCCGCAGGCGCACTGCAATTATGTGACAGCCAAAGTGCTTTTACAAAAGCAACGATGTTAAAACAATGCATTGCTTAAACGTCAATGAGGCGAGACTCAGGCCTGCACTGCCAACTAACCCTGATAGGCAGCTCTACGTGATTACACTAAACAGTCCAACTCGTTTAATGCCGTTTATTGCTCAAATTACTCATTTGACATGTAGAATAAAGGCTGGCCGAGTCGAATAATTAACGCACCTGGACGTTAACTTAGCAAAGAAGCTATTTGTTTGGTTTGGTCCAATGCTTTAATGGAAGAAAATCGACTGCATGCATCTTTCAGGAAATTACTTTGTGCAATGTTGACATTACATACAATTAAAGGTTCAGCAGCATTTACTGTCACTACTAGTCAATAATTCAACCCATGAAAGCCAAAACCCAATTCCCTTCGGAGAGGACGTTAAGCTTATCTAATTGTTTACAGATTGAGACATTAAGACTAAATATTTGATAGGCAAGTTCTAGATTTCCTCATTTATTTGGGCGGCTCTGACTTATGCAGCTATTTTATTACATATCGCCATTTCAAGTTCGTTTCAGGATCAAATGTGTCACACTGTTAATGTTCTACAGAAATGTAAACCACCTCTGAGCTTCCCGCTTCACGCTATCGATTCCTAGCAGGACGCTGATCTGTCATGATGCCATTTGACAGATTTTAGAGAGGTGAAGCAAATAAAGGCCTGGCGTATTAACAGTACTGTCCTTAAAGCACCTTTCTTCGCAAGCATCTCGGGGTAAATTCAGATAAAAGCATTTGCTGAATTAACAATGGAAAAGCAATCATTTAAAGTTTTTTTGCATGGGACAAGCCTGATGCAAATGCATCTGCATTTAACCTCCACTACATTTGCATTAAAAATTGTAGGTCAGGGGGCGTTGCATTTCAAACGGCAGACATCTTGCACCAAATGCAATTACACAGTAGTTTGCATCACAATACTTATTTTAAAAGCTTTGCAATGTAAACACCATTAGCTACACTTTAATCATACTTAACACTTTTTAATGCGAGAGAGACATTGAATAATTCTGCATCATTTCATATTTTACAAGACTTCTTGAAAACCTCTGTTCTTTGTGTTTTTAAAATACGTCTACGGTAAACGGCTCATTACACTGCGATGCACAACTAAATAAGGCAGGTTTCTAAAACCCAAAGGTAACTAATTACCCCCATTATACATCCTCACTGAACACCAGCCATTATCCTGCACTGAACAAACAGGATGCGCAGACAGAGGCTTAATTTACTAAAACATCGTGAAAGGTGCAGTACCTGCTGCGAGGGCAAATAAAAATGAGATCATGGAATTAGATTGCTATTTGGGTCATACTTGCATTATGCTTATTGAGATTAAGCAAAGCATCTTAGCATATATCCTCTTCCATATCTATGTCCTCTCAGCACTTTCTCAGGTAACTCAGCTAGCTAATAATACTTGTTTAGACACTGTACCATGATAAGACCACATTTTTTGCAAAAGTCACCATGACAATATAATGACATGATGCTATGGGTTACGTTACATTAAAGTTCAGTGGTATATATTAAACTACCATGGCATTCATATCCTATTTAATAGCTTACTATCCCCGTACCATGATATACTTCTTTCATCCCTTCTTCAGAAACCGGCCGACGCGACGCGACTAAATGACGCATAGACAGCCGCGTTCATAATGGAAGCGTTCTAGTAGTTGCGTGGCGAGATGATGATGATGATGATGATGCATTAGTTGTCGTGCTCTCACGTGCTCGGCGCGCGCAAGGGGTGTGGCGCGGGATTTGGGAGCGGTTTTGTGACGGGACTAGTCTTGATGGGTGAATCTGTGCACATCAAGTAGCCTAGCTGTTCCAGACAGAAACGACTGATTTATTGACTGACGTGATTTATTCAATTTAATTCTCCTCGCGCAGAGATGACGCGGGAAAAAGACCAACTTGAGCACGTGAAGTCTGAAGTAACACATACAACGTTTGCTAAACACATTGTCATCGCTCGAGTTGTGTGATTACCTCGCAATATACGTTATGCGTGTGTGCGTTAAAGCAAGAAAACTTAAAGTTATTATTTTGAATAAAATATTAAACCCATTATTGCTCGGCCGCGGAAGATTCAAATAAATAATCCTCCAGGAACGATGACGCAAACGCAGTAAATTTCAACCCTAAGTGTGAAATATGAGCTGCCAACGATGATTTTGTTTTTTAGCTATGCTAACGAATGTAGCTATTATCATTTGTGTTGTTTTAAACGCTCAGAAACAAACTCTGGCGTCTTGCTAACCGCGTCAGAACTCGATTTATAAACGGACGTGATTTATATTCGAATTAATTCCCATCACGAAGTAATGGAGGGATGACTCGGGGAAAAGGCAACAGCTGTCAACTGAAACAGTCCTCGGGAATGAGCTGTCAGCGCGTATTTTTCATCGATTTTAACAAATTCAATGTCACGGTGATTTCACGGCGGCCCTGCACGCGAGCGTTCCCGTCGTGGCTCGCGGGCATTTTACGCGAACCTGGAAACTTCTCGCGCTCTATCGCGTAACGGCAGTTTTATTATTTATTTTAGCTTATTTATTATATATCGCTTGGAAACAAGGAAACACACAACATTTACTAAACCCGTGTCGACATCACTGAGCGACGAACCCAACGCTAGCAGTGTACAAACGCTGTATTGACATTTAACACACTGTATTGACTATATAGCGTCTGCGTTTTACAAATAACCCATCGCGCTACTTTGTCGACACCTTTAAACGGTTGAATTGAACCTGCCGCTTACCTGGTTACCATGACCTGCCGCTGCTGTGCTGTTTCTTGACCACAAATCACGCAGACGGCAAAAGAGCTCGATGGAAACTGCGGCAAATGACTCGTTAATTCAAGGGAAGTAAGGCTTGTTTTTTAACCGAAGCGAACATTCCCGTCGTTCCATGCGAAGCGCGATTTGTCAGGCAACTGGTTTAGATTTTAACGCCGAACTCAAGTTAGTTTACCAAAAAGCTGGTCGTGCAACAAGCTGCTCTGACAGCTCGTGGGAGGAGGGACCAGGTCATGTGACTGGGAGAGGGGGAGGTTGCTATTTGGAACAATAAATATACTATAAATGTATTCCATATAACTAATTTTATCTTGTATATGTCTTAATGAATTTAAAAAGATGCTGCTTAATGTAGTTTATGACATCTAGTCAGAAGAATTGTCATGTCGGTTGTGTTAATGTCCCCCTATTTACAGTCTGAGATGGTATAACCCGAATGAATGTCAGGAGCCCTGGGAAGGGCAAGGGTCTGCTTGTTGCCGTGGAAACAACAGTGAATCTCCCGAGGGTACAATGGATGTGGGCTACAGTGCTGTTAAATCAACAAGCTGAAGGCCTGTTGTTCATCTTAGATGGTGACGATTAGATTCGGACGGCTGAATCCGCAACAGTTTACAAGTCAGATAGTGAGTGTGCCTAGAGGCCCCGGTGCCATGATATTATGAAAGTTATTACTTTTAACATGAAGACCGGAAGTGCATAATTGAAAAGTAATGACGCCAATTAGAATAATCCATAATGATAAATTATAGATGTTAGGGGTGGGTATATGTGAGATAGATTCTGCAACGACAGTGTCAAACGATTAGATAATGATGCAGTAGGAAAGCAGGAACATTTTTCACTAAACCATTCCCAGTCTGATGTTTTAGCTTTGAGAGCTCTAAATGTAGGTAATGGTAACGTAGATACACATGTATGTGTGTAACGGAAACTGGAGCAAATAGATTAGTCATAAAATGTCAAACAAAGAATTAAATCGGTTAACTTAGATGTTTTACATGAATTTACTGGAAAACATTTTAATGGCATCATCGGTATCACTTTATAATAACTACACACTATGAATCATTAGCAGTGTCCCAGCATTAATAGTTTAGAAACACAGCTATAAATGCCTTGTTCTTGATTTATAAGTATATCTATTAGAAAGGAGATTAAAAGGCTAAAATATTTTCCTAACAGAACAAATACTACTAAATGCTTTATAACTGCCTGACTTAGGAACATGTGTTAATAAAGCATGTATTAACACACTGAGCACCTATTATCATGTGTCTATATAATAAGATTAAATAATGTACAATTAAAGAATTTATTAATCATTTACTTTATACTGTAAATGATCTTATTAAACACTGACAACTCCTAATAATATAGAAATGAAAAATTGATCATTGACATAGTATATAAATACAATTATTAAACATTATATATATGCTCTCGAACAAGGCATTGATAGCAGCACTTGTACACTGCTTACTAATGCATAATAATGCTGGAGCAATGCTTTATAAAGGATGAATTGAGTATTTACTAATATTTAACTAATGGTTCATCATCAAACAAGAACTACATAAAATAATAAAGGGTAATCTCTTATGAGCAAAATAAAGAAAGCTAATGACTTAAATTGAACATGGTGACTGCGTTGTGTTTGCCATTGGAAAGTGAAAGACAAACAGATGTATTTGTTTTCCAGCTCATCTCTTTCTTCTTGAAATGCAGTAAATCTACCTCACTTTAACTGAGACAAGTCACGACTCAAAGAAGAATACAAGGCATGCAGAAACAATCTGAAATGATGAATATGTCATTCTTTGAGACATCTGAACTAGGAATTGTGATGCTTTAGCACTTGGGCGAACCCTTGATCGAGACTTTCTACATTGAAATAACTGATGTGCCAACATCTCTGTCCCAGCAGAAAGTCATTAGGTTGGCAGATCATTAATTAACGTTGGCTTGAAAGGTAACTGAATGGCAACCTTTAAGAAATAAATGATTGCAAATATGCATTGATAGGCATTACGAGGACGGTCGTTTATCATAGCTGTTGTGTGCCAGAACACACTAAATAACCTAATAGACTGAAGGATATTGATTTGATGACAAGTCACTGGTTTCTGCACGTTTCTTCTTGTAAGCAGAAGATGGGGAAGTGTGTCAGAAACATTCCTAGAATGAACCGGAACTCACTGATGCTATTATTTTCTCCAGTGCACATGGCGTGAGCAAAATTAAATTATTAGAAGTCAGAACCCTCCTCACAGGCTGCCGGGTTTGGTGTGCTGTGGAAAATTACTGTCAACACACTCAAAAATAAAGCTTTCCTCAGCAACGCTATACTGTAGAACGGTGGCTTTCAGACCTGTCCTACAAGCACCCCTGCCCTGCACATGTTGTATGTCTCCCTTGTCAGACACATCCAGGTCTTGCAGTCTCTACTAACAAGCTGATGAGTTGAATCAGGTGTGTCTGAAAGGGAGACGTGCATAATGTGCGGAGCAGGGGTGCTTGTAGGACAGGTCTGAAAACCACTGCTATAGAAGAACAATTCTGGGTTCCCCAAGTAATCTTCCAGTTTGTTAAAGTTTTAATAACCTTAAAGAACCTTTCGTTAAATGGAAAGTTCCATGGATTTTCAATGTTCTTCAATGTGAACCATCAATGCCAAATAAACATTTATTTTTAAGGGCTTGATCACACAGAATGCGTCTAAATTCAATGCTTAGGAACGTGTGTTATGTTGCCATAATAATAAACCAGTTGAATAAAATATTACTTTTAATAAAATTTACCACAGTAAGCATTCAATCTTAGGGGCCATACACGGAATGTTTTTCTATTCCAATGCACTACTTTCCCATAGTTTTTCTATGTAAACATGCTAGATGGATGTGTATGAGTGTTGGAGTATCTTGCTCATGAACACGCATTTTTAAACTGCTGTGTCGAGTTAAAAGTATTTCAACTTTTATCTGCAGCACTGCTCATTAATGTCGGTTCCAAACCAATCAGAAGACCCCGGAGGCAGGGCAAGCGTTGTGAGCTCTTGTTTGAGTAGCAAGTTGGCAAACAAAGGCTCACAACTGGTTTGGAACTGACATTGATGAGCAGTGTTACATTTAAAAGTTGAATTTTTTTAACTTGATGTATTAAAAAACGATGTGAGACACTAGTGGGTTTCTTGTGGGTCTTGCCCTGGAGGTCCAATGCACTGCTGGGTTTAACTCAAACCCTATAAAACTCACCTACCTGTGAGTTTCTAATGATCCTTACGAAACCGATTAACATGCTCAGGTGTGTTTGATTAGGGATGGTGCATTTTGGGGAGCCAGAAATGGTTCTTCCATGGCATCACTGCCAGTAAACAACACAAAAAAGACAACCTTTTGGAGTCTTTGTTTTTAAGAGTGTAGTACAGAAATGCGACACTTTATTATTATATAGAGGTTGGGAAATTCATACATGCTTTCAAAATTTCGCCTCCATCTGCGTTCGGCTTTAAATATGTCATGCTTATTTTAAACTGAGGCAACAACAGCATTGCGATTGTGCAAAAGATCTCAATCAGCATTCCACAAACCCTTAACTTCCTCCCAAACCCTTCCCAGCGTTCACCAGACATCCGCAAACATAAACATCATCACCGCGATCTCCTCCGGGATTAGCTGACTTACACAAGCGTTCAGTTTGCAAATCACCAAAAGTTGCAAACAATTCTTGGCGAAACATTCCTTCGGTTCGGCCCAGCGTTGGTAGGGAGCTGTTGAATGCGGCCATCATGACCTAAGTGTGGTCTCTCACCATCATGTGAAACGGCATTATTCAAGGAGGTGCAGAGAGACAAACTGCAGCTTATTATGTTGAGTAAGAGTCTAAATAGACCTCTAGAGATGAGTGCTAATTCCAGACTTGTGCATCATCTCCATTTTGGCAAAGTGCATCAGACGCGCCACCTTGGATGATCAACAGGACCTGGAATAACATTGTGTTGCTAAATTTAAGGTCCATTAAATTTCAACACAGCACATCGAACGCCAAAAACAGTCATCCGGTAATACATAGCCATTAGTAAGAGACTCAGAATGCGATTCAAATGGCCATTTCGGGAGTTGTTTTGATGTGAGTCAAAGCTTCGCTGGCAGTGAGATGTAAAGAAGGTTCACTGGTTAAGCTTCTCTGTTGAAAGGTCACCCGTCCGTGGCTTTGAGCTTTAAACGGTCACTAAACCCCACCACATCGATTCATAAAAACCCTACTACATTACACTCTGTGTGTGAATTTCGTTTCAAACATAGAGTGACCTTTTAATACTCTCCCCACGGTTGTCATTTTAAGTGAAAGTCACAGTCTGAGCCTTTTACACTAATCAAATTGTAAATAAAGGTAAAAATATGTCTCATACTCCAGCTCGGTTTGGTACATTATGTTTTGAAGCGTAAATAAGGCAACACATTGCATTGTCAGCATTGCTGGAAGAGGTGGGGCTGCTGTACCAACCGAGCGTTCATGCATGCATGTGAAAAGAATGTTTCTGGCTTTCAACAAGCAGGGCACAGTTGTCAAATCTATGTTTAAATCTACTTAAATCATAGTTCATAGAGTACATTTTATTTAAATATCACAATGCACATCGTCACGAAACACATTTACGGAATAATAATCCAATGATGTTAATATTAATGCTTATTCCACTCGGGCTTATTGGAAAAACACACCTCCGGTGAAAAGTTTCGTGACACGTTCAAGTGAAATGTCTGGTAAATGATATCCAAATCAGATGAATCTTGAAATATTTCATTTTGCAGTATTTTGGAAATGAAATGTCTAATAAGGGGTGTTAAAAGGTTAATGTGCATTTAAAAATAAAGCACAAGATACACTAAACCCGACCTTAAACCTAATCGATAATTTACCAAGAGCAAATATGACTAAAAAACACCTTGTAAAGCAACCGTGGCATGTTTGCTTGCCTCTATACGAGTCTCTTTTATGTCTACTTGTGTTGAATGGCACTCATCCCCAAGTGCTCTGCAGCACAAAACTGGTGCGCTAGCCTATGTTACAAAATATTTCAAACCTATGTAAGCAAAGAACTATTTAATAGTCAAATTTTAGCTTGATGAGCTCAATATATGAAACTAAATTATATCGATTGCACTACAGTATGTCTTGCTTAACTCTATTTATTATTTGATCTCAGTTAATTTTCTATATTTTTGGTCTCTCACACTGGAGTAATATTCTGTAAATTTGTATCCAAAAGTTGAATTAATAGTATGGGAAGGCAGGAAAGAGCCAGCATTGGAATCTGCCCTCCATAACCTCTCATGGCAAAACCGAGACCCTGAGCGTCTCCAAGAGAAAAATGGCACCGCTTCACTTGAACCTCAGTGTCGACATTACCCTTTCCAAGGAGTTGATGCAGAAAGCGTGACAGACGGCTGAGAGGATTCATGACGCCGAATGGTATTCATTAAAATGATAAATCCAATGGTATTCATTAAAAACAAAATCCTATGCCAATATGCTCAAGCTTGTTTCTGTGCGATGTTAGCGCTAGACACAGGAATTCTCCTGGATATGAAGTGCGCTTATAAAGGTTTAATGGCCATCGTGTGCAGGGCAACTCTCAAGAGACGGCCGGATCGATTGAGTTGCAGAGGAGAAGAACGGAGACTCCAGGAGAACATTAAAGGAATAGTTCACCTCGCCGTTATTTACTCACCCGCGAGTCGTTTTAAACCCATTTACTGGAGAAATCGAGGAATCTCCATGCACTTATTTTTCCTACAAATGACAGTCAATGGTGACCACATCTGTCAAGGTTCAGAAGGGAGAAAAAGTGAACCAATAAATAATTTTGCTATGAACCGGATGACTCGCTGCAGAGAGTTGTTCTCCAGTGTATTATTTCCCCTTCCAGAAGCCGGCAGTAATATGCTGATTTTTTGGGTTGTGTAGCTAATGGCGTCTGCGTCTGAATATTATATATTGTTTTTTACATCTGCTTGGGAAAACAGCTTGACCTTTGTGATCTAGCTGGCAGCGTTTGAGACAAAACTCCTTTCTCTAAAAGCTGGAGCTAACCCACACGCATTGACAGCAAATATGCATCCTTAGGGTCATCTTATTCATTTTATCCAAAGAAAGTCTACTTTTAATGAGTTTGCGAATGAACACGTCTTGCCTCTAACTCTCATCCCAGGTCCAGGTCACTCGGGTAAAGATGTTTCCGTCAATCTGAATAATTTTTCTTTTTTAGGGATGACATGACGTAAGATTATTATACCGTCTGGTTTTCTGTGCTTTCTGCTTTTCCTCAATCTACTACAGTTTATCCTATGGCAAGCGAATGAAACTGAATTTAAGCAGTTAATTGGTTGCTTCCGTCCTCATACTGATGGAGACATACAGTAATGATATGTAACATTATACCATACAGGGTCATGTGTTTCAGATGTATTGATGCAAGAACAGAGTTGCTGAAAATAGACCTCTATATTTACAACCAGGAATATTTATCAGTAGATCAAAGACAGCAGTAAATATAAAAACAGAATGAACACTTTACTTCAAGTATAACGCATCATAACAGGTTATTAAAAGGTAAAATGCATTATGATTATTCATAATGTGCGCTGTAATGCATTATATCTTGTCAAAGGTATGTATAATTAAATTTTTAAAAAAGTGTAACAATGAATGTATAGGTGTTATAATGCATTACATTAGGTGTATTACAAGGCATAATTAATGCATTAAAAGTTCTTTTAAGTAAAGTGTTACCAAACAACACACCAAAGATGTCAACAAACCCTGAAGCATGTTCAAATCCTGTATGTAAACAGAGACATTTTTCAATGCAAGTTCAGTGATCGAAGCACTATCCCTCCTGACAAAAGTATTTTCTAAAAGATTTTTTTTTATAAAGCTTTATAAAATTCTCAGTTAAGAATCTTTTTTTTCTTGAACATATGTGAATGTAAGAGAAAACAGAAAATATTTTATTTGATCAATTTGCATACATTATGGGACAAGAATCTGTGTTAACATTTAAAAATAGATCAATTTGTTTCTTGAATATGAATGTTTTATTGATTTAGGCAAATTGTGTTGGCACATGTGTGCTAATGATGGCACAATAGTCTATTGTAAGTATATAGGCCAACTGTACATTGACACTTTTACATAAAGTAGCCCATTTCTTCTCTTAATATGGGCAATAAAAATAGTGATTACAGACTTTGAAAACATTGTAATATGACTGTAAAGCCATTTCCTGATCGCCATTGGTCAGTTCCTTATTAAAAATCAAAACTAGGAAATGATAAATAAGAGTAAAAGCATTTATTTCTAAAACCATAAAGCAGTTTATTAAGGGAGTTTATCTAAGCAGCTGATTTTTGAGGTCTGTGATGATACTATGAAACTGGTAAAGCTAGAGTAAAGGAAGAAGAGGAGCAAACAGCAAGGCAGGTAGTGTTCTATCATTCTCTGCACTGTCAATTAGATCCGTCGATTACATTGATTGAGATGCTGCACCTGTGCATTTAACCCCTCTGCGTCTCCTCCCTGGAGTATTACACACATCCATTTGCTGATGGATGGGAGGATTTCCCATCACCGTCGATGACCTGTCTGACCTGGATTAAGACTTAACAGACGATGCAATATTACAGAATTGTTGAGCATCAGAGGTGGGAATCATTAGACCCAGAGGAGGTTAGGTAACACTTTAACACCAGTGCTTCTTAGCTGGTGGGTCACGATCTAGAAATAGGTCACATGTCTGTTCTGAGATGGATATGATAAGCATAGCAATGCATTTCATCTTTCATAACAAATCTAAATTATGTATGTCTAAATGGTCATTTACAATGAAGCTTTATTATAAAACGTACACAGTATATATAAAATGCAAGGCATTAATATGTAAATATTGCATTAATCCAATACACACGCTATTCCTCTTAGTTCAGAGGTCATTCCAAAACACTGCAAAATTCATGAGCTGTAGAAATGAATCCGTGTGGAAATGGTTTCATCCATGATTTGATTGTGGACTAGGAAGTGTTTAATGTCTGGCCAGTGCTGCTCACTACAGTGTTTTAAGACTCCTTCGGTGTGAAATATTAATGCATCTACTGCAGACCCAATGATCACCGTCTGATGAGAGAATCCCGTCTGCATATACTGCAACTCACACATGCATGACAAAAAATTATTATTGCTTTTTTTTTAAAAGAAAGCTTAAGTTGACGTGATTTGTATTAGTTTTAAACATTGAAAGCTTAATAATATAGGCAACAATCAGACTAAGACTAAAGACTAAACGCTAGAACAATAGATAGATAGATAGACACACGCACACACTGAATGTAAATAATAGAAAACATAATTTGCATGCTTTGTTAAACCATCATTCACTGTCTGTTCTGATTAGTTCAGTTCTGTTGCTATGGTAATTTTCATATCAATAATATTTTAATTAATTAGTTCAAATTGCTGTTTACACAAACAAATGTGCACATAAACAGTGAAGTACGTGTACGAGACACTTCCTCGTGTTCATATGAGGTTTGTTTCTGCAGGGCTTCACCATGAAGCACAAACGTGTGTGTGTGTGTGGGCGTGTGTGTGACCCCACATCGAATGTATAACTTGTTATCTTGTGCATAATGCATTCTGTATGAGATGCAGCGAGAGTGAAATATAGACATAAAGACAAGAAGACGCGGCGCAGAATACTGTGCTCTAGGTGGGTAGAGATGGTTAGAACAACAGCAGAAGAGATTTTTCTGTGGTTGGCAACAGCGAGGGCGTGAGATTGAAAAAAGAGAGAGGAGACTTACTGAAACGGGGAGGAAAGCCAATGGCAAACCAACCCACGCAACACCTACATCCCCCATCAGGCACACGCACATACATACAGCATGAATACTGACAGATATCCAGAGAGGGTGCACTTACATTCTCCTTCATATAGCACACGCAAGCACAGAAACGTGAACGCTTGGCCTCACATTTGTCCTATTGTAGACAAGTAACGAGTGCACTTCATGTTACCGTGGCGATAAACAAAGCCCAACTCGAGAGGGCGATAGGGTTCCAGGTGTCTGTGCTATTAAACCAGGTGCATTTGTCACAATTTCTGTCCATTCAAAAATAATACACAACGAATTCATAATTGCATAATTCATAATTCAATAGCTCAACCAAAAATAAAACCGTGCTTAATCTCGAGCCTTCCAAGAAGTAGATGAGTTTTGGAGAAATGTAGCATTGCTCACCAGTGCTTGATCTGTGCAGATTTCTCTCTTGATTCTGACCAGACCTATGGAAGCCTGTTTCCGCAACTGAATAAAAAAAGATTTGCTAGATATAAAGTCAGAATTGTGAGTTGTAACATCAGAATTGCAAAATAAAAAGTCAGAGTCGCGAGATGTAAAGTCAGAGTCGCGAGATGTAAAGTTAGAGTCGCGAGATGTAAAGTCAGAGTCGCGAGATGTAAAGTCAGAGTCGCGAGATGTAAAGTTAGAGTCGCGAGATGTAAAGTCAGAAGTAAAGTCAGAGTCGCGAGATGTAAAGTCAGATTTGTGTGATGCAATGTCAGAGTCGCGAGATGTAAAGTCAGATTTGTGTGATGCAAAGTCAGAGTCGCGAGATGTAAAGTTAGATTCGCGAGATGTAAAGTTACAGTCGCGAGATGTAAAGTCAGAAGTAAAGTCAGAGTCGCAAGATGTAAAGTCAGATTTGTGTGATGCAAAGTCAGAGTCACAAGATGTAAAGTCAGAGTCGCGAGATGTAAAGTTGGAGTTGCGAGATGTAAAGTCAGAGTCGCCAGATGTAAAGTTAGAGTTGCGAGATGTAAAGTCGGAGTCGCGAGATGTGAAGTCAGAGTTGTGAGATGTAAAGTCAGAGTTGCAAGATGTAAAGTCAGAGTTGCGAGATGTAAAGTCAGAAGTAAAGTCAGAGTCGCGAGATGTAAAGTCAGAGTTGCGAGATGTAAAGTCAGAGTTGCGAGATGTAAAGTTAGAGTCGCGAGATGTAAAGTTAGAGTCGCGAGATGTAAAGTCAGAGTCGCCATATGTAAAGTCAGAATTGCGAGATGTAAAGTCAGAATTGCGAGATGTAAAGTCAGAATTGCGAGATGTAAAGTTTGAGATGTGAGGTGTAAAGTCAGAGTTGCAAGATGTAAAGTCAGAATTGTAAGATGTAAAGTCAGATTTGTGAGATATAGGCCCGGTTTCACGAACAGGGCTTAGCTTAAGCCAGGACTAGGCATTAGTTTAATTAAGATATTTAAGCAACTTTTACAAAAATGCCTTAGATGGAAATATTACAGATGAGCATCTTAACACAGAACAATGACACTGTCATGTTTTATGATATGTGAGAGCAAGATATTTTCATCTGAGACAGCTCAAACTTGCAATTTAGTCTGGGACTAGCTTAAGCCTTGTCCGTGAAACTGGGGGATAGAGTCAGAATTGCGAGATGTAAAGTCAGAGTTGCGAGATAAAAAAAGTCAGAGTTGTGAGATGTAAAGTCAGAATTGTGAGATGAAAAGTCAGATTTGTGAGATATAGAGTCAGAATTGCGAGATGTAAAGTCAGAGTTGCGAGATGTAAAGTTAGAGACGTGAGATATAAAGTCAGAATTGCGAGATGTAAAGTCAGATGTAAAGCCAGAATTGTGAAGTTTTAAAGTCTTAATAATGGATTTGTTTCAGCTTTTGTCTTCTTGTAAACTTATGGACTGAAGTGTTGTGCATTATATGTTTTTATCAGCTGTTTGGACTCTTATTCTGACGGCACCCATTCACTGCAGAGCATCCATTAATGAGCAAGTGGTGCCAATGCACAGAACCTGATTTTGCCAATCTGATTAGCCCATCAGATTTGAAGAACTAGTTTATAGTTTTTGTGAAGTTCAGGCTTAGAATCAGTGTTTGGTGCTTGTACATCAGTGTCAGTCATCTATCATTTCCTCTGATTTAAGACATTACTCATGGGTAGGTTAGGTTTAGGTGTAGAGATATAGTCAAAACTAAAAATTTGGAATAAAATGTTGTTCAGGGTCAACATAGGAACAGACCTAACTCAGCAAAACCAGGACGTGCGATGCAATGCTACATTTCCCAAAATCTGATGAAGAAACAAACTCATCTAAATCTCAAATGGCCTGAGGGTGAACACATTTGCAGCAAATTTGCCTTTTGGGTGACCTATTCCTTTATTTCTTTAACAACATGACCATCTTTTACATTTTTTCTCACTTGCTCATTTTAGAATAATCTTGATCAGTAAGATTCTCCTCCATATAGTCAAACTAACAGAAAAGAGCTAAACAGCAACAGAAAAGGTGCTTGGAAAACACATGTGTCAGTGCAGAGTAATGTCTTTCACTAAAACCGATAATTTATCCCTCAGATATTTATTTACAAAAACACAGACCAACTTTAGCAACAAATCACACGTGTTTGCATTGCATTGTGATACATTTGAGTGTGAAATCTCTCTTATAGCATTAGTGCTGCTCACATACTTGCATAGATTATGTTTCAGGCCTGATAAACAGCAGCTGATTTATACGTTCAGTCTGTAACAAACATATTCTTTGTCGATGCTACTAAGCATCTAAATGCATAACAAGGCTACAGCCCCCAGTGCAGTTTATGGTTTTATGGTTGTTTGTGCAATACAGGGCACTAAAAGGCCAGTTCGACAGCAGGTAGCCACGCACTATTTGTGGGCGTAATGGCACAGCAAGCCGTTGATACGCTGCAATGCCAAGATAAGTGCTGTTTACTGCAAGCTTCGTCACTTATGGTGTCCCCACCTTCTGTCTGAGTGTGAAAATCTAAAAATCAAAGCAGGCGGCCCGCAGCGCTCCGACGGGTCACTCCAGAGCCCATCTGAGAGCTGATTCTGATCCCAGATCACGACAATCAGAGGCTGGATCCAGATATAGATCCAGCGCCTTCTGATGCAGAAACCCGGCCTGCCCTTCAGTCTGGCCTGCTTTTCAATGTGCTCTCATTTTCTAGTCACCTAAAATAGGCCATCAGATCCTATTTTAGTCAAACCACAGTCTATCATGCTCTGAGGATTTCACTTGGCCAGATCACCACAGTGATTGCTTGATTTTTCAGTGTGACACAGAGCAGGTTTATGCTGGGTTTAATGCATAAAATAAATCACATTTTTAATTGAAGGCTTGAATTTTTAAATCATTCCTTTAAGTTTTAATGTGACTAGTCGTTTTCTTTCTGTCAGTTTGATTGTTGGTTTAAGTTGCATAACAAATTAAATTTTCCATTTTAGATCTCCAGTGTTTGTGAACAAAATGAATCAGATTAAAATATCAGCATTAAAATTTAGGTAATTTTTTTAATCATTTTTTGTAATTTATTATATTTTCTGTTTTCACTTGAATTTTATTGTGAGTTGATGCCATCTTTTTTTCTTCTTCTTTTTTATAGTTTTAAAAATATTTGTAATGCTCTTTTTAGTTTGTTTCTTCAGTATCAAGTAAAACAATGAAAATCAAAACAAATAAATTAATAAAAAAATATATGTAAAATTAAATATGTTTCTTTTCAGTCTTTTCAGCAACCATTAATTAAAACTTAAAATTAAATATTAAAGATTAATATAATAATGTCTGTCTATCAATTCTTCATTTAGGTGTGATATTCCTCCCTCTAGTGGTTAAACTAGTGCACTTTCACTCTTTAACTGAGGGGTTCCTAATCTTTCCTCTAGCTCATCCTCTGTGATCTACATTATTTACTAAAGGATCTCTACATTTTTAAATAATGTTCCAACCTTTCAGTAAATGAACAGTAATAATGATTTTAATAACAAATAATTTAATGACTCCTTTTATATTAAAGAAAATACTGTACAGAGTTGCCCCAAAATGCATTTGGACACTTAAATCTATTTTAATGCCTAAACGCAACTGCATTAAATAACTAAATAATTAAAAAGCAAGTATTAAAAAAAAAGTTGGTTTAGTTTGAAACCATAACACACACACACACACATGTTGGTTTTTGTGATTTATAGGGACTCTCCATAGGCGTAATGGTGTTTCTACTGTACAGACTGTATGTGGTATTGTCCTACACTGACCCTACACCTAA
>JAUMHR010000042.1:17701677-17714552 GCA_032361145.1 Enteromius fasciolatus | reverse complement strand
TACACTACTAGTTACTGAAAAAAGTAATATTATTACAGTAACGCGTTACTTTGTAACGCGTTACACCCAACACTGTATATCATGTCATATCATATATATATATATATGTATATATATATATATATATATATATAGTACTATATATGTAATTATCAAATAGATAATAGATTTTATCATTAAGAATATGAATTGAAATAATCCTGTTTCTCAAACCCACAGTGCTAATTTACTTCTAATTAAAGCAGCAGGGGCATCCTTTATGGTATGGGTATGTTTTTGTGAGATATCTCTTGTATGCCGTACCTTTGTGTATGAAATCGATCTGAACCTTATTGGACACTCCCTTGGCCATCTCCACCCAGTCTTCCCCGGGCTGCTTCGTCCAGGCCCTCATCTCACACCAGTAGAAGCCGCGATCGGTCACCTGCACCGCCTGGATCCTGAACTCAAACTCATTCTTCCCGCTCTTCACCAGCATCATGTCCCGGTCTTCCTTCGGCTGCAGGACCATCTCAGGGTCCAGCGAGGCCAGTTTGTGGCCGGGCGACCCCATGACCTTCTCGAACCAGACCTGGATGGAGATGGTGGCTCCGGGCGGGAGGTTCTGGACCTGAGCAGCGTGGCAGCTCATCTCAAATGTGGAGCCGGCCGCCGAAGCTTCACGGAGACGCCGCGCCGCAACACTGAGAACAGGACCTGAGGGAGACACATCTCATTAATAGTGTCTTTCAGACAGCAGTGATAATAAATGAAGACTTTAATTAATGTACATGAGGTTCTCTCCTTCAACTCTGCTCATATTTACTTTTAATTTCTGTGCAATTACCAGTCAGCGATCTCAATCAGGTTATGATTGTTAACTTAAATTGAAACCTTTGTTGGATAAAATAAAAATAAATTAAATAAAACATTTTATCATGTTATGTTATATTATATTAGTTAGAATTGTTGCGTAGGGCAACTAAATGTTCAAGAAATTAGAAATATTAATTATAATTTTTAAAACAACTAATAAAAATTATGAAAGCACATCGCATAATTACAAAAGAATAAATTAATAAATAAAGACAATTATATAATATGAAATATTACATTATTATTTTAATTTAGCATAAAAACACTTTAATAGGCCTATTTGCATTCATTTTAAAATATTTTATTGGTTTTATTTAATATTTTAGATTATATTCATATTACAGATAAAAGATGATTATGATTCTTTATTATTATTAAGTATTATTATTATTATAATTATTATTAATAAAAAAGTAAAACAAAACAACAACAAAACACTATGACACGATTCGTTTTTTTTAAATAACATTTGTAATAATGACTCCTAATTAATTTTCAGCTACAATATTAAGAAGAAATATTAAGAGAACTCTGCATTGTATTTTGATGTCGATCATTCAAAGCAGAAATATAGTCATGATGCAACACACTGCGTTTGCTTTTGTGCAGCTACAGAGAGAAAGACAGTGGTTGGTCTTGAATTGCATAAGATGATGGATGGGTAAGTCTCTTTGAATATAAAAAAGTGTCCCAATATAAAAGCCAGATAATGGCAAAATTATGCCGAATGTTCAGATGTCATTATAGCTGCAATTGCAGCGGTGCATCGGGATGCAGCAACAGTTTCGAACATGTCAGAATAAACTGCACCCTGTGGAGAAATGCATCAGTCGAGCAGCTCATAAAACACATCAGAATATGAAACAAACGTATCGTTTATACTTCCTCATTACAGAGACGGAGCTGGTTGAAGTCAACCGGTGCAAACGCTTCCATGCATATGGTTATTCCGTTCAGGTAATTATAGAAATGATGCAGGAAATCAATGAGCTGAGATGTCATGTGTCAGACCAGAATAGAAGCGTGAACATTTGAGCTGCATACTCACAGGTGTCTGAAACAAACTAGACACCTTTAATATTTCACATACACTGTGCACTAATCAGGGAAGGGAGGTTTACTTGTTTTGCTGAAACTTGTGCATGACCTTGTCATTTTCTTCTTTCGGTAAACTAACTTTCTAAGATTATGTAGTTATACAGAAGCACACGTACACTAACTCACCATACAACTGGTTTCACTTTTGACCTTTTGATATAGTTATATTAATATTGCCGTTATTAATAATAATAATACATTTGTGTGTAAAAGCACTTTCACAAAGCTAAAATGCTACAAATTTTATATATATATATGTGTGTGCGTGTGTATATAAATGATCATATATATAAATATAAGATTTAAGGATACACCAAATGCAAATAATAAAAGGTTAAATAAACAAAAGAGCTAAATAATATAAACATAGCAAATATATAGTTAAATAAAATATTTTATTATAATTATAAATAAAATAAAATACTTTAACTACCTCACAATATGATTTGATTCACTTTTGTCCAACAATATTATTTTTTATATTATTAATAGCTTTATTATTATTATTATTATTATCATTACTTGTATTATCATCATTATCAACAACACTAATATTGTTGTTGTTCTTGTACATGCCATTGTTTAATAATAATAATAATAATAATAATAATAATAATAATAATAATACCTTTTGAAAGAAAATTAAAAATAAAAATAAAATATTTCCAAGTGTATACTACACATACCTAATGATATTATTGAATTAATTATTATCCATTGAATTTTGGAATAAAGTATAGTTTCTATTGATATAATAATAATTATATATTAAATATATAATATAATTTAATATAATATTGGTGCAAGCTAAATAAAAATACTGACATACAAAAGAATTCAACGACACACCAAACACAATAAAATAAAAAGGTTAATTGAAAGCCTAAAAATGTAAAAAGCACTTACGCTTGTTAGCAAAGCTGACTTTCAGCACTGGGGTCACATGCTCGGCAACCTTTTTCCAGTTCCCATGTCGCGACGGCACCCATGCTGTTACAGCACACGTGTATTCTCCAGAGTCGGTGTCCACCGTGCGAAGGAGGCGGAGCCTGAACACAGAAGGTTCTGTACGGGTTACTGTAATAAGCCCTGCCTCCACACGGCTCTTGTACGTCTTGCCTGGCACCAGGTTCCCGTTCTCATCCAGCGAGGCGATGGCGTGAGCAGACCCCGGGACGTCACCGGTCTGAACGCCTCTGTACAGCCACGACACTCCCAGCCGCCCGCTACCAAGATTCGACACGTTCCTGACTCTGCATTCCAGCTCTGTCGGGTCTCCGGAGAACTTTGCATTCACAGATGAGCTCAGAGCAACAGTGTAGTCTGGATCTGAGAGAGAAAGAAAAAACAGTCACAGTTAAACTACAATTTTGTGTTGCACATCTATAAAGATGTCAGATAAATAAAAAACACAAAT
This sequence comes from Enteromius fasciolatus, assembly GCA_032361145.1. Taxonomy (NCBI): domain Eukaryota; kingdom Metazoa; phylum Chordata; class Actinopteri; order Cypriniformes; family Cyprinidae; genus Enteromius; species Enteromius fasciolatus. Next base: position 17,711,182 of record JAUMHR010000042.1, on the reverse strand, counting down.
AAGGAATAAATGAAGTAAAACCTCAATTTATGAACTAAACGTATATCTCCAAAACCTAAATAACCTACATTTTTGCACTTTTAAGAAATGCTGTATATTTTTAGGTATTAATTTCCATTTTTTTATAGTATTTTTCAGAGGTTTTCTGAACACACTGTGTTGTTATTTTAGTCATTTTCATCATTAAAGGTTAACATTCAAGCATTTTTGACAGTCAAAACAACTTAAAACATGTTTGTTGAGAGAAGAAAAATAAAGAAACATCCAAAATCACAAAACAAAAGCAAAAGTAAAAAACAAATTAAACTAAAAACTAAACTAAACTGAAACTATAACGCCCTAAATAATCACACAAAACTAAAATGTTATAAAAACAAAACAAACAAAAAGCAAAATACTTAAAAATTGCAAAAAAAAAAAATTAAATTAAAAATAAAAAAAAATTAAATTTAAATAATTAAATGAAGCAAAACACACGTATAAAAATAATAAGACATAAAAAAGCGAACAAAGCAAAATAATTAAATAAATAAAAACAAATAAACAAACACATAAATAAAAAAACTAAATATTTTTATTAAATACATACAAAACACAAAACAAAAAGCAATAACAAAAAAGCTACACAAATGAAAACAAAAAACCCTAGCTTTTAAAGCTAAAGCATAAAACAAATAAAAACAAAACTAAAATGCCCTAACAGAACAAAAAGCAAACCAAAAGCCACAAAACAAAAGGAAAATGGAAAGTGACTCAGTCTATGTTTGTTGATTATTCATTAAGCGTGACGAAGACGGATTTTTCGCTACAGTCTAAACGTCTTAGAGGTGAGACAGTGTTCCTCGGCTCACGCGCACAATCACACACTCATTAAAGGTGTGTGCTGGCCCTGTTTCCAGGCTCTGGGCTCACCGGTGTCAAGTGTTTCTGGGCTCGGCGCCCGGTGGGCAGCGAACGACTCCCTGCATCGCTTCCTATACAGCTGGGACCTTCACGCATGGCTGAGCAGTACCACAGACACACAAAGATTTACAGTGTGCCAAAGAAAACATATACACAGCCTCCGAACGCAAACAGCTCGGAAAAACACACGAGAGAGGAGCAGGACAAACAGAAAGCATCCAGACTCTCAGAAACACAACTGATCTGAGCCTCACATGTGGTGGTGGGTTTTGCGTTAAGCTTTTGGACGTCACGCCGACTGAGTCACTGTGACCATCTGCGCCGTGTGGCTCTCATCCGCATCACTTCCTGTTCCATAAGCCCCTCCTACTTACAGTGGAATAATGCACAGACGTTCTTCGTGTGCATCGAGGGGTCATTCACTTGACTCTGATAAAGCCTCATCTTATGTTGATATTTGGAGACAAAGTATTCTAAAATGGGTTTTATCCCTGCTTAAATATATAGTAACCTGACAGAGTAGAGAAAGAATAGAGCGAGCTAGTCTTAGAGGCCTTGTCAGAGATTCGAGATAAACGAAGGTTTTGATGTTGTTCCAAACCTGTATGAGTTTGGTATGGCATCAGGATGGAGAGTGTTGGTAACCAAGTGGTTGATGGTAGCCATTGACATCCATAGAATTTAACAAAATGCAATGTCAAAAGTCAATGGGTGCCGTTAGTTGTACGGTCATCAGCATTCTTCAGAATATCGTTTTCTATGTTCAGCAGAAGACAGTAACCTGATTGCAGGAAAAAACTGGCATTGTCCACCTAAATGTGGTCATGGACATCAGTACATAAAAATAAATAAATAAATCTCAGTAATTGAGTTAAAAAAAAGCAGAAAAACAAAATGAAAAAAAAAAAAAAACAACAACAACAACAACAACAAAAACCCTATATATATATATAAACATATAAATAAACTTAAACTTATAAAACCTATAATAAAATTGTTGCATTGGCAACTAATTTAATAACTAAAATAAAAAAATAAATCACCACGCTGAATACTAAAATGACAAAAAATTAAGTAAAAATAACTAAAACATTTAAAAGATAAATAAAAATAGTAAATAATATTATTTATATAAAAAATAATAATAAATATTATTTATAAAACTATGTATTATGTTCAAATGATATTCAAATTACAAAAGAAAAAAGGAATAATGATATTACTTAAATAAATATGTTAAATAATGTTAACTATAAAACACTTACACATATTATTTTAACTAGTTGTTTGATTTTTACTTAATATACTAAAATAAAATAATTAAAACTACATAAACATAAAATAAATAAATAAAAAATCTAACTTAAAACGCAACAAAATGACTAAAACTAAAGTTACAATGAAAAAAAAAAAAAAAAAAAAAGCCAGTTTAAAATATAAATAAATACTTATATAATAGCACTATTAATAATCATAATCTAATATATTATTGGTTAAAACTCTTTTTCCAAAAGGGCGACTACTTTAGCTAGCTAATTACTTTTTAAAGTTAGTAACTTAGTTTGTTCCTCCTGAGGAAGCCCTTTATTATTCTGAGCACAGTTTGGTTACTAGAGAGTTCTAGTTAAGGAAAGATAAATAGAGACAGGCCGAGAGCAGGTCGACAGTGTGTTTCTTTCCCCGGACAAACAGAGGCGATGAGATGAATGTCCCACAGGAGCTCTAAAGCCTGTCTCTATGGACGGGAACCGAGTGTCCTGGGAACGGAATAAGAGCCTGAGAGAGAGACTGTCAATCAGCTCAAACAAGAGCCTCTCCACACGATCAGACTTCTCTCGTGCTTTCTTTGGTTTGCTGCAGCTGTGCAGAGAATGAGCCGAGGTGTTTGTGTGTTATCAGACTCGTCCGTCTGCTTTATTTGTTCATTAAATACAGAGAGGCTTTAGATTACAGGTCACCTGATACTGAACTCTTTTTACATCAGAACTAAACACTAAGATGCTGGATGACACCACATAATCTCTCGTATACTGAGGAATGGTACTTATTACAGTTACTAGAACAGTTATCTGTACAGACTAGAATAATCAGAATAAAACAGAGCTGACTAAAATTACTTCATTAAAAATATTAACATTTTATAGAAAACACTGAGAACAAAAATCTGAATTAAGGTTCAGCAATCAGAACAAAATACAAAATAATTAAATAAATAATATCCCATATAATAAAAATATAGAATAATAATAACATTTCATAATTATATGAAAATAATACTTAAAATAATAAAATATTAATTATTTAAAAAGAATAGAATAATTAAATAGAACAATTAATCAAAATATAAATATTGAAATCAGAATAAAACGGATATTAATTTAATAAAAATAATTAAAAGATTCAATAATAAAAATATTATTATTATCAGAATAGAATGAACTGGTAAAAGAAACACTTAAAGTATAATAATAATTAGACAAAATACAAAACAGCAATAAATCGTAAAAATGTATTACAAAATAAAATAAAATAGGAAATTGTTTAATAAAAATTGTTAATTACTTTTTGTAATTAATTAATTTTATGAATCAAAATAAAATATAACTAAAGAAAACACTAAAATTAGAACAATAATTTTAAACAAAATATCATAACTAATCAAATAGAACAATTAATCAAAATATACATTTAGAAATAAAAATGAATAAAAAACATAATTTAAGAATAAGAAAAAAAAAACCTAAAAGAAACACTAACAACAGGACAATCATTTTAAACAATATTTTTTTTAATCGCACTATATTTAAAAACCGAGAATCATTTAATATAGAAAAATATTGACTAATGATTATTTTATATATCAGAGTAAAACAGAACTGATTAAAGAAACTTTGAAGAGATCTTTATCTTCTTTAAAGTGCTAAAATATTTGTAAAATAAAAAAAAAATTATCAAGATAAATAAATTAGTTAACTAAATGTTACATAAAATTTTACAGATATTATACTTATTATTATTATAAATTATAAAATATATTTTTAGGACGAACTAAAAACAAGTAAAACGTAAATAAAAAATGTAATCCAAGAGACTCATGATATATTGTACACAAACAAATATATATTGTATATATGATATATTCATGATATATTGTACACATGACACTAGAGACTATAACATGGTTTCTGGTTGCTGAGCTCACCGGGTCTCAGAATCATTAACGCTAATGAGTTTGAGCAGCACAAATCATCCATCAGAGCATGACAAGATGAAAAACAGCTACTGAAATCTTCAGCTGTTTCCCCAACAATTGAGCCTGCTTCACACGATCTGGGAGCATATGGCATGGGTTCAGGCGGTACAGTATGTCAGCGTGCTGTTAGTGCACTTCGCTGCTTTGATTGAGACGACGGCAAACACATCGCTCATCAAAACCGGACGATAACGCCACAAACTACAGCATGCAAAGTGTGCAAGACTATTTACAGAAAACCACGATAAGAGACGCACCGCCTCCGACCCGACTCCATCATCAAGACCTCGAGACACCGCAGGCGCAGACTTTGATCTTACAGCACACACACACAGTCATCTGGATCACCGTGCATTAAAAGAGCTCAATGATGAGGCTGAATTATAAGAGCAAACACAGCAAGGCAAATAAACACCAGCGACAACTGAGTCATTCAGTGAATGTTGGCAGGATGTTGTTCACACAAACGTGAAAAGAAATGCATTCATTGTCTGAAAACGACATGAAATTCATCAGGATGCGTTAAGTTGATTAGAAGTAACAGTAAAGACATTTATAATGCTAGAAAAACTCTCTCTGTCTCTCCTTGTGTACCTATATATACATGCTTATTTTATTTTAAGTAAGTGAAATGCTTCCTAACTATAATAAGCATGTGGTGAGCATACAAGGTTTCTTATAAAAACATGACATAACTTATTTTAACAGTAGTGTATATGTCATGATCCATGAGCGTAATAATCATGCCTACTTTTTTGAAGTTTTGAAGGAAGTGAGAAAACAAAGGATGGGAAAACAATACCCTTCGGCATCCCACACAAAAACAGTTCCCACGTTCAGACATTAGTGTTTGCAGAGGTCAGGTGTGTTTCTGCATAAGAGACGAGAGCCAAAACGTTCTGAGGAAACGAACACGATGGGATTCTGTTTGAGGTGAAGTGGGCTGGTGCTGGGATACTGGAAACCAATAATAACATTCAATTCACTCAGGTTAAAGAGCTTGTGTAAGTGTGTGAGCGAGTGGGTGTTGATTTTACCACAGAATGTCTTCACCAGCAAAAACTCACGCTCTCAACGCCGTTTGCCAAGAGCTCTAGAGAAACTATAGACCATCAAAAAGATGTTTATCGTCACATCTGGCCTTGAAAACACAACCCTGGCCACTTCAGGACGTCACAGACAATACGCCATGCTTTCTGAATCTTTTTTTATGCTTCAGAAGGTTGTTGATCTGCAGTGCTGGTGGGAATTTCCTGCATTAAATATTAAAACCTTGAATGCCTTCCCAAACGTGGCTTTTTTCTGTAGGAAATCTGTGAGAGGACGCTCGTCTCTTTCCTTGCACTGAAGGAAAAAGCTTGGACAGTAGGGAAATAACAGCATTTGATCTGTGCACTTCTTCATTTACATTCAATCCTTCAGCAGACACTTTTATCCAAAGCCACTTACAAATGAGGACAATAGAAAATAGTTTGTCAGAAAACAGCGTGATTACATAGAAAATCTGACATTATATTTTATTTAAAATTTATTTTTATTTATTTAAATTCAGTAATTAAAGCTTTTTTAAAGTATTTATTCATTATTTTTAACTCTTGCTAGTAGCAGTTTTTTTTTTAATTCTGTGTATTTTTTACAATATTTTTTAAAGAATTTTGAAAAGATTTACCAGTTTATTTATGTGTTGTAATTTAAAAAAATGTGCTTTCAACATGTTCCATGTCCATTATTATTTAATTTTATTTTCAGTTTTAGTAATTATTTTAATTTATATATAACTTCATTTATAATTAATATACTTAACTATTGCAAAAGCAATATTTATCTATTTTGAAATTATTCTATTTTATTATATTATATTTTTTATTTTCATTTTAACTTAATTAACGCTTTTAATATTTTAGTTTTTATTGATTTTAATTTTAATGCTTCAGTGTAAACTTTTTTCTGTCTCTATGCATTATTTAAAATTTTAATTCAGTTTACATTTTTCCATAAAATACTTATTCCAATTAAAATGTTTTTATATAATTTGATTGAATTCTTTAGTTAACACAAAGCTATCTGTTTTACAAACAAGCTTATTAATCTCAAACCTGGCACTGCAAATCTTGCTATTTGAGAGCTGTTAGATGGAAGGTTTTTAATGAATAATGACTTAATTTCCTGTCTCGTCTTCAAACGACATGTTACTGAACCAGTCAAGGATGAGCCAGTTTTATGTTGTTTTCTGTATTTTTGGAGCTGAAACAAAATCCCACGCATTTCAGACTCATTGAGATGAGTAAACAACAGCAGAGTTCGCCTTTTAAGGTGAGCGACGCCTTCTCTTTCTCTGTAGTTCAGAATAAACAGGTTGAAGCTCTTCTCTGTGAATCACGCTGACAACGAGATCCCAGACGACTAACGCTGACTTCTAACATGAGCAAGGAGCTTTTAGCCTGAACATCTAGACAGCAGTCCTCCATCAGGAAGACCACCCACAGCCTTCATGCATTAGCCGGAGACAGAGCAGATCTTCAGAAACAAGCCATGAACATGCCCGAAGCTTGCTTATTAACACGACAGAGCTAAGCCATCACAAGCAGACCGCAAATCTAACGAATGCAACCTTTTTGCTTTCACTTCTAGACAACTGACATTGATGAACGGGTTAAGAACTAACCAGTCTGGTTGTGATGGTAAAATAACATGCTTAGTGTAGCATGCTTGATTTTATCAGTGGTTGTACACTTACATACGGTTATGAGGGCTGAATGATATTTTGATATTTCTGATCATTTAACTGGTGACAGCAAAAATCATTTCCATCGATCAATCAACTGTTGAGTGAATCATTAAAACCGATTCTGCCTGAACTGAAGCATTTTAACTTATGAAAGCATTTAAATATAATATATGTATGGAAATGTGCCTCTTTATTGTCATGTACATTATTGGGAAAAAGTTTCTCTTCTGCTCACCAAGGCTACATTTTGTTCGATTAAAAAAAATAAAATAAAATCAGTAATATTCTGTTATATTTTTACAGTTCAAAATAGCTACTTTCTATCTGAATATTTGTTAAAATCTAATTTATTTATGTGATCAAAACTGAATTTGTAGCATCATCAGATCTGAGAATCATCTTCTAATAGAAAACCCAAGGCAATCACTTGAAAGATATTTTTCAGTGCACTAATATAAACGGCATATCATGCTTTTAATGTCATTTAAATACCAAATAATCAACATCAAATTAATATTTTATGGATGAGGGAACCAGAACGCATTCATATGCAGCTGTAAAAGGCTTCAGATGGCATTTTCTCGAAATGTCACACTTTGCCACAAAACATGAGACGCTGCAGGAGTTTATGTTGAAGTGGCCGTAATGAAAGGTTCATATTTTGGCTAATATTATGCATTTACTTTTACCTTACTTGCTCAATGACTCCCAAACGTTTCGATTAACAATTCATTTTTCCAAAGCCCTCTTTTGCACGATGCATGCCTGTAATGCCTGATAAAGCAGCACTGTTACTGGGAAAACTGTGATTTTTAATGCTCCAAAAGCTGCCCCTAGTGGCCAAGAACGAATTTGCGTTTTCATCCAGACCAACATTAATAGACGTTTCAAGTTCAATTTGGGAGTCTTTCTTTTGAGAGACAATAACTTTATACACGGTGCACAGATTTAAAACTTCGCTGGGTTGTTTTATTCACTTAGAGCTAGGTGCATGTGACTTTCTTCTGTCAGACAAATCCAATCTGAGTTATATTAAAACTTGTCCTGGCACTTCTAAGCTCAATCATTGCAGAGGGTGGGCCAAGACACGTTAAATAAAGTGCTCCGGGGGGTGAACTAAAGCCTCCTGTAGCTAATCCATGCAAGATAAAGGTCTATATTTCAAACATAATAAACACTTTTCTCTCACTTCTGCTGACTGACGTAAGCGGAAGTGTTTTATTACAGATCTGTGTATTTTATTTCATGTCTTCTGCAGGGACAGCTTTTAATATAACTTTGATTGGATACGTCTGATAGAGGAAAGTCACATACTGTACACGTCTGATGCTTCAAAGCTAGGTAACATTTTTGACAATTAGGCTGTCAAACAGCAACTGAAATGTTTCCAGATCCAGAAACATAGTAAATACATTGGTAAAACAGGATGTGATATCAGTAGCTTAACTTGTGCAAAGAAAACAATAATGAAAAAAAAAATTAATGAATTAATGAAATAAGTAATTAATGAAAGAATTGTCATTTTGGGGACGAACTAACCCTTTAATATGTGAAAATGAAAAAACGTACTTACTTTGCTTAATAATGTGAACGCGTACGGGGTCCGAAATCTTCTCCGCGGCCCGGTACCATTGTCCACCGTCGTGCAGTACCCAAGCACTGGCTTTACACACATACAGTCCTGCGTCAGACAGCTCCACACCGTGAACCTTCAGCTGGAAGTCCCACTTTCCCAGCCGCCTCACGTCCACTTTATCGGACGCGTTTGTCAGCACACCGTTTCGACTCAGGTGGGCCAGAACTCGCGTGCCGTTCATCAGCCACGACACCTCCAGATCCACCGAAGCTTCAGCAGAGACCGAGCAGGTGAGGAGCAGGGTCTCTCCAGTGGACAGTGTGCTGTCGTCCTGAACCTGGACGCTGAGAGAGCTCGCTGATGATTTAAAGGGAAAGAGAAACAGAACATATGCAGACTTTAGAGATGGACCTGAAGTAATTTAGATCTCAATGATACAAACTACATGAACACATACAGTAGGCTAACAGTAATGTGTGTTTGAATCAGGTTCACGGCACCATCCAGATGAGGATGAGTAACGTTTATTAATATCGTTATATTTTACCTAGCCCTACTATATATACACTGATAATAATAATAATAATAATAATATTTATTATTGATAGCACCTATGCAATTGTTGTCTACAACTGAAATAAAAACAAATCTAAAAAAACTAATATAAATTATAAAGTTAACATAAAATTACTAAAACAAACTAAAATTTACATGCAAAGTACAAAAATACTATAGTATCAAAACAATAAAATCACAGCAAAATTACTTTAACTATAATATCATAAAAGTAATCAGAGCTAATGTATAGGTAAAAGAGCATTTAAAATATAATATAATATCATAGTATAAAAGTACAATACAAATACAATTACATAATACCATCTCTGAAGCTGAAAATAAAATATAAAACTAAAGGGTGATTTCAAGTATTAATGATAATAGTCTAAAGAATAATAAAATTACTCAGTAAAGTTACTAAAACTTCAACAAAAATTAAAATGGACAATAAAATAATAAAAAGTAATCAAATCTATAATACCATAAA
>JAUMHR010000042.1:17677402-17701577 GCA_032361145.1 Enteromius fasciolatus | reverse complement strand
TTCAGCAGGGTAAAAATAAGCGGCACATGGATTTACGCAGGTATTTTAGTTCTGCTGAGCTAAATAAGACAGGTCAGAGTGAAGAAGGGATGGAAGAAAAGCAGACTGCCACAAAGTGGAAAAGTTCTGAAAAATCAGATTATGAGGCAAAAAGGAGATGCTATGCCCTCAACGTTGAGAGGAATTTTCTCATCCGTGACTTCAGTTGAAATTTCAGATCAGAAGTGCATAGAAATTTCTGTTCAGAACCAAATATTTGAGTTTCTGATTGTAATTTGATTATTTTATGCAGTTGTTGTAATTTGTGTTTTAATATTTTGTTTTGTTTCCTTTACAATATTATACATTAAAAATATATATATTTATTTTTTTTTCTCAGGCTACTTACATTTATTTTGGGCTACCAAAAACTGAAGAGTGCCAGCCCAAAGGGCTAGCAGGGAGCCCTGATAATCATTGATGTAGTCTCGTGTAGCCAGACCTTCTGACTTGACGGCTGAAGGTCTGGAATTGATAGCCTCTTTCTTTGGTCAAGGTCCGCCCATAAGGCCGTTTGACTGACATGTCAAACAACCAATCACAGTTTGTTTCGTTCAGCATCACGTTTTCGGGGCACAACAACAGAACGGTGAGCAACAAGTCATGCTGTTTGGTCTGCATAGAAAATCCAGAAGAAACGCTTGTGGTAAACATCTGTTTGAAGCATATCACTCCACTTTTTAACATCCACAAGCAATAACCGAACACAATACTGAATCGGCCAGCTGCGATCAGCTGATATCCCATTCTCAGTTAGGTACTTCACTTGATCTTCCATAACAGAAATGAGGGCATGTACAACTAGTAAAATTTGATCTGCTGGGAACCTCGCATTCTTTTGAGAATCCAACGTTTAACTGATCTTAATAAATGCTTATTGTCACTCATGTAAACACTAAAGTTTTTTCCTGCAATCAAACGTCTGTTCTTTGTTTCCCGGAAGTCCAATAAAATTCCAGTTTCCAGGTTTCCAGCTAAGCGTACCATATGGATCAGACGTCTAGCCAACGTTCCATGGCGTGACGTCTGAGGCTGAGACTATCATTGATGCTATAGACTTAAATGATGTTTCAGGTCCCCTCTTGTTGAAAAAAAGTGTGTTATTTGTTTTTCCGATAAAAACAGGTGAAGGTCAGGCAGTCAATAGTAGAGCTGTGCGATATGGACAAAAGAAACCATGACGATTTTCTTGAACAATATTGCGATTTTTGTTTTTAATCATGATTTGGATACATGCAGACATGTTTTACAGTGTGAATCTGAAACATGTTTCCAAAGGAAAACAATTAGCTCTTTATCAAAGACCTGTAACATGTCTCTAAAACAGACATAAGGCCAAAAAATGTTTTGGAAGCCGGATTTACTGACAATATTTGTGGGCATCATATCTTTGCATATATCTTCGTTCTGTGCATTGTGATTGGTTTAAATAGCATACTGCAGGAATAGGGAGAGCTGTAAGGCGATTTAGACATAGTGTATGTTTTCGATACGATTTAAAATTAATTGCACAGCCCTGTAGTCAATAGTACATTTTCATCTAAAATATCTTAAATTGTGTTCTAAAGACGAACAAAGCTTGTACGGGTTTGGAGTGACACAGGGTAGGTAATACATTTTAATTTTGGGGCAGAGTAACCCTTTATTTTATTAATATACTATACTTTTTTATAGTAGCCCATCATCTATAACCATCCAAGAGCACTTTTGGTGTTAAGAGATGTTAAAATTAAAACTGGCAACTCTGCAGTGAGTCAGCATCATGAATGTAGGACAGAGCGAGCGTAAATATCTTCTCTGGTCTATATTTCCATCTTGTAATGCTACTGTTTTAGGGTGTTTTTCGTATACTAATTATTTGTCTGCACAGGATGCGACAGTTGTTGGCCTTCACCCCGCTGCGCTAAAAGTCTGCTAGAAGTCTATCTACACTTGATAAGACAAAGCAACTTTTGCAAACCATTTGAACGTAGCATTATTACAGTTTGTCATAAATATAACAAGCATCAGTTTACTGATGGGGATCGAGTCGCATCACGCCGCACCGCATCCAGTGCAGATATCACAGGGTTTTATTGATGTTTGCCGGATCGTGGTACCCTGCTAGTTTTTAATGTTTTAATAAAATATCTGCATTGACTGCATGAGCATATCATAGTATTATTTACGTGAGCCACAAAGTAAAGCTTGGCGAGCAACATAAGGCTAGCAAGCTGTGCAACGAGTAACAATGGCCTTTAAAACCATCCTAATGATGGAATGTATCTCACATTTTGCCTTCTGAAGATGTTAATTGATGGACTGGAGTGGTGTAGATTACTTGTGATGTTTTTATCAGCTGTTTGGACTCGCCTTCTGACGGCACCCATTCACTGCAGAGCATCCATTGCTGAGACACTGATGCAATGCTACATTTCTCCAAATCTGACGGAGAAACAAACTCATCTACATACTCTAATTTTTGAGTGAACTATTCCTTTAGTTAACTTCTTGTATAATGTTTATAAAATGGTTTACATGTGATACAAATTGAATTCAGTGTGGCTCGTACAGTGGCACAGCAGACCGGCCTTATTTGGTTTGTCTGTTTGGTATTGAGGCAGATATGTATTGTGAAGGTGCAAGACTTACAAGTATGACTAAGATAAGTGAAACTGCAATGTATTTCTGTTAAACACAAGATGCATGTTTACAGATGCCTGCCTTGGGCCCTAAAGCATTCATCTTAATGGCATTGCTGCAGGATTTGTCCAGGACATGTGTTCATTCAAAAAAATACTATGGAATACTACATCCAAAAAAATGCACTTCCAAAATACCATGGCTGTACCTTAGTACAATGTCTGAGAACAGGGTAGTGCCATGGCACTTTTTGATGCATTTTAGTAAAAGAAGATACAAAAGACATCACATTCCCAAAGTAAAATATCCAAAACATTGTATTATTGTGGTGCTGCATACGCAACTACCATTTGTCAAGGTACAACGTCCAAAAACATTGCAGTGCCATGTCCAAGAAAACAAGGTGCATGGGAAAAAAATGGTATTATCATGGCACAAATAAAAAGTTTTCTGTTTGTGCAATGCTCATGTCCCACAAGCCTGTGATCGGTAAAGAACAACGATGTAGTTCTTGTCCTATATGGCTTCGATGTAAGACACTTCCGCGGAATCGGTCAGACTGCTGCGGTAAAGCGGGTAATAATTGGGGTGAAAGCAGAGCGAGTGCACGCCTACCTTTAAGTGCTGCTCATTAAAAACCTCCTCTGGCACTTTACACGCGATGAGCGCGTTGGGTTGCTCGTTGAGCTGGACTTCAGAAGTCGCCGCCCCTCCGCGGCTCTCTGACTGCTGCATGGCAACAGATGTAACCGCCGCGCTCGGTGCCTTTGATCTCAACTGCGGTGCCTTTGATCTCAAACGTCTCAGCGCTCAGCTCATGGCGTCCTGCTCTGCTTTCCACCTTCTGCAAGAGCAGCGTCTCCGAACCCTCAAGCCGACACACGCTACTGTTCGCGCAAAGCTAGTGCACGATGTGCTGCATAGTGTTACTAGCAAAACCCGTGATGTATTCCTGTAACGAAAATGACGTCTACATTTGCGACAGACTGCACTGGGGGCCGAAACAGCTGATATGACGTCATGGTTTCCGCTTACGCACGAGCGCTGCGCGTGAAGCATTGGTTGATATAAGTATCCGGTGTAAAAATCATATAGACTGTTCAAATGTAACAAGAGGCGACCGGAATACATGGTTGGGTTTGTGTAAAGTGTAGAGTGCTTGTGTTTTAAATGTGATTAAGGCAGAGATTATCGCAGTTAAGTGGTCTTTGAGGGCCCTCTTTTGGTCAGATTTGTAATGCACAAGATAAAGCTCACTAAATGTACTGATTTGAAAAAAAGTGGCCAAAAAGTAAAATTATCTATCTGAAAATAAGCAGCATACTTTTAAAAGGTTACTGTAAATGTAAAAAAGGTTAATGTAAAAAATCTACACTTATTTGCAAACGAAATAACATGTTTTTGGACACATAACTGCTCATTATTTGCAATTCAATGAAAATGTACTTCTTCGAAGCACAACAAAATATTTAAAAGCTAATTAATTAAAATGCACTTTAAAATAAATTGTAATAAAAAATAATTTTACAAAAAAAAATAGTAGCAAAGTTGCCCTGACAAATCCTTCAGAATATAGTATTTATGTAATTATATTATTATTATTTTTTCTTTATTTTCAGCTCATCTAAGGTAGACAACAAGATGGAGAATTCCAATTCACTACTTTAAAAACCTGCCCTACCCTTAAACCGATCATCTTGAGCTGACCAGGCTCCCATTGGAGCGGATTTGAGAGGGCAGGCAAGTCATGTGGGGATCAGAATGCGAAATTTACCATAATCCTCCAGAGGAAAGGGTGGGGGAGAGAGTTAGTCCTAGTTACCTTTACAGAACATAGACTGCAGAAGTAGACAGAAGAGCTTTGGTGTGTAGTTACACGCTGTCATAGTGAACTCTTCTAAGTTTTTAATTATGGCCCAGGCCAAAAGCGATATGAGTATCAACATGGAGATTTCTAATGGAGCTGTCATCCACAGTCCTGTGGGGACGTGCATGGAGATGGAAGATCGGAGGACTGGGGAGGAAGAGGAGGAGGAAGATGAGGTTGAACTGGCCGAAGAGGTAGATGAGGATATCGACATTGGAGATGATGATGGCGGAGAAAGCAATGCAATGCCTTCAACAGATGTGATCATCCATCAAACAGAGGAGAAGGATGTTACGGAAGATGTGAAGGACCAAGCTGGCCAAGAAAGAGTGGTTCTGCAAAATGAGGTAAATGCTGGAGAGATGGAGAAAAAAGAAGAAGAAGAAGTAACCGTCAAACTAACAACGCCTGAGCTGCAGGTAACAGTTCAACTGCAAACAGCAACACAAATACAAACACAAGTGCCAGAACTTCAAAATGAAGCAGAAGAGCTTGGAGGAACATTGAAAGAACTGAACAAAGATCGAGCAGATCACAAGCTGGAAACGTTGTACGAAGATGAAAAGGAAAGCGATGAAACACAAATGCAAGCCTTGAGCGAAAAGCAGACACAGGAACGCGAGGAACTGCTTCTGTCTGAGGTAAGAGAGTTTACCAGTAGCCTCCTCGAGAAAATAAAAAACAAGTCCAGAGAAGATCAAATTCAGCAGGTAAAGAGTGACATGCTTTTGCAAGAAGAAGAGCTGAAGGTGGAAAGCTGGAATGATGAGGGTGTAAAAAACCATGCAGATGAAGAGCCACAGATGCTTTCTACTGGTGAAGAAGAATCTGTAGACTTTCAGAGTCTTGAGGAAGAGGAAGAAACAGCAACATTTGATAACGTTAGTGAAGAACAGTCTACAACCGAAGTGCCTTTAGTGGAGGACTGTATAGCAGTTGTAGAGCCGATTCACAATGCCTTTGAGATAAATAGAGATGAAAAGATCACTTACAGTGCACCAGAAGAAAGGTTGACTGACCAGATTGCAACAGAGCAACCATCAACTGATATAATTGGTGAAACCATAGAGGAGATTGTCCAGAATTCAAAACAGTTGGTGGAAAGCATCGTGCATGAACATGAAAGACTAGAGCAGATTGAACAGGTAGCCAATCTGGAGAATTGTGAAAGAACAGTAGCAGATACCGAAGCAGCTATTGTTAATGGACCAAGAGGGGCTAATAAAGAAGTAGAAGGCATCGAAAAGATTCAAGATGATGCTCAAGGAGTTGCAGAGATTACAGAAGAGCCGGTCGACAAGGAGGAGCTTCCTATAGACGAGGGAAGCTGCACAAAGGCAGAACAGCCACTGCATGACCCTGAGGTTGTAGAAGAGGGAGAGAGTAAGAAGCAGGAACAGCTGGGTAATAGCAAGCGGGAGGTCGCAGAGGGAGGTGATGCTGCAAAGGAACAGCCAAAACAAGAAGTGCCAGCACCTATAGAGGAGGGGGCGGGGAACTGGCTAGAAGAGCTTAAGGCTGTCATTGAAGATGAGCCCAGGAGGAAAGCCCAGGGGGGGCGTAAAGTCACCTTACCTGCCTGGTTAAAGGCCAGCAAGAGCCCGGATGCTCATTTCCAAGAGCCGCCCAAGTCCCTCGGGAGTCGGGTCAGAAACGTGAACGGGGACAGCGAAGCGGAGGTGAATATCAAGGCCAAAGTTCAAGAGGTCATCATGGAGAATGGGTGCCCTGGGATAACAGCTGCTGTAGTTCAACAGGAAGAGGAAAACCCCCCGGAAAATAAGACAAAGCTGGAGAGCCCAGCTCAACAGGAGGGCAACCCACAAGACATGCAGATCTCCCTCTATGTGAAGGTACCTTCTATTGTCAATAGCCAGACATTGGCCAAGAATTGTCTGTTTATTAGAAGTTAATGAGAGAGAGAGAGAGAGAACAGGCCTTAAACTGTAGGTCTGCTAAGGTAGTGTGCTATCTGAAAAGTGTAAGAAGCAGGAATTTTAAGCTTGAAGGAAGGTTGTTACATAACCCTAAGTTTAAAGGTTTGGGGTCAGTGAGAAGTAAATTGATCAAAAGTGAGAGCAGGCATTTATAATCTTACCTGAAAAATGAAATGTATCACAGTTTGCACAAAAATATGAAGCAATTATGTTAATTAATAACGCTAAAGTTAAATAAAGCTGAACATTTAATAAATGGTATTTTACAATCTATACACTTAGAAAATTTTTTAGATTGTAATGATATTTCACAATTTTTACTGTTTTTAAATCACATCTACCGCAGGTTTACTGTAGTGACAGTAGCCTGTTAACTAAAACCACTTGATAAATAAACAATTATTGAATAATTATCAATTAATAATTCTAAATATAAATGACGGATCCTTTTAATTAATAAAAATACAACAAAAATATTGACACTATAATAGTATATAAATAATAGTAAAATAACACTGGTAAAAAATAAATATTGCAAAATGTTGGTGGGAAAAAATCACATGGTACATTTTACAGGGATGTTACATATCTATATTAACTGTAGAAATGCTGACAGTCTTATTTTAGGTCTTGTTAGCAACATTAGCATGCGGTTCCTACAATGACAGCATGTCCTTCTGCTCAGCAGATGGTGTTACTATCACTAACTCTAATTGCATTAGTGTCTTTGCTCTACTGGTCAGTTGGTTTGTCATCCCGCTTCTAGAAGACCAGACTGTAATGCCCAGTCCAGGGCAGTGTCACTGGAACAAGTTGGTTAAGCTGGTTACGGTTGCTGGTGCATTAACTTGATTGCAGTATCACTGCAGGGTAAAGTCGCAAGGTGTTTTAAACTGTTTTAATTAGTGGTTCACATGGCATAAACATCTGATCTCAAGTAGTATGTTAAGGCTTAAGGTTCAAACCAAAGTCTGAAGTCATAAATCCCACCCTGTGTTGTGATGTGCTGTATAAGTGGTTGCTGCTGGTGATTTAATACACTTAGTTAATTAAGATTATTCCCGGCTGTTGTTGAGCTGATGGATTGACTGGTGAGCTAAAAATGAATCTGAAACGAGCCGCTGCCGTGCTTCTTTCTTGATTCTAGAATGTTCCATTAGAAAATACTATATAAAATATCCTCTTAACAAACATTAGAAACTGGCTTGAGGTACTTTGCAATTAATTTCCATCGTCTTGACTTATTTACCAAAGATTATGCAATAAAAAATGTAACATTATAACATCAGAGATAAAAATAGATTTGACTGTAATGCACATTTAGGTGTCAAACTTTCTTAAAACTACACCAATGGCTGCTTTTATTATTATTATTATTATTAATTTTTTTATGTGTAGATTCATGTACATATGTATTTGTTTCTATTACATTTTATTTAACTGTGAGCTCTTATCCCAGCCAAACTACAGCAAGAGATTTGTGTATTATTTCAAATGTTTTGTTGTTTATGATTTTAAGCAAAATTACAGCAGTAGTGCTTTTGTCTTTATTTATTTTTGTTTGAAAAATAAACTTAATAAATAAAATAATCTTATTTGTTAGACTTTGTTGCTCCAATAAGCAATTTTTGCAAAAGCAGTTTTTATAGTAATAATATAGCATATATATATATATATTTTTTTTTTTTTTAATCATTGTTTAATTTAAATTAGATTTTAATTGCATTTTATTTTGTTTCTTAAACTTTGTTGTTTATTCAAGCAAAACCTTTATTTATTTATTTATTTTAGAATAGTTTGAAACGTTCAGAACAAAGGTCTCGCAGCCAAATTCTTGTCGTATGAAGGAGGCTGAGCCGCGGGACGTTAAGCCTGGTAAAAATGCCCTTAAATCCCACCCGTATGTTTCTGCAGAGCGATTCCTGTAACAAAGATGGCCTTTGTGCGTGTTTCAACTCCCACAGTCTCACTCTACATTTCAGATCACTACCCAATCAAAGCAAGCATCAGTTTTGTGTTAGTTTGTGTGTGTTTATTGCTTTGTGTTTGTTATAGTAGGGATGGAGGGCATCATGTGCTGATAGTCATCTAATCAAAGATGTGCCTCTATTGCCTCGAGTGATGTGTTTAGCCTCTGCTCATGTATTTCTGAGTGAATAACATGTGTGTAAGAGAATAGTATAGTGGGTTAATCGTGTCCCAGCATTCCTCCACACACTGATCTGGTTAACCTTGGCAGCTTTTGACCGAACCGAGTGTTTTTTTGTTCTGCGTTCATTAACAATACGATTCCTGAATGTGCAAAACTCATCGTGATGTTTTGCAGTTGCTAAGGTGCTCTAGATGGTTGCTAGGCTGGTGTTTATTCCCTCACAGTGACGTTAATGCTGCAGTTGAGTTTACATAATAGCTGTGCCGTTACAGGTATGCTTATATTCAAATGTGGCTTAACAGTGTCTGAACTGCCACACACTTTCACCTTAAAGATGAACTCTGCCCTCTTGTGGTGTGATGTTGGTCTGATTTTCCCTCATCGAAGCCTTTATTAGCCTGTTAATATGGGCAGCTTATCTTCAGGTGACCAGACCTCACATAATCATTCACAACCTCCAGACTCAGTAGCACAGTAAGAAATCAATCTAGCCCTACAAAAACACAGCAGCAGACATGTATTTTACACAGTGCATTTGTTTTGCATTTACTCTTGATATGGTACCGTATGCAGTTTATCACACTGGAAATCACAACAGAGCTTCCCATCGTCATAAAGAACAGTTTTTACAATGATGATCTGTAAAATGCTTTCATAACACGTCTCATGAACGGCGTCTCTATTGCTGATAACAATGAACAAATGTCTCAGTGTCTCGTTCCTGCGCGTTCGACCGTTGTTTCCACCCACAGAAGATGAAGACAGACTCTCACCAAATTAAATCAGCCATTCTGGCTGCACAATGAAACGAGCAAAAGGCATTTTTCTACATGCAGAAAGCATTTGAGAAGCTGATTTGATTTGTGAGACATGTGAAAGCAGTCTATCTGCAGCAATACGTAACGATGGCTTGGTTTGATGTAGCAGCTAAAAAACTGGGCTTTCCTAGCATCGAGCTGTTTGTGAAGGTAAGATGTTCTCACATTGAACCTTTGAGGAAGTAACAAACTTGTTTTTCATATTTTGTGTATATAAATAGGAAATAGCTATAGTTTCTTGAGATGTTGAAGACAAAAGAAGATATTTTGAAGAATGCAAACAAAAAGTAATAACTGCATACATACTATGGAATTTAATGGCTGAATTAACAAAAAAAGATCATTTGAAGAATGTTGGTAACCAGTTGACGGTAGCCATTGACTTCCATATTGTGGACTATATTACTAGATGTCAATGTTATGTCACCAAAAGAAGATATGTTGAAAAATATTGGTAACCAAACAGGTGACGGTAGCTATTGACTTCTGTGGTATGGAAAAAAATCAACAAAACATGATATTTTGAAGAGTATTTATAACCTAGTAGTTGACAGTAGCCACTCACTTACATAGTATGGAAAAAAAAACTGACTCAAAAGCTTCCATCAACAAAAGAAGATATTTTGGGAAAAATATTGTAAAACAGTATCATTGATTTATATAGTTTCAAGTCCAACTATAGATGTCGGTAACCTAACTGTTGGTGGTAGCCACTGACGTCCATTGTACAGAAAAAATCCTAAATACGTCAGAAGCCATACATCAACAAAAGAAGATATTTTGAACAATGTTGGTAACCAAAAAAATACTATGGAAGTCAATGGCTTCTAAACAACGATGTATTAAAAAAGGAGCTTGTTTGGATTTTGAAGCAATCTAAATGTAAAATAACCACATAAAAGTGACTGCTTTAGCCAAATGTGCATATTTATATCACTTATGATAACATACATTTTATAATATGGAAGGTCTTTTTAATGACTTTTTTATTATTCTGGATTCTCTGTACATCCTCAAGCTAAATATTTGACAAACAATAAAGATCGTTTAAGTAATTTATATTTTAGACTTTCCTTAAAATCCTCATTTCATCAGTGTGTTCATGCATTGGAGAGAAAATAAAAGCACAAGCTCCTTCAATCCCACTGTACTCTGGTAATGTGTGTGTCTCAGGCCGGCAGTGATGGGGAGAGTATCGGGAACTGTCCGTTCTCTCAGAGACTCTTCATGATCCTCTGGCTGAAGGGAGTCATCTTCAACGTCACCACTGTGGACCTCAAGAGGTGAAGCACAGAATTCCCAGATAAACACACAACAACACAAACAAGAACTGATGTTTCCCTGCAGCTCACACCATAGAGCACGTCCAATTCATTCACTCTTAAAATGTATTGAATACAATGTACAGTAAGTCCATTTAGACAAAATGCATAAATATAAATGTAGGACAGTTATGATTACAATTATAGTATGTAGCCTATTAATATTAATTTTAAATGGGTTTTTTTTATACGTTTCAGAAATTTTAACGTGAGCTTCTAACATTTTATTGTTATTTTTCAATATTTTTCTTGGTTTTTATTTCTGTTTTAGGAATTTGTTATCTGCTTTCGTCCTTATTTGTGTGTGCGGTGTGAGTGTATTTACTCATTTTAATGTAATTTTTTGTTTTCATAATCTTATTATTTAAAAAACTTAATTTCAGTTAGCTTCCACTTTATTCATTTAATATTTCTATTTGTTTTGTTTTAGCTTCATTTCGATCATTTTGTAATAGCTTTAGTTCAGAGCTTCCCAAACTATCCAATATGAAGAGAAATGTTGCACTATATCCAGCTTTACATTTACATTCATTCATTTAGCAGACGCTTTTATCCAAAGCGACTAACAGGTGGGGAAACAGCAAGCAATTAGTCCTGAAGAAGAGGCAAAAACAACTTAGTAAGTGCTCATAATACTGAATGACAGGCAATGTTCAAATAAGTGCAAACAAGTGCAAGAGAAAGAGAGAGTAGGGTTAAGATTTTATTTTTTTTAATGATGTCAAGTAGTGTTGAAAGAGATGGGTTTTCAGCAGTCGTTTGAAGGTTGTAAGGGAGATGGCATTTCAGAAAGTGATGGGAAGATCGTTCCCCCAGCCAGGAACGGTGTGAGAGAACGTTCTGGAAAGAGATTTTGTGCTTCTTTGTGATGGTACAGTGAGACGTCGCTCACTGGCGGATCTCAGGGTTCTGGAGGGAGTGTAGAGTTGTAGGGAGCGGGAGCCGAGCCGGAGATTGTTCCATATGCAAGCGTCAGTGTCTTGAATTTGATGCGCGCTGCAATTGGGAGCCAGTGCAGGGAGATGAAGAGAGGAGTAACATGGGCTCTTTTGGGTTCGTTGAAGACCAGTCGTGCTGCTGCATTCTGAATTATTTGTAGAGGTTTGATTGTGCATGAGGGAAGAGCATTGCAGTAGTCCAGCCTGGAGGTGACCAGGGCCTGGATCACGAGCTGTGTGGCTTGCTCTGTAAGAAAGGGCCTGATCTTTCTAATGTTGTGTAGGGCAAACCTGCAAGATCGGGCAGTTTTAGCAATAATAGCTTTATTATATCAAAATATATTACTTGAAAAAGTGCATAAATAATTAGACAAAAAAAAAACAAACATGTAATAATGTAAACATTTTTTATTCACAAATGTAATTATTGATTTAATGCGAAGTTAGAAATGTTAAAAATAAATCTTAAAATAGAAAAGAAAACCATATCACCCCTCGTGATATGGTATGGTCATCCAACGTTTACCCACAAGCCCTGGCTTTGGTTTCTCTGCTGTAGTTTTAGTTCGCACCACTGATGATGGCATTTGTTGATCTGTGTCCCTCAGAAAGCCGGCGGATCTTCAGGATCTCGCTCCGGGAACCAACCCTCCGTTCATGACCTTTAACGGAGAGGTGCTGGTGGATGTCAACAAGATCGAGGAGTTTCTCGAGGAGCGACTGGTCCCACCACGGTACTTTCTACCGCTTCACCTGCCAGATCCTTACTACATTCCTCAAAAAAATCTGTACCAGTTTATAATAACTGCATGCTGTGAATCATTAGTTAAACAAATAGTCACTGTCTCCTATAGCCATATCAGAAACTTGCTTAGCCCCGGCCAAAGGAATTCAAAATGATGTTCATGTTTTTTTAACTTTCGGTATCCCTCTTATTAACATTGAAAAAAGAACATTAAAAAGCTTAAAAGGTGCTTAATATATGGCTTATAAACAATTGATATCATGGGGAAGGGGGCATGCAACTTTGCACAAGATGGTGATTGTCAATTCACTATAGAGAAATTAAACTAACGCTGCATTAACTGCGCATATTCTCTCTGAGAGAGATAAACAGAACAGCTGTATTTACTGTATAATGCCTACGGTATGTTGAAGCAATGCTTTATAAAGAATGAACTCACTATTTACTAATGATTCATACCATGCAGTTGTTATAAAGTTTTACCTAAAAAGCTTCAATTTTAACCTTGGTATATTTTTTAAGATACCCAAAGTTGGCAGCAAAGCATCCAGAATCCAACACAGCAGGGATAGACGTGTTTGCCAAGTTTTCTGCCTACATCAAGAACTCTCGTAAAGAAACTAATGAGGGTGAGTTTAATTGGTTTTTATTGAAGACTGTGATGTAACTGTGTTATGATCTGGTGTGTGTGTGTGTGTAGGTCTGGAGAAAGCTCTTCTGAAGTCTCTGAAGAGGTTGGATGAGTATTTGCAGACACCACAGGCCGAGGAAATAGATGCCAACAGCGTGGATGATCCCGGCGTGTCCAGGCGCAGTTTTCTGGATGGACCGGACCTCACGCTGGCCGACTGTAACCTGCTGCCCAAACTACACATCATCAAGGTCTGCATCTTCTATGACTTTTCCTGCCTTTTTGTGTAGAAAATGCATCTTTACTTTCCTGAAAGTATGCAAGATCTGTTAAATAATGTGAAAAGGTAACTAAAACTAATGAATCTAATTAAACATTTTTAGTTGAATTGAAAAAAAGTACATAAACACATTTAAAATACTTTTGTATTTGGAGTGGAACAACATTGAGCTGATATGAAAAAAGGTTGTGTTATCATCACAAAGAAATATTTCAGAATCGAAAATATATTACTGATCTTGTTCTAAAATTTAAAATAAAAGTTTTCAATTACTGAAATATTAAAATAATTGTTATATGTGGTCTCAGACAAGGGTTAGTATAGTTAACTGAAAGTAAAACCATTGAAAACAAATGTTTTTGAAATGCCTTTAGATAGAATAAACACTAATGTATATATATACTATATATATATATATATATAAATATAAAATATAAAACTACAAAGCTGAAGTATAAATGTAGTTTAACTTAATGTACTAAAATAACTAAAATGAAATAGATTTTGTCTATTAACTATATTTTATTCACGTTTATTTCAGTTTTTGTTTTAGTTATTTGAATAAATAGCCTATACATTTGAATATTTATGTAATATAAAAAAATATATATATATTAATCTAAAAATAGTAAAATAAAAAAATATAATAATTGTAATAAAAAATATATTTTTAAATATTATATATAATCATATATAAACATATAGTTGCACAATAAATATAATTGCACACATTTTAGTCTTTTTGGCATGCACCCGCCGGATTTCCAGTTTCACTGCCTCCATACTCTGTCTTGCAGATTGTTGCCAGGAAGTACAGGGGTTTTGAGATTCCTGCCGAGTTGACTGGGGTTTGGCGATATATGAACAGCGCCTACAAGAGAGAGGAGTTCATGAACACCTGCCCTGCTGAGCGCGAGATCGAGTTCGCTTACCTGGACGTCGCCAAGAAGATCAAATAGTTCAGGATGATGACACAAGTAGTGCTAGCTCAGAGCACTGTGTGTGTGTGTGTGCGCGCGCGTGTGTGTGTGTGTGTGTGTGTGTGCGCTCACTGGTGGAGCTGCACTATGGTATATTAATCATAAATCAGTAGACTGGCGTACATTTTCCTTCAATCAATGGCAGGACCAGGAAAATAGTTAAAGACCAGACAAAGAGATAACACACTCTTTAACAATCAATCTGTCTTCTTAGATGATATAGAAAGAGTATTATATAGATAGGCTTGATATTCACCAAGGCCTTGACCAAACCTCAATCACCTTTAACCTACGGATCTCTATATTATTTCTGGATTTTTCCTTCTATTTTTTTTTTTTTTGCATATTTTTACTTATGCTTCTTCTGGTCAGGCCAGTATATTTTCACATACATTTTTCTATATTGCATTTTATATTGAAAGAAATCAAGTTTATTTTACAATATCACCACATACGTTTAATGAAACTCTCCTTTTGTATCATCACACGAGGCTATCAACCACACGTTTACTAAGTTACTGATTTTCCAAGTGTAGGACGATACTGCTTCTTCCTTTGTATTTGATTGTTGTTTTATAATCGATGCACAAAACTTGTGAAAACACGCTTGTGCACCCATGTAACCTTGAGTGAACGCCTTATGAAGCTCTGATGAGGAGACTTTAATTAAACTAATCAGAATTCATCATTAAGTCTTGATGGTTTTTAATTTCCTATCCCCGTGATGAACGAGAGTCATGTGAAGAGTGAGATCTTGATACGAATGAAACGAGACTCTGAAGGGTCTCGATGAACATCACCCAAGCAACGGCTGCTCTTTGAACCATCCGATCGATCTCGTAATATCAACAGCTTTGTCTTTCTAGTCGACTTCGTCACCATAGTGACCTCTGCGTTCAAGCTCACGCTTTCAACGCTTTGCAATGATCACCGAGAGAGATATCCGTAGAAAAATAAAGTTCTCTTTATTATCACAGTATTTGTTTTTGCATGCTTGGTCATTTTTATTGGAGCTTGCAACAACGAAGGTGTTGTAGATGAAAGGTTAAGAGCATTTCGTGCACAAAGTCAAAGGTACACACGTCACAGAGGTCAGAGGGGTCAGTCGTGTTATTGACGGTCCTTTGAGAAGAGTTGAAGCATCTCTGTTTGAGAACAGGATTTGTTGCTTGATTAAACAAGGGAGAAACGTCTCAGTTCTGAGAGCAGTACTTCCAGAAGCACACTGTTTTTGGGAGAGAGAACAGTTTTATTGTTTTTATCACACACATGGCCCGTTTTTGTTATAAAGACCGGCTGGTTTGCATCATACCCCGCTTGTTCGTTTTCTTAGCTGACGGAGGAGACTTTTTAAAGGCTTTTCCGTTGAGTTTGGGGTCCATTTGGTCAGTGCTGGCCTTCGCTGAAATCCCACCGCTGTCTATAGTGGTCGCTGTGGTGGATTTCAGGTTTCCATCTGTAACTGTCTGCAGGTCAGAAACAAACACAATTTATAGCATAAAGCACAACTTGGACATATATATATATATATATTTTTTAAATAAATACTATAATACCTTAAATTGATTTATATACTGTATAAAAATATTTATTTTAATATATGAACATTTCTTTTGTGTTTAATTAATTTTAATATCTGAACATACCATTTTGTTCTTCTTCCCAGTACTTCGTCCGTTACTACTTCCTTTGAAGAAAGAAAGAAAGAATAAAAAAATTGCATTTAATACTACATCATTCAAAGGTTTGAGGTCAAATGTTTTTAAAAGACGTCTCAAGGCTGCATTTATTTGGTCAATAAGTATTATTTTAATATCATTTATGTATTATTATATTATTTTGTTTTTATATTTTATAATATATCTAATTGCTCAAGCTTAAACTTTATTTCCATTAGTTTTTGTAAACACTTTTTTTATTATTTAATACATTTAATTCAAACTTTATTTCAGATAGTAAAACATATTATTAATATATTTTACATTTTTATTTACAATTACACTAATAGAAAGTACTCAGACAATTGTTACATATTAGTACAAAATAGCTGTTTTCTTTGTGAATATATGTTAAAATGTCATTTATTCCTTTGATCAGATCTGAATTACTCCAGTCTTCAGTGACTCTTAGAAAAAGAAGAAATCTATTTCTATCTAATTCTAATATGCTGATTTACATTTCTGATTATTATCAATGTTGAAAATAGTTGTGCTGCTGAATATTGTTGTTGAAATGGATAAAAAGGATTCATAGATAAATAGACAAAAAGAACAGCATTTATTTGAAACAGAGACAATGAAATATTTTATGTCTATTTCTGACACACCTCTGGTTATGATGGTGATTCGATGGCTCAGTGTGCTGTTCATGAACTTGTGAAGCTCTTCGAGAGCACTCAGCATCTTCACGAGCTCCTCTCGCGCAGCCGGTTCGCCGGTGACCGGATCTGATTGGTCGGCTGCTGACGGAGTGTCGTGCTCGTTTGAATCAATGAGCTTGGACGGTCTGAGCAGTCTGTTGTTCTCTGCTCGCCGCTGGGAATCAGGTGAACGGGTTGCGCGGTCAATCCTCAGAGATCCATCACGAATCTCCTCGTGTCCGTCAGAAAGAAGCGTTAGTGTCTTGAAGGGATTATTGACACTCGTGTCTAAGCTTTTGTCTCTGATGTTTGGGCTACTTGTCGCCTTAATCATTTCGTCTAATCCTTTCATCGCTACGGTTTTTCCATCTTCGTCTGGAAATGTCGTCAATGGTCTGGTCTTAAGTAGTTTCTCCAAAAAGTTTGTCGCTTGTGCTGCATTTTCCTCACCATTCCTCCATGGATCTGAAAGGAAATACCAACAGTTTAGGGCAGTTATGAATCCGCAATTTTAGAGTCCCTTTTTAGTTATGTGTTGCCGCCAAAAAAACTAATCCGGCTTTCTTCGCGGAATTTCGTTCCCGCTCTCCGCGTTTGGCGGGAAGTGTGAGAAACAAACAACCATTTGCCTTATTATCGCAAGGATTTTTAATTGTAAAGTAACGTTTAACTCTAAAACATACATACGTCCTCTTCTGCTTCTTTCTTTTTTGGTCTAAACAGTCAAATTAGTGCCCTATTAGACAAAAGCAAACCATTGACATTTTGAAGCCTTGTTTACTTGGGCAGCTCCAAAATACTAAATAATGAAAATAAAGAAATGATTGACACAGTGTTTTCAAATAAGCGTCACAAAATAGCTCATTCCTAACCTGTATGACTTATGTTTGCAACATAAGATATGTCGAATCTTGAGTAGCTAAACCGTTTCGGTACCCACTTACATTGCATGGACAAAAAAGGCAACAGAAGTCAGTGGGAACAGACCAGCGTTCAAAGACTTTTAAAAAGTCGTACAACAAAAAAAAACACGAAGTTGAGAATTTTCATTTTTGGGTGGACTGGCCTTTTAACCTCCATTTTTAACTTCCTTTAGAGCTCAGTGGAATGCAATTTAATTAGTTTCAGCTACAGTAAAGTTTGTGTCGTTTAGTGGTGTGCCGATCTAAGACCTGTTGACACGGAATTGTTCCCATACCCATAGAAACACATCAATGGGAATGCCAATGCACTGAAGCACCCTGAGAACATTGAAAAGAGAGACATCCCAAACTTCAAACATCCCCTAAAAGGCCTTTTCTTGGCTTGGACAAACATACAAGATATAACAGATGATAAATGCCTTTTGTCCGAGCAACTTTCCTCATCATCATTCTGATCTTAGAGGTGGACACTGACAAAGCGCTTGTTCACACTCATGTACAAACACATGCGGAGCCGCTCTTTGCCTGTGGCCATGTTTACAGAAGTCTTGGGGAAGTCAGCGAGTTGTTAGGACGACCGCAGTGATGTCATAGGTGGGGTTTTTGGTCTCAGAAATACCAAAAAAGACATTTGTAAACACTAAACTTGCCATCACTCCATTAAAAACCCTTTGAAGGGCCTCTTGATGAAATACAAGTGTTATTATCACATTCATCAGAGGCAGTCATGACCATTTTTGCAGTGCACCAGATTCCATGCATGCATACGGTACTAAATTAGCATGACCTAAATTGTAATGATTATTTGAGCAGTCTTATTATTTTAAGAACACTGTTTGTGCATGTGCATTTACTTCCAGCTAATAAAAAAAATCTGTACATATTGTGACATTCCCGTTAAGTTATGAAAACATTACACTGTACTTCTGAATGCTCTTCTTAATTTTTTAAAACATTTTTGCTTATGCAAATGTTCCATTCCATTTTACCTTTTGAGAACATTATTAAAGGTCAAATAACTACTATGTAATTGTTACTGGAAGAATGTTTGTTCATAACCTTGAGAGAACAGAATGAGAATGTTTTATTGTTGCATGGTGGAGATATACTGTGCACATCCAGGTCAAGAAGTTCTGTAAGACCATCAGAATTAACCCAAATAAGATCTGCTGAGACTTAATGACCTAATTCATAACCCTGCTTGAAATCCCTGAGCCAATTTTAGCTGGAAACCTGAATGCAAAGGCAGATTTAAGGTTTGCACACACTGGAAGTGCGGACAGCACAAGACCAACAGAAGACCACAAGAGTCGGCGCCACTGGACTAATTATCTTGGTCCAGCGCCATCTCTGAGTCTGTAGGCTTGACAACAGTGAAACGAGCATCTCACAGGACGAGGAAATCACAAATGAGATCTCATTAATATCTCACATGTCACCTTCACATACTTTAATAATAAAGGTTCTACAAAGAAAAAATAAATAACCTCTTTTGCAGCTGAATGACAACTCTTGACTAATACGGTTGTGTTTTTATTTCTCTGAAGGGTTGAATGATTCTCTAAACATTTATTATCCTCAATCTTTTACATTTGTTTGCAAAAAAAAGTAAATTGGTAATACTTTATTTTAGGGTCTCTTAACAAGTTGCTTACTAGCATATTAAAAAGAATAATAGCAATTTATTAGTCTTAATTAAGCACATATTAATGCTGTATTAAACATGACATTTTCCTCCATGCCTATAGCCCAATACCAAACTACCAACTACTATACTAACTATTAACAAGCAGCAAATTAGCAATGTTTTGAGGGGAAAGTCATAATTATAT
Source organism: Enteromius fasciolatus (assembly GCA_032361145.1). Classification (NCBI taxonomy): domain Eukaryota; kingdom Metazoa; phylum Chordata; class Actinopteri; order Cypriniformes; family Cyprinidae; genus Enteromius; species Enteromius fasciolatus. Next base: position 17,682,132 of record JAUMHR010000042.1, on the reverse strand, counting down.
TGAATAAGTGTTCCCTTTTCCAAATTTTTAAATCAAGATAAATTTATTTGAGGACAATGACTCAAAATATTAGGGCTAGTTTACTACTGCGTAAAACAAGAAGAAAAAAATATTTTTTTTTCTTGGTCAACAGTCATTTTACTTCTCAAGTAAATGGATCTATATTTAAGAACATTTGTACCAAAAATACTGAGCAAGAACATAATTTTTTGCAGTGAAACGACAAGGTCACAATTTTGTTTTCCAGGAAGTGCATGCACTAATTAAATGTATGTAAGTAGTTTTAGATTAATGCATGAATGTAAACTGTGAGCTGATTTTGACTGGTCTCACCTCCATCAGCTGGTTCTCCAAAAGCGTCTGGTTCTCCAGGCGTCAGCGGAGCAGCATCCAACACCGAAGCGACAGTCAGCAGAGCAACTGTGGTTAATAGTTTCAACATCTCAGTGACCTGAAGGTGAGATGGTCCCGCTGTGAAAGAGAGCTAAATGAATCGCTCAGGCAAGGCAAACTGTAGACTCTTTAGCACTGATGCGCCTCTGAGATGAGAAGGCTTGTCAAGTGTGTTACTTTACAGTATTTCACGCCGCTCTTCTTCTACCGTCACGCCACATCCACCGGGCCTTTTAAAACGAGACACCCACACCGACACCGTCCAATCAGGCCGCTCTGCCCGTCCAGGCCCGGTGTGACATTTGGGGCCGTGTTTAACTTCGGGGTCTCCATTGTGAAGGCGGCGGCAGGCTGTGGGCCCTTCTGCGTCAGAGGCCCTTTCTACTCCGGCCCCTGTGCAAACACATTAAGAAGTGCCTTATCACTGCTTACACAGCAGCGCACCCGATGACTTTGTCCACTCGACGGGGTCAAAAGGGCCATCCCGAATTCGGACGCTGTTTGATGCGTGCGCCAATGCAAATAGCCCTCATGTATATGAGAAGAAATTAGCATGACTTGAAGTGCAGGACGAGAAAAACGAGAAAACAAATTCATCCGTCACCATTATTTCATCTAATCACTCAGCAGTTTAGTTGTGATGTCATCTTATCACTTATTTACAGTAGTTATTTCAGTATTGTGTTTGTGATTTTATTCATATTTTGAGTAATGGCTTTTATTCACAGCTTTTTATTTTTACAATATTAACACTAAATATTACAATATTAATTCAGTTGCATTTCAGTTTTAGTTTTTAAGTAGTAGGGAGTAGTTGCCTCGTGAAACTGAAATGCAGCATGCATTCGACGATCAAAAATGAGATGAATATGAGAAAATAAATACACTGGTGCATTAAAACAAATTACAAACTTTTAAATATTTAATGTAAATATGATGTCCTTTTTTAATATACAGTAGAAGTATTTTTGTTATAAGTAAGTATATGCAGTTTGACACATCTACAGTATGTAAGCAGTCATTAATAATATATTTTTGCCATGATAAAAGTCTGTTTGCAGTAAATCTGTAGCTGCAGTAAACCAATCACATGTATGTAATATAATCATAATAATAATATATCCAGTACATGAACACTGATCTGATGTTATCGTACCACTTTTTTTACACTATAACTTTAGTTATTTGTGTATTATTATAGTATTTATTATTTATAGAATTTTATAGTAACGTATTACGTGCTGTATTATTATTATTATTATTTTACATTGTAATTTTTTACATTTTAAAATTTAAAGTAGTCCTTTTTTAAAAAATCTTTATTTTGTATTTTATTTCAGCTATAATGGTTCAAATTGTTTTACTATAGCTGTGGTTAACAATAACAACAGTGCAATCTTAAATGAAATAAGGAACAGGAAGTGACATAATCTCCAGGAGCCTTTAAAGCTGGTAAGTTCTACTCTAATTGGTTGCCAGGGTGATCCGGGTGTATTTTTTTATTGGTCAAGTCTATTCTTGGCTGTGTTTCCCAAAGGCACTGTAAAGCACAAACCAATGGAGCTACGATCAACGTATGCTTCTGGGAAATGCAGCCCTGCAGGTCTACTGCAATTTCCCCCTTTTTTATATGGTCACATGATTTGAGGAATCATTCATATCTAGAAGCTTACATGCTGTATGCACGCCTCTCTAATAAAGCACATTTCTTTAGAATGCAAGTCGTTAAAGCTGTAAAGTTTGGATGGGAAACCGTGTGTGTTGCTGCTGGAATGACACAGGAAGTGTCCGTTAGTGTTTGCTCTGAGCGTGATGTCAGGAGCGAGGGATGGGAATGAAGTCAGAGACGAGGATCAGAGACTCAATGGAGGTTGCTGGGAAAGGAGAAGACGACCTGAGAGCATCCAGCAATTCATTACCCTTTCAGAACACCGTCACCATCAGCAGCGTCAACACTCATGTCCTAACACACACTGCCTCTGCTGTGGCCAAGAAAGTAGCCATTTCTTGTTTGTTTGTTTACCAGGTTTAGAGACAAAACTGGATTCTGGACGAGCCAGAACAAACCCAAGACCCTGTTACAGATCTGCCAGGCTCTACTGCCAGCTGATCACAGCGCTCACTCTCCCCAGAATTCTAATCAGCATCACCTGTCCTACAGTATGGCCCGACCGGCACCCTACTCCGGCTCGGCAGCGCTCGCTATCAGGAGCAGCATTACAGTGTGCGGAAACCATCTGGGCACAAGCAACACCCGCTGTCTCATCAATACAGCCATTCATTACCAATTTCAGAAAGGTTTTTGATTGTGCAGATGGTGAGGTTTCTGCGGGTGAACAGCTATATCACCTTTCTCAAGCTGCTATTGTCAATAAATGCCTTAATGATTGTACTCTCTTGTGTTGGAGTCATTTTGTCATCTGTTTTTTAGTTGCTATTACCCCATATGCCCGCAACCACTAAATGTAAATCCCACTAACCCCTAGGTCAGTTAAGGAATGCAACAATGACTACATCGCAATTTCGCAGCGGCCAGCGGATGGAATGAGCAGTCACTTCTAACAACCTACCGTCAGGGTTTGGAACCCAGACTTCGGCTGATGTTGACTGCTTATGATGACTCCGTTGGATTGGAAAAATTCATTTTTAACTTTCTATTCGCTGTTCAACCCGTATACAGTCCTGTCTGTCTGAAAGCCCGAGCACTGCAGAACCGACCAACGAACTCAAGAACACCGCAACTGAAACCGTCTACCAGGTCGAGTCCATAACGGAAAGCCATTGAGTCGCAGAAACGTGAGATTGCAGAAATGTGGACCACTGTCACTGCAGGTCGGCCTATGTCATTCTGAAAAAATCTACTTGCTGGTTCTGGAGGGTTCCGCCGCGGATGTAGTATTAGGGCACCTGTGGTTGGTACAGCATAATCCCATCCTCTCTTGGAAGATGGGGGAAGTCCTAAAGTGGGGCCAACAGTGCTTTCCTGGATGTTTCCCAAATCCGTGAACCATTCCGTGAATATTCCTGGATGTTTTGTCCCGTTTAGTGACGTGTTCTGTCCGAAGAACGCGGCTTAGCTACCACTACTTTAAGCCACCACCGGTCTTACTCCCTTCCAGTGCGTACTCGGCTTCCATGTTCCCATGGTCCGGCCAACCCTCTGATGTTCCAGCAGTGGATTACTGGTTCCGGTAGAGTGAGAAAGTCTGGGACGAGGCACACCATCATCTACAACGGGCAGTGCACAGGCAAAAGATGACAGCAGATTGCAGAAGATCAGAGAAACCCAATTACAAACCGGGCCAAAAGGTTTGGCTCTCTACACAAGATATTCACCTGCACCTGCCTTGTGAGAAACTCAGTCCCAGGTTTGTTGGCCCCTTTGTTATACTGGAACAGAACAATCCCGTCATGTACAAAAAGTAAAGCTTCCACCCCAGTATAAGATCCACCCCGCCTTTCATGTATCACTCCTCAAACCTTACCACAACCCCGTTTCTCTTCCCACAGAGCCTGGCCCAGCTGAAGAACTCCCTCCTCTAGCTGTGGACGAGGGATCGATTTACAAGGTCATGGCCACGGGAGGACGTCCTAGACCCATTCCACCCATCCGGATCATCCTGCACCCAGAGGAAGAGGAAGACCACCACAACATCGTAGAGTTCTGCCTTCTGGACAGGGCCATGGAGGAGGGTGTAATGTTACAGATCTGCCAGGCTCTACCCCCAGCCAATCACAGAGCTCACTCTCCCCAGAATTTGAATCAGCATCACCTGCACCACATCATCACTGCAATCACCAGCCCTATGTAACCACACACTACCCCTCAGCCAGTGTCCAGGCTCGTTTCTATGACGTGGACTCAATCCTATACTCCTTGAATTGTGACTACTAATAGACTTACCCTGTACTTACCTCCTTGTTCTCTTTCGTTCCAGCTTGTCTCCTGAGTTCCTAGAAAGCCCCAGTGTTTGTGGTATGTGGTTGTCTCTCAGCTCCAATGTCTCCTCGTCTCCTGGTGTCTGCCTTTTTCCGACGATCCTGCAAATGATAAAGAGATCTCCATTACTCTGCCTTTGCGAAATGAAACGGTCCCACTTTATATTAAGGGTCCCTAATACCTGTGTATTTACATAGTAACTAGATGTGTGTCTAGTATGTAACTACAGTGTAAGTACATATCGCTACATAGTATCTACAGCTGTAATATTTCTGTAACTACACACATGATGTGATAACCCTCAGAATGCTAACAGGAATTACCAACGCTATCTCACGAGCAAATCGTACATATTCGTACGAGGTGCCAAATTTGTGCCAATTCGTACTAATTCGTA
>JAUMHR010000042.1:17650109-17672444 GCA_032361145.1 Enteromius fasciolatus | reverse complement strand
TTCCCCCCCCCCCCCCCCCCCCCAAGATGTTTTAATCAGGCATTCATCTAACTTTGTATTAGTATTAGTATTATTAACATTCAAAAATGAATTAATAACATTTTCATAACTTAATGGAAACGTTAGTTAAGCATTTCTAGAACATATCGTTATGATTTGTAACTTAATGCCACATTTCCACCCACAAATGTTTGACTGATGTCTTCCAAAACGGATGCAGTAGTTCAGTGCATAATATTTAAGCCGCACGTTCCCTGTCCCTCACAGCTGTCATTCCGGGCCACTGACACATTCCCAAAGTCACCGGACACCTGAGCCTGTGCTGCTTCCACCGGAGCCGTAATTAAAGTATACGTTACTGCATACAGCACGGTGTCCGGTGACCAGAGCGGAGATCCGATACCTGGAGCTCTGGTTCTACAGCACCGGGCCCCCATTAGCAGGTATGAATTATACATTCAGTACCATGGTCCTTATAGCACAGAGAAAGCGAGAAGGACGACAAGAGAGAAAACAAGTGATAAAAGAGAGTGAACGATCGGAGAGGGACAGGTGGGCATGAATGAAGGAAGGAGTAAAGGACATTAACCTTGGCTCGAAGTGCATGCTGTCATAATGTGTTTTATCTCTGAGTAGCATCATCTAATCTCGCTTATCAAAACTGTGTAGTGTAATCTTTTTAGTAATTCATTTACATTCATGTTCATTATATAAAAAAAGAGAGACATTTTTATTGAGAACTTTTTCTGGGCTGATAAAAAGTGCATATTTAAGCTATTTAATATTTTCTTAGTTTTTCTTTAATGCTTACTTTCAGTAACTTTTTAGTTAATATTTCCTTTTTATATTTGGAAATTACAGTCTTATGAATTTAAAAATATGCAGATACAGGTCATTGAATATAGGATACTGTCAGAGCTGGGTAGATTCTAAATTACATGATAAAAAAACGTAATCCATTACATTACACAATATAGGTAATTTAATCAGATTACTTTTAGATTACTTTTTAGTTAGCACATTGATTTCAATCGGATAATCAATCACAATCTCACGTTAATTTGTACATATTTTAGGTGGCTAATTCGTATGACTTCACTCATACTATTATTTTTTGCTAAAATCGTATGTATTTTACGAGTTGCTTATTCGTATGAATTTGTACAAATGACCTACACCTACAAATCGTACCAAACTGTACGAGTGAGGTCGTACGAATTAGCACAAAGAGACTGTGTCGAATAATCTGAGATATTTGAGATATTTGAAAATCTGGAATCTGAGGATGCAAAAAAAAAATTAAATATAAAAATGAAATATTGAAAAAAATTTGACTTTAAATTATCACTGAATGAGTAAACATTCAAATAAAAAGGTATGATTAATGTGCTCATCAGTAGTAGATGCATTATTAAATTACTTCTTAATCCTAAAAGGATTGTTGTAAATCCAGTGGTCAGATGCTGTCTAGGCTAATGACTGATCTCTGTGTGATCTGTGGGACTCCCCTTAACACACGATGTACTTGTTACATCGAGAAAAAAAAAGAATGGCATCTACGCTAATATTAGTCTGTTTTTCTATTATTCTGTTCCTCAGTCTGTATCCAGATCAGACGGTGTACCAGCACAAAGAGATGATCTTCATCAGAGACAAGAACACCTAGATGAGCTCCGTGGACAGATCGTTGGATCCAGATGCACACACACTATAAGTACTTACACAATCTGACATGTGTTTAAAACTGAACTGGAAATTAGGTGCTGGGTGTCCGGCCAGAGGAGAACTGGACCCAACTAAGCCTGGCTCTTCCAAGGTTTTTTTCCCCATTCTCTCATGGATGGGGTTTCTTGCCGCTGTCTCCTCTGTCTTGCTTAGTTGGGGACACCTGATTTCCAGTGATTATCGTCGTTTTGACTACAGAGACCGTCTCTGCATTTGATAAATAAACAGTTTACTCTCGTCATTATACAATCTGTTCTCCTACTTGATAATGTTCAGTGCTTTGCTACAATCTGTATTGTTAAAAGCGCTATAAATAAAAGTGACTTGACTTGACTTGAATGTCCACAATACTGTAATGTAGGCTATAAACAGAAGTTTCATTTAGAATTTAAGAGATTTAAAAGATGAAAAAGAGAATCAACAGGTTATGAATAATTTATTATTGCGTTAGTGTAAATAATACCTAATCATGTACTCATAAAAAAGGAGGCTAACTGTTGTCTGATTACCAGTATTTTAAAATAGGCTATATAATAAAAATCCTTATAATGAAAGTGTTTTCAGAATCTGATTATGTAATCCAGATTACATGTAATCAGTTACCGCCCAGCTCTGACTACAGTATTAAAAAAATAATAATAATATTACATTAAAATAAATTTGTTTATGTTTTGTGTTCCTGGCGCCAAAAAGCGTTAGCGGCAGGAAGTAACCACAGTAACAACACTCAGCTCGAGCGTTTTCCGTTACAGGCGGCGGTTGACTGTCTACAAAATATGGGTACGTTATTATTGTTATTTATTACCGTATTCTAGATTTACACAATCACAATTGTATCATTTCATAAAGTTCGAGAGGTTTGGACAACTTAATAACATGATAGTGCTTGATAACTTCAAATTGTGCAAGACTGAACAGACCGGGGCTCAATAGCGTTAATAGAAATGACATTTAAAAAGTCGTCTCTCCGTGATATAATTTAAACACTGAGCAAAAGCTAACCAAAGTCCATCTATACAGCATGCTTTTTACACCAGAAAAACGGCCCCACCGCAATCAGCAGCTGATTTGATCTCGTCTCAACTGTTAGCAGAAGAAACCGAATCCGATCAGCACAGAAAACCTCCAAAGAGCGTCTCTGACAGCAGCCGATGACTAGAGTCTCTGCTAATAAATTACCAAACGAGGATTCCTTTTTAAGGCACGTCTTTGCTCAGTCGTGTCTCAGGTCCAACCTAGAGGAATTCTAATAAATATATATATTTTCATGGTAGATTTACTTGAGGTATAGTATGGGTAGCCTACCGTAACAGTAATGTATGGAAGTAGCGCTAAGCGCTAAGGTTTCGGGTTCGATTCCCAGCGAGTTATGTGCAATGTAAGTTTTTCCAGTTTTTCCAGAAATTCCTTAGGGAAAAAAATCTGATTTTTACAATTTTGTGGAAAAACTAGGAACAAGTCTGAACCTAGCAATTCAGGGAACATTCTCACAAACAAGTCGTATAAATGTTAGAACAAAACGTTCTTAAAGTAATGTTTATGGAATGTTCTTATGACTTTATTAATATTTGATATATGTTCTCGTAATGTTGAAAGAAAAATGTCTTAAAGCAACGTTTTTGTAACGTACTTATGCCATTTTCACTTGGTAAACGTTCTCATAATGTTGAGAGAAAACATTCCAGAATATTAACAAAAACGCTCAAATTATGTTATATTGGGAAAATATTAAATAAAACATTTGAGTCACTTATAGAAAAAATTCTAATCAAGGAATTTTACATTTTTATTTCATTTTAACAGTATTAGAAATAAAAAAAAAAATGTTTAAGTAACACATTTTTGGGAGAGTAGAATGTTGTAAGAAATCTTTTTTTGAAACATTTATGCATTCATGAAGAACATGTATTCAAAACAACATTATTAAAAAATTTCATATGGAATTGCTACAGTATTCTTTCTTTTTGAAAGGCTGAGTAGGGTGTTCAGACTTTGGTATCCTGGGCATTGCTATTTCCGTGTCAGAACAGCAGCAACTGAGATATTAAAGCGATCTCATTTGTGATGTCTTCGGGTCCAGGGGTCAGCGGGTTGGTCAGTCAGGCAGCGCAAGTCAAACTCCGGGGTGGGTTTTGACAGTGACAGCCGATACACTTCATCTGTGATTACAGGACTTTTCCATCTCATGGATCTGCCTGCAACTCCCACAATATTGATCCTCTAATAAAAGTCAACATGGAGAAGCAGAAAGATGCAGAATGAAATTACTGCCATCTCTTTCTTATCTTCTCTCTGTCTTTCAGCTAGTTCCTTGGCTCCTCCTCCATTTCTCCGGGTTGGCACAGAGGATGAGATCCGGCTTTGACAGATGGGGCAGCTGGGACACAAGCGATGTAGATGAAGACGGATTCTGACATGTGTGTTCTGGGTGAGGAGAGGGTGAAGGAACGGCTTGAAGCATTGCTGCAAGTGTCTGAAGGAATGTAGTGATGGTATTTTCATTTATGTATTTTATATATTTTTATGTCACCATCATACAGCATATATCTTAAAATACTGAATATTACACTCATTCATTTACAAAACCCCTTTAACTAAGAGGAAGACACAGCCACTGCAATATTGAAAACACCAAAACAACACAGCCACTGCAATATTGTAGACTTGTAGAAATCAGCAAAAATATTTAGTTGCTTCACAGAAGTAAAATGACACTATTGGCGTGATCATTTTGCTGTAAGAGTTAGATATTAATACTTATGGCCACAACAATACAGATGTAATAATAATAGCCAGAGCATATTATATTACTTTCAGATATTTTTATCCTGAAATGCACTGAAATAAATTTATAGAGTGTTGTATTTTTACATGGATCAATTGCTTTAAAAGTACTTAATCATTTGAGAGGCATATCAAAGCTATTGATGTTTTTGGAGACAATTAACTGCTTAATTATGTCATTTAAATCCATTAACTTTCCTTTCCATTCAGCAAATGAAACCCATGCAGCAACTCAGACTGTTTGATCCAGCAGCAAAAGTATTAAAGTATTAAAAGTAAAAAAACTTATATCACTCAGTCATTCTCTCTTACAATAAGACTGTTGTTTACTTCTAGGTCAAGCTTTCATATTCTTACAAGAATGCACTTTGAAATCTTTTTAAAGGCAGCGATGTCGCCACCGTGATTTATGACTTGATTTGAAGCAGGAGGGGGGGGTCAAAGTGACATCAGAAAGTACCCATAAGTCCATTTCCAGAAACAGTATGCAGTCTAGAACCTGACAGAGATACGGTGTTATTGAAAGAATGGACATTACATTTAATAAAATATATATAATAAATTGTGAATAATTTAGCAAACAATGAGAAATGCTGAGGAAAACGTTTCTGCATTATGCATTAAATATTTTGCATATTTAATTTCACTTTTTTAAGGATTACATTTTTTTTTATTACATTTTAAGGATGGTTTAACAACGTTTTGGCTCAAAATATTTTCTATAAATCTTTTATTAATTAAATAAAAATAAAATAATTAATTTACCAGACAATGTGTTTTCAAGATGTTAATGTCATTTTTATGTGTTATGTTGCTAAAATGCCTTCTTGTGGATATTACAACGGTGTCATGGCCTTTGCATTTATCTTATATCAGAAATCAATTTTCATATTTTTGTTCAGAATTTAACAATTTCAATGAGAATAATTTTAATCTTTTTAACCTTTTGGCATTAAATGTAAAAAACAATCAAACAAACATATATATATATATACGTATGTATATATAAGAAATGTTATATATATATATATATTTATTTTTGTACTTTTTGGCACTAAAATGCTAACATAAAACAAAAAAAATTAGATAATTTGATATTTTAAATATATTGCTGAAAAATGTTAGGTATGGGGCAATTAGCAGAAGGAGTGTTTGAGAAACTTGAGTCAGTTCCATTAATGGTGGTGAAATGAAACACAGCAGCCTTTAAAAGAAAATAAGAAAACATGGGTCTTAGAAGCTTCATAAAACTGAACTTCCCATTATTTCTTTCCCATTATCACCCTTTGGGATCTGTTTTGCAGTCTGTTTGATATCCTACTTCTGTTCCTTTACGCAGCATTGCTCTGGCATCTCGTGTGGAGCGTTGACTAGCTAGTTAATTGAGAGCCTCCCGAGACCCCGACTAGTTTGAGAAGAACCAAGTGAAATGGGATTGTTCTCTCGGGAAGAACGGAGGAGATTGGAAGAGCCCAGGGGAGAAGCATTGAAGAGCGGAGGCAAGGCAGGCCATGACAGGTAAACAACAACGACCCCTCCTGTCCAGGAACTAGTGGGCTGAAACTAAGGAAGGGGCGAATGGGATGTTTTTAATGTGGAGTTGAAATGGAAATCCTGTTGAGCCTGGTAAACAGACTGTGTATGTTTTCTGAATTCGGCTTTCCCAAACACATCATTTGTGTTTTTTTCTATCTTAATGTATCTAATGTCTTGGTAAAGACACTAAGTCTTATTTTTTGTAATTTTTGTTATACCCACAAAGAAATCCAGTATAAAATGTCAGTTATATACATTTGGTTAAATAAATATATAAAATAAATAGTAATAACAAATTTCTCAGTTTTTTCTTCTTTATAAATCACACAAAAAATCTAATTAAATTATATATATATATATATATATATATGTAATATATATTAGTATTAATATGTGTGTGTGTGTGTGTGTGTGTGTGTGTGTGTATCTATAATGTGTGTTAAAAGAAGATTAAGCTTAACAAGATATTACATAACTTGCAGATAATTTTTTAAGCCAAGACAAACTGTCAAACACTCAGTATAGACAAGAGTGTTGTACGTTCTCTTATTCTCTCAAAAAGCAATGGGAAAATCTGTGCTGATAGCTTGGGCTATCAAAGGAAATCAATGCACATTAACAGTTTATTTAGCATTTCTCATGTCATTAGCCTTAATTTCAAGGTGTCTCCGGCGTCCTCTGACCTCCAAGAAGTGAATGCTGAACCTTGACCCCAGTAACAGAGATTCCCTGTTGGATTTATGTTCCACAACAGGATGAATCCTTGTTACTGAGAATAAGAGATCAGATGTTCTCCTGGACCTCTGAAGACTAGCGTTCCCTGCCGTTCTGAAAAACCAATAAGAAATACAGATTTGACTCATTTGATTGGTAAATTAGTATAAACAGGTTAGAGGTGCATCCTTAAAGTGTGTGTGCCAGTATGTGGTGGTTCTCCCAGGTCCCTTGTGACACAGTCGATGGCAGCTAACAAAGCGGGGTTAAACAGATTAAGTGAAGTGTCTGATTGTTTGACCTTAACTCCTGTTGTTCTCCCATCCCCCTGTGCTTTTGTGTTTGGGGAAGGAAACTTAAATCAGCAATTAACATAAATAATTAACTACTCCCTGAGATTAATTATTAATGTGTCGGAGGAGTGATTGCTCCCGCTTGAGACTGAGATAGCACCTCTAGAGCTGGGAAAAAAAGCCCACAACTTACTTTTGTTGGCACTTTCACCTTTTAGTTGGAGAACTCTTTCTGTTTTAGGGTTAACAATAAATTCATTAACAATAACAATACTGATACTTAACAGCAAAAGATTGCAGAAGACTGCTTAAGTGCATCTCAACTGTTTTAGAAGAAATCTTAACACTGTAATATTCAGTATGAACAAGTTCTACCGAGGGCAAATGATCTATAATATCCACATTCTTTTTTTAATAGTCTCCATTTGCTCTTAATTTAATCTCATTACTGCATTACTATTGAGGTCTCGTGTATACCTTTTGGTTTTTTTTAAAGACTTTCTCCTGTACATTTTCTGCTCGTATTCTTCGCTGGTCTGGTCGAACTTGACACACACTGTCTCTCTGTTCTTGTCGTCTTGTCTGTAATTCTGTCTTTACACCTTTATCTACTCTGATCCCTCTCTCACTGTTTGTGTACTCTGAGCGTCTGTATCATGTTGCTGAGATCTGGCTCGTTAATTGCTCGGTAATTACAGTGCTTCTGTTGATCTGTTCGTTTCACAGCGCTGCTACAAACCTTTTAGGCTGTCTGCTGAAGCTCAGACTCTATTGGATTTGGCTCATGTGCCGGTCTAACTCTCTGAGAGCTGCTCTAATGTGCTGTCGGCCGCTCCACATGCACTTCCTCTGTCGTGATGCACTTGTCTGTCTGGACAACTGTTGCGTCTGCAGCACCCAGACAGCTGATCTGATCTGATCGAAGTGTTGAAGTGTTGACGGTAACAGATTGTGTTTTCCTCCACATCCTTGCTAAACACATTCCATTGAAATCAACAGATTCACAGCATTTTCTGATGTAGTCATGTGCTAAGATTATACCCAAAGCACAGCAGTGTTTAGTATTGAGTAACATTGAGTCTCATTGAGTCCTTAAAAAATTATTTTTGTCAAATTTATTTTAATGTTTATTAATGTAAAAAGTAATTCTTTACTTCAACTTTATTATTTTATCAACTAGATTATTTTAATTTCTAGCTTTCAATCTAAAATATTTTTAATTAAATATTTTATGTGTTTTGTTAAAGTACTTTTTTCAGATTTGATTTAGTTGCCAGGCCAACAAGTGTTAACTTGATTTCAAATACTTTAAAAACCCTGCTGCACTGTTTAATCATAAGTTTTCAAACAATTGCACATCTGTTTGTTTCTAAAAATATTATAGATGTGACTCAATATATTCTAAATGCAGCTGTTATAGCTTCACTAATTTTGCATAAAAGGCTCCCTTATAAATGACCTATATTAAAGCCTCATTAGAGGCCTTTCTTACCCTCGGATGTACAGCAGAGATCTTTCTTGACTTCTGCTCTTCTTTAGGGCTCCGACCAAAGTAACTGAGAACCTGCTGGGATCATCCTCGTCTTCAGTGGCAGCCACAGCCTCTGGACTCCAAACTCTGAACACCGCTTATCTTTACAGCCGCTAATACTGGCCAAGGAACCCAGTGATGGGACCGGCCCGTGTTAACTATTAACACCCCAACTTGCACACTTTTTTTATCCTGGTGAGTTCTTAATTTAGTGTTTAACACCACAATGCACTTATCGTGTCTTATTTAGCAAACATTGTTACCAACCAATAGAACCAATTTCCCTGCAATGTAAACAAAGCAGCATTTTCACATAAAGCTGTGCATCAATAGTCTCAGTCTCTTTAAAAACAACATAGAAAGGCAATTCTAAGTTTATGATGTGATATTCAGTTCTTATCAATTTGCATGCCAAACCTTTACAACATCCAACAAGCATAGGCAATTATTAGCAAACGTGTTCATCAGATTCAAAGGCATGATGTCATTAAACCAAACCTTTGCGCACAACTTATACTTCGGTTTTCTCTGTAATCTGCGAAAAGTTCAAAAGTCCAATTGATAATCAGTTACATTTGTAAAGATAAAAAATGGACCAGAACAAGCTGTCCTCAGCAAAGTGACTCAACAAACAAGCTCACAATGAAACTAAGCCATTTATTATAATAGTATTCTGTTACTCCTCATGTTTTTGATGTGCTTTATATCGCAAAACAGCACAAGATGAGCTCGATCTCACTCCATTCCCAATCTCAATCAGGCTAATAAGCAACGGCCAATCCAGAACCTCTTGGTTGCTATAATAAGGCAATTAAAGAGAGCTGGCAGAAAGACACTTCCCACGATGTCGGGACTCCCAAGACGGGCCCTGCCAATGCCAATCTCTAATAGGGCCCAAAGCACAGGCCTGGGAAGATGCAATTGGATTTGAAGCCAATCAATCATTCCAGCTATTGACCTATGATTGGATTTAGAAGAGATGTCAGGGCCGCTTTGATTTTAGCTCGGGCCCAATGAAGCTGGATGTGAAGGTTTATTGTTTCGGACGGACCGAGAGCGGTGTGTGGGCTTTGACACGCTGCCAGAAGAGATGGATGCGTACAATGGCTGCTGTATCCATCCATCAGAGTTAAAATCCGTCATCTCATCTTTCACACGAGTGGCGTACAACATCATCCGCTGTTTTTGGGGTTTGTGAAGTCCTGTGATTGGAGTTTTTCCACATCTCAGCATTTCTAAAGCAGGCTTTGATTGTTTGCAGCTTGCTAGAGTTTTAGTTTTAACAAATTGTAAAAACATGCTCATCGACACTGCAATGTTTGGATAAAGAACAGCCAATACAAGGACAGTTTTTCATTTGTTGTTATGTGATATTAGCATGTGATTTTGTGATACAAGCTTTTCTGTACTCCACCAGGATTTTTGTCATTAAATTAAAAATAATATAAAGCATAAAAAACATTTTCATTACTTTAAATAAAATTTAAATATTATTTTAAATTTTAAATGACTAAATTAAATGAACTAAAATGTAAGCTATAACTATATAGACATATTTAAAGGGTCACAAAACCCTAAAACACTTTTTTTTTAGTTGTTTACAGATATATACATTGCTTAAAACAGCATTTCTTGCATCCGGTTTTAAAAGTTACGTTTGAGCCCATGACGTAGATGCGGGGTTTTTTTTAGCGCTCATTCGCTGCATGGCTTGTACAGTACCTATCTACGTCATCGGCTTGACGGCCCTATTATTGCATTATTAATGAGCAGTGTAACATTATACATGACAAATGACTCTAATCCAATCACTGTGCTTTGCATGAGCTATCGCAGTATTTATACATTGGAAATGAGCACTTGTGTCACTTGTTTACGTTGGCTGGCTAGCTGTTTCTGAGACATGGTTCGTGTTTGTGCCTTTCTTCATTGTAACAAAACAAAAGAGTTGTTTTCGTTTCCCCCACGATGCGACCAGAGCTAAAGTTTGGATGCGTGCTGAACTGAATTGAATTGCGCGCAGATGACATTTCATGCTGGCGCGAGTGCTTGAATTGCACGCAGATGACATATCAGGCGCGTGCACGGTTTTGAAATGATCTTGTGGCTCCCGTTTCTTCGCGTGTAGATCAGTGCGCACCACTGATGCTGGCGCGCGCTGTAAATCACATACGCAATGTGATTAACTGCGCTCCAGCATCAGTGGTGCGCTCGCGTATTATTGCCATAGATTTGCAGCCATAGCAGTGGACCTGCACTGTCATCATTTTGATCAAAGTGTGGGGATTCTGGTGGGGAGAAGTCCTCCACTTCCACACTGCTCTAAGAACCGCTGTAGCTGCTGCTCTCGGTGTCGCTGTCCGTCTTGCCAATGTGTGTGTGTTTACCAAGGTAAACCTTGCTGTGGAGGATACACATATAGGATTACCCACAGGGAATCAACTATATAGACATCTAGCTCAGTACAGGGGCTGACTGGACCCCGGGTGTGCACACCGATTCTAAGCCTGTAGTCAACTGCTCCGCAGAGTCTGACTGCCAAGGATGCTGGATGAATGTCTACCAGGGTTTGCCACCTGGGGAACTTACTCCCCCTTACAGCCCTCGCATTCCTTGTGAGGGGGAATGGTGCAGAAAGCATGACACCGGCCAGTTCGTCCCGCCAATTACCTGTTACCTAACACACAGAAAGAGACTGGCTCAATGGAAGATTGTAGTATCACAAGAAGGTGTTCGGTGTCACCCAGCCTGCGGCTGGAGCCACCCTCGTGCAGCTCTTTTAGCACCTTGGCCTGATGTACCGCAGGATAGCCATGGCATGCAGGGCAGAGGCAGCCTGGCCCAAAGCGCTGTAGGCCTTAGCAGCAAGAGCTGCCGTGGTCCTGAAGGCCTTGGATGGGAGCCAGGTGGCAGCTTTTGCAGGCACAAGTGCACCGCAACTGCTCTCTCCACCTGGGGAATGTCCTAGCCCCTGGCCGCCCTGCCATTGAGGGTGGTGTGGATGGAGTAGGGTGACGAGCGGCTTCTGGCTGTGAAGGAAGCTATTCATGAGAAAGGAACCGGAGTGGGCCGTGATCTGCTATAACAGTAAAGGTGGGATCGCAGTGCTGCCAGGGGCATGGCCTCGCAATGAAGACATCCTCTCTTTGCGAAGGCATCTTCATACCCGGATGAAGGGGAGTGGCTCAGGGTTGTTTAATCACTTGCCAATTTTCATTGGCATTTTCTCTTAAGCGGAGCGTATCAGGGCTCTAGGCAAGACCCCAGTCTGTCATCACGACATAACTCGTAGTGACTGACTGAGAGGGAACTATATAGACACCTGATAAAAACCTAGTAAAATGACAACAGCACAAAACAAACTGTCCAAAACTAATTACAATAAAAGCAGAAAAGCAGCTGCCATCAGCGGTTTTAACATGAGAATACTTTTTGTACGAAAAGAAAACAAAAATAACAATGACTTTATTCAACAAAGAAACTAAAAACTTGATTTAACATCACCATAACATCATCATAGCGTAATTTTGGACAGCATCTGGTGAATGCACATAGAGTATGGAGTTCTGAGTTAGTTCTGTCTTTTATTAACACTGGCCTAAATGATATGCAACATTAATTGTTTCTAGCATTTCTTGTTTCTAACATTTCCAACATCATTTAGGTTTGTGTGCTTTAATTTTGTGTGTCAAAGAAGATTACAAGAAGATATAAATAATGTAAAATGGCCTTTCAATGCTGTTAATCCTGACTCAAGCGAATATAATATCATGCAATCATACATAAAACAAAAATTGATGATGTTGCACAATCTGGTTTTGTGCAAGATTGCATCAGACTCATATCTATGTCTGATAAGCAGCAATCATAAAAGAGAATTAAACAAATATACAGTGTACATCTGGCTGAGTTAAAAGAGGAAGTTTGTAAGTAAATGTAAAGACTTGTAAGTAAGTAAGTAAGTAAGTAAGTGAACTTAAGTAAATGTAATTTTTTTATTTTAAGAAATAAATTCATATTTATTAAAAAATCCTATAAGATCAAATGTTTCCACAAAAATACTGTTTTGTTTTCCACATGGATAATAATCAGAAATGTTTCTTCAGCAGAACATTTTCTGAAGGATCATGTGACACTGAAGACTGGAGTAATGATGCTGAATATTCAGCTTTGATTACAGCAATAAATTATATTTTAAAATATGTTCAAATAGAAAAGTTATGTTAAATTGTAAAAAAAAATATATATATTATATATATTGTATTTTTGGTACAATAAATGCAGCCTTGGTGAGGAACTTTTTAAAACAATCTTACTTTGAAGCTGAAAAAGTAGTGTATATCTTAGTGACCATTTATCATCATTCATACGGCATGCATTATATAAAAAACATAAATCTTAGTAGTACTAATTTGCTTGAGGAAAACAACAGATGGCTCCAAGCTTGTGCAGAGGTTTTAGTGTATCTTTCTCCAAAACTTTGTAAAAATTAATGTCATGTTTGGCGACAGACCTGGTCTGGTAAAAGAGTCTTGTGTTGTTTTTCCATTTCAGGTGATGTAGCATGACCTAGATGAGGAGAACGACGGAGAAGAAGAGCTACGGTAATGCAAAGAGACCTTCAGCGTCTGTCCCTGTCGTTTAAATTACAAGAGCAAGATTAATTTTCCATTTGCGGACCTCTGAAAGATGGCAACATCTTCCCAAAAACATTCCGCTGATAAATGAAAAGCAGCGGCACTCTAGAAATAATGACATGAATTACAGCACACTCTTACTGCGGTAATCGCAGAGTAGCTATTGAATATAAAGACTGATCAATATGCCCTCTGAAGGCCTGCAGAAGGACAAGCGAGGAAAGCCAGTCAGGAGACCGAAGGCGAAACCTGAATCGAGTGGACTGGCCAGGTAAGGATTGGATGGTTTTGTGTGTTTTTTTGTGACATTGCAATCTGAAGGCTGCTGTGGCATCTTAGCTAAAGCTCTCGGTTATGACCCGTGAACAATCAGCTTTACTCTCTTGACACCAAACACCACGTGGCTCCAGGAGCGTCGCCCCTGTAATTAGTGTACTGTAAGACACTTTGGATAAACAAAAATCATCTGTTAAATGGCTACCTGTTCTGAGAAGAGTTTAATTCTGATTGCTTGGTTAGTTAAAACCACGTGATTATGTAGTGCAATGGATCAGCGTCGTTGCTGACATGCTAATGACCCTGATCTGATGGATTTTTAAGCACAGCTGGACACTGTGTGTTTTGTGCTATTTAACTATTAAATAGCTGTAGATAAACGTTTGTGAATGCAACAAGGGTTGGCACCATATTTCTAATATATTGCACCATAAAAAATAATAATAGTTTGCTTATAAAGCTTTTAGGGCCATTCAGGTTTTGATGCACTGCCATTAAAGGATTTTGTGTTCTTTTAAAAGTAATTTTATTAATTTCATTGCAGTTTCAGACAAATCCTACCATGTCACCTATATACAGTATGCACATGTTAATATTGGGCAGTGCAACTGTTTTTAATATTGATAATAATTAGATATGTTTCTTGAGGAAGCAAATCAGTGCATTAGCATGATTTCTGAAGGATCATGTGACACTGAAGTAATGATGCTGAAGATTCAGCTTTGATCTCTTGACTTGGTGAGCAACAAATACTTCTTTTAAAACATTAAAATATTACTGCACATAGAAAACAGTTTATTTAAATGTCAAAAATATTTCAATTCTTTTTTTTTCTTTTCTTTTAAATCAAATAAATGCATCCTTGGTTACGTTAGATTCTAAATCTAAAGAAACGTTAGAACGTTAGTATTTTCCCCCAAAGTCTTCTCTAATACATTAAAAAAGAAAAAAATAATTGCATTAAAGTGTTAGTTCAGATATGTGTTCAAAGTAAATCACATAAAATGTAAAACATCAGGGAAAAAAAAGTACAAATATAGAAATGGAGAATGAGTTGTTGTTGTTTTCCCACTGCGTTTTTTCAGACGGTCTGCTTTTATTCCTACACCTCCTTTCAGTTGGCCCATTGTCTCGCAGGATACAATTGAATTGCCGTCTCTCCTGCTCCTGTGGCCCATCAGGACTGCAGCTGTGCATTATCCCATTACAGCCAAATAGTTTTGACACCCACTGACTAACCGATCCCATAGATAATATCATAAAGAGTGTGCTCGATACAAATCGGGTCAGGATAACTCATTTAACCCCACCATACATATTTCTTATGTGTAACTTGAAACGCTGGAAAAATGAAATCAATAGAAATGTTTCTTGTTAATGAAGATGTACCGGGCTGCCGTTTTTGTGGCCTGTGTGGCTTTCAGAGCTCGCTGTTTGATCTTAAATAAATCTCCCACCCACCACTGCGGTCAGCCGGGCGGTCAACACAGACCCCCGTAACCTCCCCCCTTTAGGTGTTGGTTTGTGTGTAAATGTATGTGCGGCAGGATGTGTGAGTTCACAAATCCAGACTGTTAAACTAGTACTAAATCACATTTGTGATCTTTAGCAGATGCCGACGACGGCGAAAACTGCTGACGTTCTAATGTGACACAGGATTACTTCAAGCTTGATTACTAGTTTAATGGCAGGACTGGAGTTATGTGAAATGTTTTCTATGAAATTTTCATTTTATTTCTTAGGAAGATTGAATTGGATAAACCGTTGTGCAAAAATATGATATACACGCAACCCCTAATTTTATATTAATGCATCAAAAACTGTACTTTATTTATATCACCACTTGATAATTTAAGTTTTGAATATCGTGTTTGTTTTAAATCATATATCTGTATTTACTTTGCATCACAGTTAAAAGATGTTGTATTTCGCTTTTGGGTTACATAAGAGAAATACCTAGTCACATAAACCTTTTACTCCTGTACCCCTTTCCAAATTTTGAGAATTTAGATTTTCTTTATTTAGGAAAGGCACATTAAATTGGTCAAATTTGAGAGGAAACACATTTATAATATTACAAAAGATTCTATTTCAAATAAATGTTGAATTTTAAATTAAAATTCTTTCTGACCAGAAATGTTTGATCAGATACTGTCTTTAACTTCTTTAGAAGGTAATTAATGTCATTAAATTCTCTAGTGTGTTGTTTGGCCCAGCAGTGACCACAGTTTACTCCTTAATTTGAAAAATACATTTTAGGGCAGTAGATAAGAAGCCGTATAGAGGATATTATCTCTGTTGGACGGCCATGTGAAAACACACACACACACACACACACACACATACAGTGTAGTGATAAAGCGAGAGCGGTCAGCCCCCTCACCCCTCCTCTCTCACATACATCACTGCCTCCCGTTTGTATGACGGTACACATTGATCGGCCGTCATACTGATCACATTACAAGCCGGCCAGATTAGATTTGCATTTTTAATTTTCCTTCCAAAAAAACGGCATTGACCGGGAGATGAGAGGGGGATTTTTGAGACGTATAAATGTTGGACAGAGGCCGTAGAGGTCAACGGTGGATTTAAGTGACGTGCATTAAGATAGCGTAGAACTTAAGCCCAGATTCAAGGTGAGACTGGTGCTCAAGATCATGATCATGTTTACACAGCCATAAAATCCTCAAGACTGCACTTATACTTATCATAAATAAACCATTATAGATTAAACAGTACATCATTTTTTTGCAAGTCATTTTTGACATGTATTGCACGTGTTTTTAAGCAAACATACCTCCAAATAATTCAAACCATATCAGTTAATCACCTTTACCTGAGCTAATGAGCTGCAGTGATAAATCATTCAGGTTATATCGAAAATTAAAAATACAGTCTTTCATTGTCAGTTCATGTTTATTCACAGTTCATTAA
This sequence comes from Enteromius fasciolatus, assembly GCA_032361145.1. Taxonomy (NCBI): domain Eukaryota; kingdom Metazoa; phylum Chordata; class Actinopteri; order Cypriniformes; family Cyprinidae; genus Enteromius; species Enteromius fasciolatus. The sequence goes on along the minus strand of JAUMHR010000042.1, from coordinate 17,656,014 downwards.
CTATGTTAACAATGTTATATATATATATTTTTTTATTTTTTTTGTATTCCACAGAAAATGCATAGCAGTTCGGAGCTGCATGATGGTGAGTAAAATATAATTTTGGATCAACTATCAGATGTTTTGCAGACCACTTTTGCAGCTTTCAATATTTTTCAGAGTCTATCTGCTCCATAACCAAATAGATGATTGAGTGGAACTAGCTGCACACTAAAAGTAACCTTGTGACCCCTAATCATTAATAACACTTAATAACATTAAACTGGCTTTAATGGGCAATGTTTTAACCCTTTGCTTAGAAACATAAAACTTGATTCCCCCTATCCTGAATTCAGCCTTAGTCTTGATTGGTTTAAATGTGTATGATTTAGGTTAGTTCAGGCTAACTGCTCGATATTCCTGTCCTTTTTGCCTTTAAAATCACAGTAGATGGATAAGACGCTGTATAAAGAGAAGATTTGAGCGCATGTTTCCAAGATCACTTTTGCAACCCAATGCACCAACTTGCCTGATCAGGTTTGTTGTGCATTAGTGTACATCTCTTTGATGCATTTGACCTCTCCTAATTTAACCATATTACTACTACAAGCTACAACAGTTTTATTGCTGTTATTGTCTAAGGAATGGATCAGATGTGTGGTACTGTGGGCAGCTCGACCACAACCACAAGCCCTCTCTGTGAGCCAATCAATGTTGAGAAGAACACATAGCCACTGCTTTTTGCCCAATGACAAGTTGGGCGGCAGCAACCAGTGCCAAGCCGATAAAGAATCAATATGATGCAAAACCTGACATCAATCCCAGAGAACCTGCAAGACGATCAGATGGGCACAGAGATGAACAGACACTCCATCGTCGTCTTAATTGCCCTACTGGAGGTCAGTACGTTTTATCGTAATTTAGCTTTCTGCAAAACACAATGTCCGTACTAGCTCACCATAGACCACTGATGGGTCGTATATGTACTAATGTACTAATGTTCTATAGCTCGGAAAGGTCTGGTGCTTCCTAAATGTCAAAGATTAGACATCCCAAGACTAAGAAATAGGCTGGAACAGAGAAAATGCTAAAGCTAAAGAGAAAAAAGTTGAAGTAGACTGCAGTCTTGTCTGAGACCATAATACAGATCTTGTATCAGACCCAAATTCACATTTATGTGGACATGGAAATCTTGGCCCCTATAGAGATAAGAGCTGAGATTTGGTGGAAGTTGTGGGATACCTCACTCAGGGATCTTCAGTGTTTAAAACAGCCTGAAAAATTATACATTAAATACTTTTCTTTTTAGAGGTTTATTGATTTTACCCTGAGAAATTGCTCTGTATTTTCATATTTCCCATTCATTTACTATGATGGTCAATTTTGACAATCAAAGGAAGAATCATAACAGGCATGTGCTTATATGTAGTAGTGTTCATCCAAATGGATGTGCTCACAAATATTGCTTACTAAAGAACTTCCACAGCGAGTGGAATTTTGAGGAATCCAGCCTCTAAACACTACTTCCAAGATCTTTTGCATTGTGTGAGAGCCTTTGAGTGCCATGTTATTGTGTAACAATGTAAATGGATTCTTTGATGAGACTAATCAAATCTGCACACCCCGTAGAAGTTTCAGAGCTGTAGAAGCCATTGTAAAAGGGCATTGACCTAATTGGTCTCATGGCTTAAACGTACCTTGATGCACTTTTTAGTGAGACACGAAATACGTACCAAACAAGTACATATTACTGCAGTTTCCAAAAGATATGAACACTACAGGCAGTAAATCTGCCACACCTTTCATTTATTTGCACACAGTTTTGGTTAAAAATGATCTAATGCTAATGTTAAACAGCTAGTGTTCATGTGATATTAGCGAACCGATCGTTAGATTAATCACCATTGGTAGAGCGATTTATTGTAAAGCTGTTTTGCTCAGTTGTACAGTACAAACATGACAGACTTGTTACTTGAAAACCAGATGACAATATATGGTGACATTTTTTGAAAATTGAATGAAAATTTGGGTCATGTATTCCAAGACGCAGGCTAGAATCTGTGATTACTAAGTACGAGACAACTACACCTTCACCTCAAAACATTAGATTCATCCGCTTTGGAGCCCCGCCAGAGTACAACCCATGCAATGGAATATTATTCTTCAAGTAACTGCAATTCCAGGTTTTCGAACATAGATGGCGACAAAGAGGCAAACCCTATGGACTGCAGCTTTAATAAAGTGTAATTTTCACACAATTACCTGAAGAATATCATGTCAGACTTTAAAACAATATTAATATGCTGGGATAAAAAGTGCACAGAGGTACCAACCCAGTCTCACGACCAATTTGTTTTGCAAAATCCATGCTACTTTGTACAAATTTGTACAACCTCATTCTTACGATTTTGTACGATTTGTCTAAACCCCAGTGACGGGTAGGTTTAGGGCCGGGGTTAGGTGCAGGTCATTCGTACAAATTCATACGAATTGGCAACTCATAAAACATGAACGATTTAACGAAACCGTATGAGTTCATACGAGTGAGGTTGTATGAATTAGCCACCTCGTTAAATATGTACAAAGTGCCGTGAGACTTGGCTGGAGGTGCATATTTTTAGGAGACCAGGTTGGCATTGAAACTGAACAAGCTGAGCATTGCTTATAAAATTCTGTGTAACTTAGAGCGACTTCTTCCAAACGGCCGTCACATTACAGAAAGAGGGAGTGCAAACAGAAGTCTCCGCCACCTCCTATTCTCTTCCTTATATCCCAATCTGTTATGTCTTGACATCTCCATTAACTCATAAATCCAATACAGTGGAGCTCAACAGAATTTATCTTCCACGAGTCAACGGGCGAGGTTGGGTGGAGGGAGCGACAGGAGACCGGAGAGGAGGAGAGAGGGATGGGAAATGATGAGAAGATCAATCGGTCCCTGGGCTGTCACTCCGCTCGCTCGTTTTCACATCCATCTCGTCCCCTCCTCCCTGCCTCCGTCTGTCCGAGACTGACACCACCCCTCCTTTCTCTGGCAGGCCAGGCGGATTCTGCAGGCGCGGCTGTTTTGGGCCCGCAATAATCCGATTGAGTGTGGGATCAATGACAAGCTGTGGTCAGCGATCTGTAGTCGCTCCGGCTCCCATTGCACACTGACCACAGGATCCCCAAACCGCTGACCGCCTAACCGGCATGGCCTGACCACTAATTTGGTCCGCTATGCCAAGGCGCCCGGCCAAGGTGGGCAAGTAAACCTGGCATGTGAAAGGCCTAAAATATAGGCTGCTGCAATTATGACTCTGAATGTTAAAGGTTGGACGTGTCTCTGTAGCTCAGATGGTTCTAGTAACAGCAAGATCTTGAGTTACCTTAAAACTAATGCAATTGGTCTAATTTCTACTAGAAATAATGCCAGAATTTGCACTTTACAAAAGTTTCCCTACTATTCTGTAAAGTTCTGTAAATTGATCTTACTGAAACATCTATTACTGTAAATTACTTGAAAAGCGTTCATTGCCATCATGACATACAGTATATATAAAAAAAACACTTTCTTAATGTGAGTTTTTCTTATATTTATTGCATCACTCATTTTATCCTCTTTATTAAATTTGGACACGTTCCTGTCACTCTTCTTGACAAGGTCCTTGATTTACCTTTAAATTAATGCTCTTGATCGCCTCTTTATGCTTGAGTGTGTAATTGAAAGTTTCCGAACTATTAGGCCAACTTGTAGGACAGAAAATTACGCTTTTTGTCTGAAATTTGAGTAGTCAATAAATCTACTTATCCACTGATTTGAGGCTGATTTAAATAAAATCATCTATTAAATAACTATTTGGTGCTAGTCATTGGTATATGTGCAATATTGAAAATCTCTTTATGTTAGCTTTTTTCTTGAATTGTATTATTACATGGTCTGATCACTAATTTGGTTTGCTACGTTGAAGGTTAGTAATAGCTGATACTTGTCAAGGTTATTGGTTGTCTTTAAAATGAATGATTTTAGCTCCTCTGTTTATACTTGAATTGAATTTATACTGGAAAGTTTCCCAGCTCTCGCCAACTTTATGACCCTGAAAGTGATGCTTTTTGTCTGAAATTTGAGTGGTCGATAAATCTGCACCATCGCCTCTTCAGAGCTTCGCCCGTGGGTGTTGGTCAGCCATGCTCTCCTCTTGATTGTGTTTGTGTGTTTCTTGTGTGCTTGCGGTGTTCTCGGGTTTCCTTAATGGTTCCCAGGATGCATTGTGGCTGTGGCGGGGGGAGCTCAATGAGACACATGAGATGCAGCCCAGCGAAGGATATGGCCATCATTGACATCTTCCACAATTCATATCCTCAGCCATTGCAGAGAATGTACACATCAGTAAACACCTTTCCGATTTGTGCATTAGACGCTAACAGCATTAGGAAGTTGGAATCACAGGTGATGGAACCGTTTGCTCCATTAGCGTAACGTTTTTGTGCCATTTTTCCAAAAGGACCATTATAGCGCACACGTTCTCTCTCAACAACCTTTCCTCTTTCCCAGGAGGCTGTAAGCTATGCATGGAAAAACTTTTCTACATAGTTCACAGGTTTTTTTTTTTTTTTTCTGTGATAATCGCACAGAATCAGCATTATTCTGGTCAGAGGTTTGCTCGATATCTTTGTAGAAACTAATTAAACAAAGTCGGTGCATCTGATGTGGATGGATGGCTTTTTAATGATGTCAGCTGAAGTGAATATGCAAGCGTTCCCTCACCAATGGCAGATTGCAGATTGATTTTCCTAGGGTGTCATTACATATTATTAAAATCTCACGCACCGCGTGAGGAGAACGTTGTTGAAGACATTGGATTAGATTGTGTCATCTTGCAGACATCAGATCGCACAATCGTACAGTAGTCTCCTTCAGCAAGGCATTTTCTAGAATTGTACTTTATCGTTTCAAAGCTCTTCTAACTCATAACATTTATTGTCGTGCTATGCATTGCTGATGGAAACTTAGCAAAAGAGACAAACTGCAATCAGTGGAAAGCAATTAGATTTATGCTGTTACTGTAATTACATAGCTAGAATTTATGTATGTAATGGATTGTAAAATCTCAGCCATATCTTCAGTTGAGGCCGAAATAATGAGATTATTGTCTTTTTATATCTGAATAATCCACACAATTATTTAATGTAATTGAAACTATATTAAAGTTAATTTACAGCTGCAATTTAGTTAGTTTCATCGTTTATTTTCACACAAGACCACATTATTCCTGTGACGCTACTTTGAAAAAATGTAATTCTTTATATAAACAAATGTGACTTGACCGGAAGATTGGAAGATGGTTCACCCAAAAATAAATTTTGTCAGCATTTGCAATGCTATGGCAAACTACGTGGTTGCTATGGAAGCTTTCTGCCACTGAATAAAAACTAAAAAAAGGTTATTGTAACTTTTTATCTCGCAATTCTGACTTATTTTCACAATTCTGACATTATGTATTTTTTTCTCAGAATTGTGAGATATACAGTAAAGTCATAATAGCCTTTAATATATATATATATATATTCAGTGGCGGTTGCTTACTGGACCAAGTTTCAAAAAAACACCCTTAAATGCATTGTTCATCCAAACAAATGTCATAATTTCCAGATCACTGGAGTAAACGATGGAAAAAGGGACGAGCTGTCCCTTTAAGTGTTGACTTGGGCCAATAAGCATACACCTAGCAACCGCATAGCAGCATGCAAAAAACTTTTCAGAGCAACGTCTGAGCAGTCAGGTGTTACGGTGGAGGGTTTATTAAAAATCTATTTAGCTTTACGTTTGATTAATGTGTAGTTATTTGTCTATAAAGTATTTTGCGTTCACACTGTAAAACCGAATAGTAAACCTTACTTAGATATAGTTTGTAAGCTGTACTTAGTTGTTATACTTACTAGGTTT
>JAUMHR010000042.1:17616562-17628374 GCA_032361145.1 Enteromius fasciolatus | reverse complement strand
CAATGATACTAATGAGCATCGATGGGTGCCGGCTGCTGACACTCAGCGAGCTCTTCCCGAAACTAAGTTAAAACATCATTTAAAATGATAATATTGAGACAGTTTTGCTAACACTGCAAAATGACTATGTATTTCAGAACTGAATTGATCTATTTAATGCAAATACTGCACAATAAGTTTGCTTTATGTGCTTGTTTTCACATCCCCGCGTAGAACAAGAAGCCTATTTTTAAAAAAATGCAATTAATAGTAGGCTAGAGCACTCTAACCGAACTAAACATAACTCAGTGCTGAGATTACCATCATAAACATCGTAAGCGGATGTGTGTTATTGCAGCGCATGCGCAGCTGCGCGCTGGAGTCCGTGAGGAGCCGCAGAAGCAGGCTATAAATCATCTGTCAGCAGATGACAGTTCTAAACGAGCGCTCTCATTGGACGAGACAAGTACATCACTTTGTGTGTTAGTTACTTGAGGCTCTGCCACGCCATCTGCGCTCATTAAACTCAGCAGAAGCTGATGTGTGTGCATGTTTGTGTATTCATGACGGAGAGAACGAGTGAATTTATGCCATTAAGAGAGAAGTGAATTGCTTGTTATCTATGGCTGATAAATTCCTGACTGCTCGTTGTTACAGCGTTACTCTTCATTCACTTTCTCTGCTGCTTGTTTTATAGTTTCCCTAAAGCCAGTGTGTTCAGAAAGAGATGGAGAATATACCGGACTCTGACTGTTTCTGAAAAACATATGTGGGAAAGTCTGCTTTAAACAAATTAGGCTACAATTCACATTTCACCCTAATTAAATGCAGTATAACAAATACGTAAACAAAATGTGTCCATGTTGCAATAAAAATACAGATAATAACAAATACATATTTATAATAATGACAATTATTATTAATATTATTTTGCCTCTATTTAATTTTTTTCTTTTTTTTTTTATATGCTCATATGCTCAGCAGGAATAATAATAAATTATATAGCGTAATACATAATGAATATAAAGCTGCAAGACTAAAATGAGTTTCGCCCCCTCCTTGTGTGTGTGTGTGTGTGTCTTCAGTCAGTCCTGAAGACTTTTCAGAATCACATTTAGTCTGTCTGTGGGAGATGGATTCACATTTTTATGCCCGGGCAGGTTTTCACTTCAAATGGAGGTTGGCAGAGGTGAGAGCAGCAGGTTTGGGTTTATATACAGACCTGTGTATCAAAGATTTTCTCACACAAGAGTGTGGTTGCCAGGGTGTTGCTATCCAGTTTCTAAGGCGTTCCTTACTGGCCCATATTGAAAATCTATGATTTATAGTCAGTTATGATTTTTTCACATGTTGACGGGGCGAACATCACTATAGATTCAGCCTAAATCCTGTGAAAAGCTAAAAGAGCAGTCTCTCTGAACTTGAAATCCTGACATTACACTCAACATAAATGAGAATATGAGCCAAACTGCATTAAAATAGCCTTGAAATAGCCAAGCGGTGTCAGGATTCTGCACGCTGCCTTTAGAGGGCACTAAAAATACAACAGACCTCCAACGCTGCTTCACATTCACATCCAGCAACACTGCACTGATAGTTTGTTATTATCTGTTTTTGAAAAGTAATTCTTCATATATACATGAATAAATAAACAGATAATATATTTTCCTTGAATCCCGATTATATGGTTAGGAAAATTTTATTATTTACACAAATTACAGTTATTTTGCATAAAAAAGACTGTATTATATATAAAAATATATATTTACAACAGAGTTATATTAGTAGATTAGTATTATATTAGTAAATAGTTTTCCTCTCAAAGTCAAAGTTTTACATATTTTGTTGTGTATTTGTGACATTTGTATTAGTTTCAGTTTTTATGTTGTGTGATATACTTTTGAAGGGGACACAAAGTCCATGCTTGTGCCCTCAAAACAGCGAGAGTAACTCCTGTCTGCTCTAATGTGTCTGTTTCTCTGTGCGTAGAAGAATCTGAGTTTAAAAACAGAATTCTTTGTATCAAATGTTCACAAAAAGCCCTGAAAGAAGGTTTTCTCTTCCTCTCCAGAAGATCTGTTTCACTACAGCGTGACAGGAAGTGAACATGACGCTCCAACAGCTCAAGGTTACGCTAACGTCTTTCAAAGATCTGTAACTGAATTCACAAAGACTCACACTGTTCTTTTGATATAGAATTATCAAACCAGGTTGTAGAAAAAGCTCTTTATCTTTTTACACAATTCCTCTTTTGCAGAAGACGATCTGCAGACATGAATCTGCCTGGTTCTTCATTACTAGGCCTACTGTTTACAACGTCCCTCTGAAAGTGTGATCATGACCTTCTAAACATGTTTTCTACACAGATAACGTGTGCTGTTGCACTGTTCTGCATGTCCACAACAGATTATGTTAATAACAGGCTGTGAATGATAATGCCCAGATTAACAGCTTCATAAAACTAATGTTTCTAATGTACTGATTATACTGAAAGACTGTTCAAATACATATAGAAGTGTCCTTGAAGTCTGCTGTATGTAGTAAATAATATGCAATAAATTGGCCTGAATACCACAATACCACAACTATTCTATGAATAATATTACTTAAAAATATGTAATTTTTATTGTGCTATATATAAGTATTTATTATTTATTAATTTATTTGAACCTCATAATTTATTTTCATCATTTTTTTACAGCATTTCTATTTAATTATTTATTAATGGATTTATTTTAATATTATTTTTATTATTTATATATTTTTACATTGGCTCACTCCCCCAATTGACATATTAATATAGAAAAACTTTTTAAAAATATGTTTCTTTTCCTTTTTTTTTAGATTATTGAACTGTTTATGATTCAATTAATATTAGACATTGTTTTAAATACTTTTTTTGATCACATGAAGATTATTTCTATTATGTCCGGAGTACCACACTGCAGTCTGTCTGGAGGACATATAGTCATCAGTATATTATTAATGCAGAAAACAGGACAACATGTATTTTCAATATATATATAACAATATATATTTTACGCTCATATCAGCTTCATCGTTTCCATCCTGACCTCTTATAAAAGCTGCCAGCATTAATTAAGACAGATTCATCTTAATTAACGTGTTACTAAGTTAGTAACTAGAGACAATAAAAAAACAATGTTAAAAAATAGTATAAATAAAAACAATACATTTTCAATGCTCTGGAGAGTTTAGATCAATAGTTGTTGTTTTTTTTCAGTGAACATAGTAAACACTTGTCTGCCTTAGACTGTTTTTTTATTGATCTAGCAGAAATGGATTATGGGATTACATTCATATTTCTGTCAAGGTCTTAAGCGGAAATCAACAGTTAGGAGATTTATTTATAATAATTATCTGAGCATCCTTAAAACAGAGTAAAGCAAAACTAACATAACAAGACTTGTTTTATTAAATGGAGTTTAATTCTTTACATTTTTTATTATTATTATTATTATTATTTTATCCTTAAGAACAAGAAAAAAATAAGGAGAAAGAAGATTTCTTCAAACGAGTCTTCTGACCTTGCGTTTCATAACATCACATGAACGCGAGAACGCTTAGTTTGAGTTGTGAAAGTTACCTGAAGATCTTTGTCTTAAAGTTTTCTAACTTTTTCTCATTTAGGGTCGTGAACATGCCTCTGATGTGTCTATATTATTGTTCACAAAAATGATACATTAGACACAAAAAATGGCTTTTTCCACTTTTTTGTCCAATGTAAAAGTGCTGTTTTTTTATTTAAATTTAAAAAGTAGTTACAATATTTTATTATAATATTTATGTGATATTTGTTTTCTTATTTAAAATATGAGCTGTATTAATGTTTAAGGTTTAATTTTACTTTTTTTTTTTTTTTTGTGATTTTTTGCAAATTGTATTGAAACCAATTAGGGTCCCATGACCTCATAAAAATCCCAGAATTTAAATCTAACGAACGAAATTAATTAAACAAGATGTATTCATTTGTTTGGTTTGAGTTAAAAATGTTAAAAACTTTACTTTAGCTTTTGTTTTTCACTGTGTGATTTTTTAGTAATTTGTACTGAATCTAATTAGGGTCAGTGATCATGAGTATGATTATAAATGTCAGTCAGCTGGAAGTGCCCAACAAACTTTCACGTGTGTTCATTCATGTCTCCGCCCTACTCATCAGTCACCACAGCAATTCATTGTTTAGCTCCACCCATTGACCCAGTTTCTTGTGTATTTAACCCGGAAGTCTTTGTCAGTTTCCCACAGTCCATTGCACTGCCAACCTGTCCTGTCTTTTCATTCGTGTTCTGGTTTCCCTGTTTGGATGTATTGTTACTGACCCCTGCTCTCGTTTGGACTGTCGTTTTGCCTCTCCCTTTGGACTCAGTTCGCCATTTGTTTTCGACCTACGCCTGTACACTGACTACTATCTTGTTTTGCCTCTTCCATAATTGTCTGCCAGCAACGACTTTACGCCTGTCTGTTTTGCTCTGTGTTTTATAATAAAGTAGCTTGCATATGATCCCGCACGTCTCCTCGCTCCCTGATCGTAACAATAAAAGCACACTGAAAAAGTAATTTTCCACACTTGTTTTATGTGGAAGAAAAACAACAAAATAAATATATGTATTTTTATAAGCATTAATGTTAAAACTTGACCTTTTCACCATGTGATTGTTGGTTATTTGGTATTTGTACTGAATCACATGACCTCATAAAAATCCCAGAATTTGAATCCAATACAAGGATTAATGAAATGTTTTACCATCCATGTCTAAAGCACATATTTTATATTTTGACTACAACTTATTAATTATGAAACACTTCTTAAACACTCATTAATTAAACAATATTTATTAATTCATTGGAGAAGTATTCATGATAACAGTTTTTGTAAGTTAGCATTTCTGGTAAATTAAAATAAGGTCAAGTTGAACTCATAAAAATTCAGGAATTTGAAATTTATGAAATATTCTACAGTCAACATCTGCTGTATTCTTGAAAATCAACAATAGAGAGGTTTGGGTCATTTCATTCGGCGGTGACGGTGACCTGCTCCAATCCACGTCGGTCTTCAGAAGATTGCCTTTTTTTAGAAGCGCGCCTGCATGAAGCTCAGTCAGAAACAATAGACGAGAGGAGAGTATTAGCAGCGTCCTCAGTAACTGAGTCTTTGTTCCTCTCCGCCTGAGCAAAGGCCACAGCTCAGCGTGTGATCATGAAAGACGGCCGTCAGATGCAGCTCTCTTTGAGTGCTGGGTCAGGACAACACGAACCGCTCCGGATCCCACACAAAGATGCTTTTCAAGTGAGAGAGACAAGCACTCAGGTGAACACTGACTCGGGCCTCTTACAAGACAGACACCAGATGAAAGCCACCCGAGCCTAAAAATGACTTCCGTGTCCCTGCAGCACTCGTGAACTCTAAACACCAGACAGACTAGATTAGATTTACAATAGAAACCTCATCAAGCTGAGGGGCTCTTATTTGTTTTGAGAGTGTTGCTATTGGTTCTTTCTTACGAAGGTGTTCTTGATGGTTGCTAGGGTGGTAATAATCGTTTTCAAGTAGGTGTTACTGGTCCAGTTCAGTATGTCTCTTTGGAAATTATGGGATGCCATTGCTTTCAGTTGATACGGTGTTCTGTGTGGTTACTAGGGTGTCACTAAGTGTTCTAGGTGCTTACTGGCCCAAATCAAAACAGCTATGATATTATGGGTTGGTGTTGCTATGCAGTTTTACAGTGTACTTAGTGGTCACTAGGGTGTCATAAGCATTGCTGTGCACTTGCTACTGTGTTTTGAGTGGTTGCTAGGGTGTTAATATGTTTTTTTTTTCTATAGCCTAGCTAGTAGGTGCATATTGGTCAGTCAAAATGACTATGATATTATTGGGTGGTGTCGTTATGCAGTTGCTAAGGCAATTGCAAGGTGGTTGCCAGGCATTTCTTTGGTCCAGATATGGCTCAAAGGTTTCAGCGATAGGGGTTTGATCAAATCAGAAACATTAAATATGAGCAATTAACAATAGTTTTGCTTCCCTTAGCAAATAACTAACTATGGTTGTACTTTATATGCGTTGTAATAGCCTTTCACATCACTTGATCTCCTGCTGTTAGTTCAGAAACAAACTTCGTTGAAGTGCTGTGACCCGACATGGACTCTGATTGGCTCCGTCATTTCCTCGCCGGGCAGATATTCAGACACACAAATGCCGCTGATGAAGAGATCTCATCAGACATCGTATTCATATCACTAATCTTAAAAACGAGCCACGAGAACTCTTTAGGCTAAACCATACCTAAAGGCTCCAAACATTATCTGATTTATGATATTACGATGTGATTTTATGTATTATGTATATATGAACACACACACATACAGGTGCTGAAATATCTTCAAAAAGTTGATTTTAATTCACTAACTCCATTCAAGAGGTGAAACCTGTATAATGTATACATTAATTCCACACAGGCTGATATATCTCAAGTGTTTTTTCTTTTAATTTTGATCATTATAACTGATAACTAATGAAAACCCCAAATTCAGTATCTCCGAAAATTAAATATTGTGAAAAGGTTCATCACTGAAGACACCTGGTGCCACACTCTAATCAGATAATTAACTTAAAATGCCTTTAAATGGTCTCTCAGTCTAGTTCTGTAGGCGACACAATCATGGGGAAGACTGCTAATGTGACAGTTGTCCAAAAGACGACCATTGACCCCTTGCACGAGGAGGGCAAGACACAAAATATTTCATTGCAAAAGAGACTGGCTGTTCACAGAGCTCTGTGTCCAAGCGCATTAATAGGGAAGGAAAAGATGTGGTAGAAAAAAAAAGTGTACAAGCAATAGGGATAACAGCACCCTGGAGAGAACTGTGAAACAAAACCCATTAAAAAATGTGTGGGAGATTCACAGCTGGACTGCAGCTGGAGTCAGTGCTTCAAGAAGCACTTCACACAGACGTCTGCAAGACATGAGTTTCAGCTTCGCATTCCTTGTGACAAGTCACTCTTGAACAACAGACAGCGTCAGAAGCGCCTCGCCTGGGATGAAGACAAAAAGGACTGGACTGCTGCTGAGTGCTCCAAAGTTATGTTCTCTGATGAAATTAAGTTTTGCATTTCCTTTGGAAATCGGGGTCCCAGAGTCCCGAGGAAGAGAGTAGAGGCACATAATCCATGTTGATTGAGGTCCAGTGTAAAGTTTCCACAGTCATTGATGGTCATCTGCTGGTGTCGGTCCACTGTGTTTTCTGAGGTCCAAGAAGAGGGTGACACGGGAGTGAATTTTCAAACCTCTCCCTTCCCACTCCCACAAAAAAAATCCCGTCCCATCCCAATCCCATAAAAAAACTGGAGGAAAATCCCGTCCCGTCCCAATCCCAGAAGAATGACTCCCACTCCCGTGTTGTTGTTGTTTTTGGCTGGAATCTGTCAGTTACAGTAAAAAAAGAATACAGTACAGATCACAGCATGCCCAGCTTAGTTGAATAAAAATCCTAAATGTAATTTATTTTATTGAACTGAAATTCACCTTAACAGTGCACAGTAGGGTTGGGCGATGTCAACCAATTTGGCATCGTACAATGTCTAATGTGAAACATCGCGATGGACGATGATATCGTCGTCGCCATTTTAGAGCGCTTCATGCTTCCTGCTGCTGACCAACTTTATGGAGACTGACAGCACTAGTATCAATTTATGTCAAATATTATTTTCTAATGTGAACTTGGTGAAGGACAACGTGACAAGACAAGACTGCTTGTGAACCCCGGAGGGTGGATTTACACAAGAAGCGAACAAACAGGTGAGTGGCTGATAAAGGTGGATGTGATGTGTGTGGTAAGTGCTGTCATGCTCCTCCTTCCTCCCAGGTCGTGGTGTCCGGTGCTCCAGAGCTTCCCAGTGGCTCTTCTGGGCCAATCGGTCACGGCGTGTCGTCTGGAGGTGAGAAAGATCAGGTAAGTAACACACAGCATTGGAGATGCGTCTCCCTCTTCCGGTGTTCTAGCTCCTCTTATATCTGTCTGGCCGTGACCGATTGGCCCGCGCTGACGAGTTCCAGGTGTCGTTGATGAGTTGCCAATGCGACGCTGATCTCCTGCCGGGCTTCCTGCCACATTATTCAGTTACATTATTCTACCCAATATAGTAATGTCTTGTTAGATGTATTTTTTGTTTATATATTATTAATGTATTTCATGCATTTATATAGTTTTTTTAATGCGTTTCTTTAAGCTATTTTGAATTTTTTTTTAATTATTCACTATGTATTTGATCACATTTTAATGATTAATTTATTCTGTGCTTTCCATCATTAATATATTTATTGTAATCTAATTTGTTCATAATTACATTTTTAAATGAGTTTTTCTCTCAACTTCTCCATCAAATAAAGAGTCAAACCAATAAACAATTGCAATTCAAGAAGGTTTGTGAAGATTTATCACAAGCTTATAAGGACCTTTATATGACCATCTCTGTCTGTAATGTTTGGCCAGTGATTAATCTGTCGTCTTCTGATAAGATCAAGGCTTCGCATCGAGATTACGTTTCTCCATCTCCCAAACCTGAGACGTGTAAATACAGTTCGTTAGGTAAACCCAACGCTGTCAGCACAGGAAGGTCACGATGTCGACGGTGTGACATTACACATCTCTGCAATAATTTGAGCACTTAAGAAAATCAGATGCGCAATTAGCAGCTTGGCACCCTCAGATCTGTTACCAATATCATCGGCCGCTAGCCGTTAGTAATGGCCTTCAAGAGAAAACTCAATCACGCTCTTGAACCGCAAATGAATCAAAGGTGACATCATTATCCTGGTAGAAGAGCTTCTGAGGGTGTTGAGCTCGAATGGCATCTAATTACAAATTCTGGGGTCCGAAGGCTTCACTTTATGTCCCAAGCGAAAGAGTGCACCATATTAATCGCTTATTTAAGGTCTGGGAAACAAATTATATAGGCAACACATTGTTGCTCTAAAAATAAAGGTTTTAATGCATCTTAAGTATCAGCGGTTCACATCCAGCATCATCTCATGAGAGCTTACTGTTAATCACCTCCAGCAAAACCTCTCTCTGAATAGCCACTTTATTTTTTACAGCTAGTTTTTGTTTTAAGGTATGCTCACATTTACTGTTTCATGGGTGAAATCTGGTCATTTCAACAGGGATCCACCCAAACGGAATTTTTATTTTTATTTTTTTACCTTTATTTTTATGGATTCACGTTAATAAAATGTATATAATTATTTGTTCATAAGTAAAAGTTTATTTATTTTTTAAAATATATTTTATTATTAAAAATTATTATTATTTTTTCTTTTGTGAAAATTACCTTTAAATTAAGTCAACATTCCTTAATCTCACACTTATTTTGTAGTCTACTTTATTCTGACTAGAACTGTATTTATCTAGCACATGAAAACAACTTTTAGTCAATGAAAATAAAATATGAGTTGACATTAATGTAGAAAAATATGTTACATATTTATCCAGCTCCACATATTATTTATTTACACATTCATTTTAAATTTAAATTGTTCAGATTTGTATTTAATAATTTATTTAAATGTATTTTATACTGTATAAAATATTTGTTTATGCTAATATTTATTTTTAATTTTAATATTAATTCCAATATTTATTTGCCTGATTTATTTTGACTATAATTTTATTTATATATTCTTGTTTTTATAAAAAAAATTTGTAAATGAGAATTTTACAATTTAGTCAATGTTCCTTCATTTAGTCAATATTTCTAATCAATGAAAATAATATATGTGTTGACAATACTGCATGCAAAATATGTCAAACTACTACAGACCAAACAGAGTTTAATCGTGGTCAGCAAAACTAGAGTCAGAACTACAGCAAACAGGATCAAAAAGTCGAGGTACTGTACACGGGCGATGGGTCGAAAAGGCAGGCGGCTATCATGCAAACAACAAGGATCACAAAGTTTCGCAAACAGAAGTTATATATACAGGGGATAATGAGGGGATGATTGGTCCATAATGACAAACAGTTGTGAGGGGAGCGGTGCATACTGGGATATTGAGTCCGGTAACAGAATGAAAAGACAGAGACATGCCAGCTGGGATCATGACACATACTGTATATGTTAAACATTTATAGATGCATATTTTTCTAATTAATCTCACATATCAGATTTGTTTGAGTTATGAGTTGTGTGATTCATACATATTTTTTTCTGTTTAGCGATCATAATGATGTCTCATCTTGATGAAATCAAACCCATTGTCAGAAAGTTAAACACTGAATGCCTTTCTTGATGCTTCTTACCCATTCCTTGTGATTTTGGACGGACTGTTGCTGTTTTTCTCTACAGTTTGCATCAGATGCGTTCAGCCAGATCTATTGAATCGAACTTCACACGGATATTAAACAACACAGTTGTTCTTGCGGTATACAATTGCTTACGAAACGAGAGAGGCAATCATTCCCATAAGATTCCTCTCTGGAGGGTTCTCTCGTCTCGCAAAAAATAATCGCAGTACGAGGCGCTTTGACCCAGTTGGATGGTGACGGGCAATTTTGGTGAAAATGCCCCGTTGATAAGAGTGTCATTTCAGCGTCCTGCTGTGTGACGGTCATCTTTATGTTCTGTCCCTCTGTTCCCGGCACCTGTTACATTGATATAAAAGCCATTCTATTTGGTTTTATTTGTAAAGCACAGAACCCACTCCAAAGCAGCTTTACAATGAATATTGCCCTACATTTGCTTTTAGAGGCTTGCGGGGAAATCTGCAAGAGCTGACCGAGGGAGAGGTGCAAAGATATTTGTTAAAAAGTTCAATGTCGATGTGATGATTCAGCACGAACAGACTGAGAAAAAACAGCTGTGCGGTTTCATCAACGAAAGCATCACTGAAAGCAATAGTTCAGATGGATGCATTCACTCTCAGACCATTCAAGACGTAGATGAGATCGCTTCTTTATCAGATTTGGAGAAATCTGTCTCAGCAATGGATGTGAATGGGTGCCGTCAGAATGAGAGTCCAAACAGCTGATTAAAACAACACTCTAGTCCATCAGATAACATCTGGAGAAGACAAAAGATGTTTTTAACTGTGTAAAAGTCCATCTCTATTTGTGTCTCACATCAAAATCCAGCCACACAGTATAGTTTAGAGCTGTTTTGGTTTGTAAACGCTAATCTGTGTAGATTTCTCTCCTGATTCAGTTATTATGGATTACAGCCTCGTATTTTAGTTTAAAAAAAACATCTTAATGATGGATTGGTTTCTTGCAAACGCATCTTTTGTCTTCTCCAGATGTTAACTGATGGACTGGAGCGCTGTGGATTATTGTGATGTTTTTATCAGACTCCCATTCTGACGGCACCCATTCACATCCATTACTGAGACACTGATGCAGAGACACACTTCTCCAAACCCGATGAAGAAACAAAATCATCTCGTTTACTACATCTACATTTTGTGCGAACTACACCTTTTAAGGCCGAAACCCAAACATGACCAGTGCGTGCAGAACATTTCTTTAGATTAAGAATCTTTTTGTTATTTGTGAGTTAAGCTGACATCCGAGTCCTTGTAAATGGCTGAAAACTTTAAAAGTGCCTTTTGTAGTGTGTAAAAAGACGGAGAGGCGTTTATAGGTCACCGAGCAATGAATTCTGGAGGTCACAGACGAGACAAAAACAAAAGCCGTGATGCTTTAATTGCCTTTAGGATATAAAAGCATGGTTTGAGATGATTGCTGAAAGCCAGCCGAAGGTGTTTTTAACTCACAGGTAAGAGGGGAATTAGCATATTTCACAAAGCATTATGCACGTTTTCTG
>JAUMHR010000042.1:17582751-17599744 GCA_032361145.1 Enteromius fasciolatus | reverse complement strand
TCTCTTCTCTTCTCTTCTCTTCTCTTCTCTTCTCTTCTCTTCTCTTCTCTTCTCTTCTCTTCTCTTCTCTTCTCTTGCCACTAATGTTTTTCTGGGCAAAAATTACCAAAAATGCCTTGTTAAGCTAAACTATTCTGAAGTATTTAGTATTTTTTAATTAGCACATGTCTTGTGTTTTGAACTGATAGATGTCTGATCTGAGCTTATGAACCTATATCATTTTTCCACTCAAACACTGTGGCGCTTAAGGTTGCCAAAAAGACCGAATCCAAGGTTTGACAATAATAAAGAATAACGAGAGATTTACAAGCAATCTATTAAGTCTGTAGAAACTCTTTATTGCGTGAGTGAACTATGATGGCATGTGTTTTGGAGCTGAGACTGGATATGAGTTTTATGAAAAAGTGAAAAGAACAGCATTCGTAACACATCCTGATCTGATATCACGTCTGAAGGGACTGCAGTGGTTCTTGGCAGCGTAATATCAGCCACGACTCAGTGAAATGAGCATAATTAAAGCAGACAGAACAAACGGCTATTATTTCAACACCAGTGGATCATTTCCTCTGAATGCAAGAACTGAGAGATAATTAACAGAGAAGTATTCTCAATTACTCGCTCATCGTCTTTTTCTGAAGTATATGCATGCTCCTTTTGGGTACCATGTCTGTGAACTTTGCCACTGTTGACGTTTTAAATTGATATTTTATATATCGTATATGCTTGAAAGTTAAAGAGTTAGTTCAGCCCAAAATGAACATTATTATACTGTAGTTTATCTGCTATAAACTGTGGTGTCCTCTTTAGAAAAGAGTGGCGTTGGATTCTGCTTAACTAAATAAAGCCATATGATGATGAGTTTAGATGACAGCATTTTCCTTTTTGCCTGAACCGCTCCTTTATCTCCTACAAGACATTATGCAGTGTGAGATCTTTGGGTCACATGCGGTTGAAACAGAAAGACAGATAAAGCAGAGCTTGTAAAAGGGAAATGAGAAAAGACGACTCTTCCAAAATAGAAAATGTTCTCTGATCTGAGATGGGTTTGGTCTCTTATCATGCACGTATAGCAGCATATTCAGCTGCATGCTCTTCTGCTCTCAGAAGCTCTCAGATCTGCTGCTGTCGCCTGTTACTGATCTAATTACAGGAGATCTCTCATAACCGTGCGATTGATGTGCATCACAACACTGTTTTCTTCTGCTCGATAACCATCAGAGGACAAACTCACAAGGACACTTTCATATTTTAATTTTTTTCTGAAGGGCACATAACTCAATGTACTGAGCTGTCTATTAAGACAGACTTTAGAAGGAATCACAAAAGGACTGGTTTTTGTGGTTAACTAGACTAAAACCTTGAACGATGAAAAATATAAAATATTTTGAAAATATTGTTTTTTGTCAGCTAATTGCCAATTCTCATTTAGTTCAACTTTGTGTACAAAAGGAAATAAATTTAAATACTATAATAAAACTATAAAACAATTAAAATGTTAATGCAAAACATCATTACAATATACATATGTGTGTATGCATGTATGTGTGTGTTTTCTTTGGCATTCACATATTTTCTCAGATTGAAACAAACAGTATATAAAGTGCAAAACGTATTTTTAAGAAATGGTCAATATATTTGTAAAAAATATATTTGGAGAAAATATTAATGCAAATCTATTTTTCAAATATATGTTAACAAGTATATACTTTAAGACTTTTTTATGCTTATTTTGAAATATGTTTAAAATCAATTTAATAGAAAATATGGTAACACTTAAGAATAGGGGGTCAGAATAATGCATTAATTAATGGTTAATTTGATCATAAATAAACTAGTAATTTATAATTAGCAATTATGTATTAGTTAAGCATGAACACGTGTATAACTGATAATTATCTGTACATATAGTAAGGGCATATTATCCATTATTTACAATTCATTAGTCATTTTAAAGACATACATTTATGCTATAATCAAAAGTAAGCTAGTAATTAATAATTAACTAATATATTTATATATTAACTAATATAAAATATATATTTCATTTATTCGATGTTATTGTTATTATGTTTTTTACCGCTGGTTTGCATATTTATAGCTAAAATATTGTAATAAAGAATATTTGACCCCCTGTTCTAAATCTACATATGGCACTTATTGAGTGATATTCAAGTTTAGTGATTATTATAAGCTAATAATTAAGGCTAAACTACGATTAATATAGTGCTAATAAATGGAATTTGACCCCCCATTTCTAACTAAAAAATCCATATTAATTAATGCATACTTCGGGCCCTTAAAATGTTACGTTAATCATTACTTACTAGTGTGTTTTTGCTCAACTAATGATTTCTTGTGAACAAATTGGACCCTTAAAATAAAGTGTTACCGAAAATATTTATGTAAATCTGTTTTTTAAATGTTTGTTAACAAATTTGTATATATTTTTAGCCTTATTTTAAAATGTATTTAAAAGAGCATTGGTAGAAAATATTTATTTAAATACGTTAGCAAATATGTATGCATTTTTAGCCTTTTTTATATTTCGAGATATATAAAATGTATTTATAATAAATGTCATAATATTATTATTTATTGATTGTTTTTTTTCTGCTGTATGTCAGGGCAGCTCAGGTTCAGGAATAGCCTGAAACCTACCTTACACATGTAGTGTATGTAAATGCATGAACGACAAGTTATACAAGATCAGTTTAATGCATCTTTACGTCTAACATTGCACTTCAAAATGCTGTATTTTTGAGTATTTTTGCATCCTATGAGGCGACATGCAAGCTCAAACCTTAAGCTATTTGAAATCTATGAGTGTAAAAAAAACCTGTCTGTGTGCCTGTCTCTCTCTCTCTGCTTACACACACACACACACGACTCTTTCATCAAATGAAATTCAGCCAGTGAGTGGGTAGAAATGCACACATCTTCTCATACGGCTCTCAGCTCGGTCCAGACGTGCCACTCCGTCAAAGTAATTGCGGCATTCTGCTTTTCTGCTAATGAGGAGGTAAAATATGATCAGCCATGGGAAGCGGTTATTTGTGGCCTCTCTCTCTTTCTCTCAATCTACCTCCACACATCCGTTTGTAATTATTCCTCAGAGACAGTCTCACCTGCGCCGACTTTAATCCCACACAGGGGCAGCAGGGGAATTAAAGTTTAACTGCTATCTCTTCTCGTGTGTGTGTGTGTATGTGTCTGTGTGTGTGAAAAGAACTGGGTCCATGCGATGAGAAAGTGTGTGTGTGTGTGTGTGTGTGAGTGAGTGAGTGTGTAGAGCGAATTCACCAAACAATTGTGGAAATATATGCAGTATAGCAACTCCAAAAACATGCAATCTAATTCGGCCAGGCGCTAAATGTGCTGCTATAGTGCTGTGCTGTGAGTTTTTCAGTACAAACGCACCGTGCTTTCCATGGAACTAAGACTTGTTATGGATTGCACTTATTCACAAAATTCAGGGCTATTTGTCAAGCAATTCAAATTTACAATATATGTTTTCATTTTGTGTTGATCGTGTTATGGAGCACAAAACCTAAGTCACCGGGCAATATTGTAGCAATAGCCAAAAATACATTGTATGGGGCAAAAATTATGCATTTTTCTTTTCATGTCAAAAATGATGAGGATATTTAGTAAAGATTAAGGTTTTTGTGTATTTCACACAGTAAACACATTTTTGGATTTGTAATAAACACGGCTAAAGTAAGCTTCTTTTGGACAACTTTTATTTTTTTGCATCCAGATTTTCAAATAGTTGTAATACTTAATCACAGGTTCAATATAAAGACTTTCACTCTTAAAAGAAAAGGTTCCTACAAAGCGGTTTTTATTTTGCCAGCAATGCAAGCGAATCTTTTTAGGCTCTCGAAAAACCTTTAGGTCTTACTTTAAAGATTTTCCCACCATGTACAACCTTTCATGCACCTGAAAGTTTTCAATGTTCCAAACAAAAAGATATTTTTGCAGCAATGCTTTTCGCGGTTCTAAACTGTTCTTAAGAGCAATTTTGGGTTCCCCGGTGACCAGTTATTACTTCCCAAACTTATTTGTATGTGGCCCATATAGCTCCAGCAAATGTGTTTATCTTACTGTTTCCTGGAGCAGCTTGGTATTTAATGCTCCTGCTGGGTGTTTTGTTACTTATTGTGATTGTCTAATTAATCACTGTTTGACTTCATGTTATCTCTAAACGCCAGAGAGTTTAAAATCCACTTTCTGGGGTTTTGCCGGAGCAGATTATCATCACATGATGTGTGATGCATGTGTTTTCTAGTAAAAAAAAAAGTATTAAAAAACTTCATTTGCATGCTTTCCGTTGCATTAGATAATAACATTTCAAAGCAACCGCCATTCAGTGTAAATGAGAAGACGAGTGCTGATGCTGAAAATTAAGACAGAAAGTATTGTGGCACTTTGAGGTTGGCAAATGTTAGTAAAACATGCTCATAGTCAATGTGAACGAATACAGCTGCACTTATTAAGACACCTGAGAAAATCCTCCAGCAGCCAGATCAGTTTAGTTGATATGAGAGCGCTTCCTGATAAAAGTTTGGACTTTTTATTTAATGTTGGAATGCAACCGAACGATCAGCTTGAGGCTTTAAAATGAGACGAAGGAAGCGTGTGCGTTTCTCCTTTCCTTTAATGTGATATCAAAATGTCTGTGTCCCCCGATGAGTCACCAGAATATTGAGATTCATATCAAAAATTCTGAAGAGTTTGAAACCAGCTAAACAGGCTCATGAGAGTGAAACATCCTCGTCCTTGCTGTTTTCATTTAATAATTATTTGGTTTACAAGTATTTAATTATATATTCTGCTTTGCTTTATCAGGGAATGTAGATGAAGCATCTGAGATATTTTAAAACACAATGGAGAGCATGATTGTGGATATTTTGGCCAGAAGCAATGGTTTGAAGTTAAAAACACCTTGGGTGATGGGTTTGTTTCTTACAGAAATCTTCTCCAGATGTTAACTGATGGACTCGAGTGCCGTGGATTATTGTGCTGTTTTTATCAGCTGTTTGGACTCTGACGGCACCCATTCACTGCAGAGCATCCATTGCATTGCAATGCTAGATTTCTCCTATCTAATGAAGAAACAAACTCATCTTCCTCTCGGATGGCCTGAGGGTGAGCATTTTTGGTAGAACTATTCCTTAAAGTCTTATGAGTTATGAAACAACAGTACAAAGTTCTCCAGCTTTCAGCTTTTCTGAAAACATCAGGATAGGTTGGTTTTGTTGGATATTATTCCATTTTAGTAGCTTGACAGCAGAGGTGACCAGCCTAAAGTAATGTAAAACACTAAAAATACACATTAAGTGCAAGTACTGTATATCTAGTGTTTTGATTAAGACACTAAATATATTTAGTAACCAGCAGATGGTTGTAACTTCTGCTGGTCAGTTGCTTTTCAATCACGAATCATGTGTTGATTTGTAAAACTAAAATATGTCACTTTATTATCTATTAATCACATACAGCAGATTTCTATTTCTACATAAGGAGCACATAATTCACGTTCATGCTGATTGGTCCCAAGAGCTTCTTCTCGTTTAAACCGGTCTCATAATTATTCACAGATATCGCCTTTGCATTGTTGGCAAAGTGTTCTCGTGCACTTTTAATTAAAGTTTTCCCCCATCGTAAGGTTTTAATTTGCTTATAACTTTTTTCCCATAATTTAAGAAAAAAAATAAATTGCTGGAGATCCTAATTATGTGACCTATTCATCAGAGGAAGATTAAAAAAAATACTAAATAAATCAGACGAGGACACAAAATTATGTCTTTCTGTCTAGCAATTTAAAAATGGGCTGGCTAATTTCTAATCATCATCTTGAAATATGAAAGCAGACAGCAGTTTCTGTGGGTCCATCGAGCAGAAATAAAGCAAGCGACAGCTCTTTAAACGCTCATATTTGTAGAGAACAGGACAGACATCTGTCTTTGTCTATATAAAGTTAGCAAATGAGAGGCATTTCAGATGGCTTGATGAATATGTCGCTGTATACAATTTTAATAAATGCATAATTTACCTCAAATCTGTTGCTATGAGATGCATTTAACCTCTTGGGCTGCACAATGTGCATTTAACGAGAACATGCAAATGAAGCACATTTGACCAATGTCATCTGATTTTGACAGATACTAGCATGCATTTAAATCACATGAAAAACAGCACAGTAATGGGTCGATTTTTAATCAGATTGTATGCACGATTTGATCGCAGCTCTTTTGAGTGTGTGTGTATTATTAATAGTGTTGTATAACTGCACCAGAATATGTAAACCCCAAAAGTTAAATTGCGTGTTTTGGGGGTGATCAGGGGGTGGATTTGGGTAGGTGTAGGGATATGTAAAGTGGGTGGAGTTGGTGCACCTCTGTAATACCAGTGTATATACATGGTACAGTAACTCCTCAGGAACTGCCCACTTAATATAAAGTGTACCATTCTGGACACCAATCATAGTTCATATGTAAAGCCTAATTTCCTGCCCGCTGCTGTGTGACATCAGAGTAATTACACGCTCAATCCAGAGCAATTGTCTATTTAATATAAAGCGTAACACTTTATTTATCAAAACGTGCTGTTAGCCCTGTTACACATTTGTAATTTCAGTACCAAAAAGTGTTACACATTTGTACCTACACACACCATTCTGAGGGGTGTTACATGTGTGTATTCACAGAAATATTACAGCTGTGGATACTATGTACCGGTGTGTACTTACACCGTGGTTACACACTACACAGGTATCAGGGACACTTCATATAAAGTGGGACCATAATAAACCCAATTATGAATATGTACTTACTACTGAACATAGCTGTGTATTTTAGTCCATCCGTGAAAAAAAAATAACATCAATGACATAATAACATCAATAAATGCAAAAAATTAAATTTAAATTATAATGTTTTTTTGTTTGTTGTTTTGCATTTGATACAAAAATGTGTTTAATTGTTGTCATGTCAAAATGCAAAGTAAAAAAAAAGAAGAAGATATGTTAGATAAATAAATAAATACAATAGGATGAATAAACAGCTGGTGAAATTCACTCAGTGGTTCTGTATTGGAGTTGCACAATGCTGTGCATTCATCAGTCCCCGACCCTGCCAAGCTCTGCAGAGGCGCTCTGGAATCTGACAGCACATGTGAGGGAGCTGCTGTGATGGAGTTCTGTGTATTGTTTGTAGTAAGAGTGCCGCCTCAGGCCCGACAGGTCTCTTTCCTTCTGAGCTGCTGTTCTGATGCGCTTCCCGCTGTCATTAAATACGCAGGAGAATCGTATACGAACCCTCGCTGTCCTGCACCGTTACGGATCATATGCACAGGCACTGCTGACAGTCAAAGAGCATTCAGAAGCAGCCCGACAGGGGAAGCACAAAAACTGACAAGCGCTCGCTCAGCCTCATGAATTTAAACCAGGACTTGAGTTAGTTGTGTTCCAGGAGCGGTTGATAATGTTCTGGTGAGCCAGCAAAACCCTGACGCAATGAGATGAAGTAAAGCTGAAAGGTAAACACACCAAAAAAAAAAAAAAGTGTAAATCTCAATGGATATCAAGAAAAAGGAGTTTGACTGACTTTTTTAGTCAGCGTCTGTACAGATGAAGTGAATGGTTTTAGCCCATTGCTATGCAGTGTCTAGGATGTTATGACTGGCTTTACTTGATGCATTAAGTGACTGTTTGTAAGGGCATTGTTTTGCTCTAAGGTTTGAGCATTTTGTAGCTCTATGATGTTGCTAAGTGTTCTGAATAGTTCACTCAATAACTCATTGTGATACAATGTCTAGGATTTTCTGATTGCTTGCCAGGCCGTTACTATGCAGTTGCTAAAGTGTTTTGAATGTTTTAACTTGTTGCTGTGCAGTGTCTAGACTTTTATGGCTGGTTGCTAGGGTGTTGCTATGGATTTGCGATTACCTTTATTGATTCGCCTTAATTGTTTTTCTTTTTGTTGCTTGTTTTCCGTTGCTCACCCTCAGCCCACCATCTGTGCGCTGGTCTCGCCACGAGTCTGCCAGCTTCCATCGGCGTCATGGCTGGAAGATCCCTCAGCTCCGCCTCCAGCCTCAGAGTCCCGGACTCCAGCTCGTCCCTCTGACCCGTCGGCTCCACTATGGCACCTCCCTCCTCTCCACCGTGGCCCGTCAGTCCACCAGCTCCGCCAAGCTCCATGGTGCCTCTGGCTCCGCCTTTGTCTGTCATCAACCAGCCGCCGCCTCTGGACTCCACTCCTCCGGCTTCTCCTTGTCCCTCCGTCCTGCCAGCTCTGTCAGGCTCCTCCCTCCCTCCAGCTCCGCCTCAGTCCGCTGTCACTCCGGCTCCACTGCGGCCTTCCGTATCCCCGTCTGCGTGTCAGTAGCCAGCACCATCTGCTCCGCCCTGGCCCTCCAGATCCTCGCCGTCGGCCTGCATCATCAGCTCTCCAGATTCTCCTCGGGCTTAACACTGGCTGTTATGGCTGGGTTCTGGGTCCCTCCGGACTCCTCCTGCTCCGGAACCCTCCTGTTTCCTCCCTGGCTTCTCCCTCCGTCGTCTCTGTTCCTCGTCCTCCTCCCAGTTGCTCGGCCATCTCCTGAACCTCCCTGACTTTTTCTCATGTCCCTGTGTTTGGTTACGACGGGAGGGGGGCGGACTGTCACGCCCCGGACTGTGTTTTGTTTAGGTTTTCATCTCCCCATGTTCTGTCTTTTTTAACCTAGTTTCTGTCTATTGTTGATTATAATCAGGTGTTGATTATGTTGTTTGATGTCTGTTGGTGTGGATACCCTGCTTGCCTGTTTCTTTGCACTTGGATTATCAAAAGGATTAGTATCACAAGAGCTTTGTATCTGCCTCCTTGCTTCGTGACACTCAGCCTAATGTATCTATATAAAACATTTGTATTTATTTTTCTTTATACCAGGTCAAAATTGGAAAATAACACACCTCCCCTCAATAAGACACATGATCTGAGGAATCAGTAATGCTGTAGCACATCAACATTGTACAAGCAGTACAAATAATAATGCTAGTCTTAGCTAACAGCGATCCACTGAAATGCCGTCATTTCTGCTCCAGCCCAGTGTTAAAGAGACAGCTGTCATCAGACCACACAACAGCCGCCGATCGATATCACAACATGTTTTCTTCATTGCCTGACAGCAGGTTTCTTGAGATAAACCCACAGGTCAGGCGTCCATATAGGATACTTGATGCTCACTCAGCAAGACCGAAGAAGGAAAAGTTCACCATGACTGAAGAATCTGGATGTTTCTCATAAAAATCCTGTGGAGAAATAAAAACAGACACAGCTGCAGCTGTATGGTGAGAAGTGTTCATAGTGAGACTGATTTGGATTATAATTTTGATTTGAAGTGAACCTGAGCACAGTTTGAGACATTGTTGACATTAAATACAGCAGGACTTTATTTTGGCTGAGCTATTTCAATCAAAGAGAAACACTAAATATATATTTTTTTCATAACTTTTATATGAAAAAGGAATCCTGTCGTTTACTGATAGCAATACATATTATGTATTGTTTATTTTACAAAATCACAACTTCTCGTGTTCCTTTCATTTGTCCCAGCCTCGTAGTTTTCAATTTGTCAGAATCATCTGTCAGCGCAAGCTGTGATATGAATGAAAAGGTAGTTATTTTCCATCCCTGCAAACCTCTAATGGAACCTTTAATTACATCGCATGTCAAATTGCCCTTAATATCAGTGGCAGGTCATAATTTGTTAGTCTGACATTGAAGTCTCCAAATTTCCTCTGCAATTTACTGAGAATTCTGCACATTGTGTTTCTTGGTTAACTCATGAATAACTTATTGGTCTTATTTCTCAGTCTTTGTTTTGATACTGGATTATATTTGCAGTAAATATTCGAGACATCATGTTTGATGTGTTCAGTCATTGTATATGATCACCTAATAATTTACTGAATTACAAACCCTCAGTTGTGTGGAGTGGATGGAAATTATATCAAAAAATAAAAACACTTTTCTGACACGATGCATTTGATATTTAATACCACTGAGAATGTTATTAATATCTTTAATAATTTCTCATTGTTAAATGTAGCTTTATAACAACAAAACATAAAATTAAAAATTAAAATGAAAACATCTAAAACGCTTAAAGATAAAACAAAATTAAATATTGATAAAATATGAAAAATAAAAAAACAATAGAAAGTACTATATATTATATAGTATTATAGTGTATGTATATATATATATATATATATATAGAAAATTTATACATTATATACTTGTTTTTTAAATGTATATATATATTTATTCGAATATATATATAGAATCAAGGTTTCTTACAGTAATTGTGATTTGGTGATTATATTGCGACTATGATATGTTTATGGAGACACTGAATAATTTTGAGGTGTGAATGTTATATCTAGTCTGGCTCATACATGTCAAGATAAAGCTCATAAATCTGCTCTAAACCTCCTGAATGATGGTCTGAAGTCGAGATGGCATATCTGACTGTGCTTACAATGTCACCTAGATTATTGACGCTGAGACTTCATCTTTCCACAGTCTTTGATTTCCCAAAGCGCTTTATTTCCGTGAAATCCTTTAGCTTGTGCTCAGGCAAGCATCGCTACCTCTATTGTGGCTGCCAGGCTGTTTTGGGTGGACACTTGACTTGTTTGAGAAAATGTGCAAAAGATTTAGTTTGAAGGAGCTGCTATCTGGATAGACTATAGCGCTTACAGTAACCATACAGCAATGCACTTAAAAGTTCATACCCTGCAGGCTGTCTTATGAAAGAATAGAAATGGCAAATACTTTGAGATTTTCCTTCAAGGAGTCTTGTTCACTTTCAGCGCAGTCCTGCCTCTTGAAGAGTATCTCACAGTCCTGTCAGAAGATGCTGCCGCTTTCAATATCACTGAACATGTATGAACTGCCAGAAAAACGAACTCTTAACACCCCCTCAGTGTCACCTGCCGTTACTCCCAACGGGTTATGAAAGATGTGTTACTCCAGTGGGCACGTGGGATTTATTAGTGATTAATGACATAACAGCCTGCTGTCGTTCAGATACAGTCGCTCCTTCAGATACTCAGATGAGGCTTGCGCTGGGAATGACCCTTAAGTGTGCTGTTAGTATACTTCCTTTAAACTAAAATAGAAAAGTGTACTTTTAGTTTACTTTGTACAGTATCACTCCACTGTCGCTGACAGTTTGGTGCCATCTTGCAGCTGGAAATGCTTAACCAGGAGGACTTCAACATTAATTTCAGTGTGTACGGAAAAAAGCGCAGGAGTGATCACATCAAGTACGCTCGAGGGTTTGATACGACCCAACCCTACTCTGAACAAACAACAACAAGACACAAAGAGGTCTTGACTTGGCTCTTACTTGCCTTAAGGTGCTTTCACACCATACCCTTGTCTAGTTTAGAAATCTAGTTTACTTGCTGACAAATGCATCAAACAAAACTCTGAGTATCTTATTTGTTGTCGCTGAATTTAAGATCTTGACGGCCGGACTGTGGGTATATGTGGTCTTGATCATGAGAAACAGGTAGTTTTAGGATGTTGTTATTGCTTGCCCAGATGAGTTAGCAGTTTTCTTTCTCTCCTCTTGCGTGATGTATCTCAGTGAGAAACAGCTGTTGAGTGTTACAGCATTTGATGATCATGTGCATTTGTTTTGACAGTTACCCGGTGACTCCTGCTCCCGCTGAACCCCCAGAACACACGCTGCATCCCGGCTCACAAACGATCTGCTCTGAACAGCATGCGTGATTAGTTAGTGCTTCCCAAGCGAATGTACATCCCGCAGTGAAAACATTGTTATTATAATATATTACTTCCAGTGCATTTCATTATATTGCTCACAAGCTCTTTCTCCAACAGAGGATGTTTCAGATTCTGATGGTTCTCTTTAAAAAAAAAATTTGAATAAAAGTTTAAGGTCTCTATTTTTTTTGTCTTTACATTTTGACACAATTTTAATTTATTTTTTCTTGTAATTTTAGGAATAAAAAGTCAGAATTGCGAATTTAAAAGTTTTTTATTTTCTTTTTATTACATTTAGTTATTTGTGTGGTGTAAACAAGATTTTTTCCCTCAGAATTACAAGTTGATATTTATAGAAATTCGCAACTTACTTTATTGTAATTCTATTGTAAGTCTATTCAAACTTAATTCTAAGAAAATAAGTCAATTACTTTGTTTTATTTCTTACTCAGAGGTGGAAACAACCTCCATAGAAGTGTAAGATTTGTGCTAAAGTCAGAGTTGTGCGATAATAAAGAAAAAGGAACCTTTTATTTTTTTCCTTGGGGAAACAAGCTTGTCATAACTGTGACTGTGATCACAGTTTGGGCTTTGCTTCTCAGATTTAGTGAATTTATATCACACAATCTATCAGGTTATCCATAAGAATTTATATTTTTGAATTCAGATATTATTTTTCTCTCAGTTTTAAGGAAACAAAATCTGAATTGTGAAGTGTTAACATGCAATTCTTAGACAAAAAAGTCAAAATTTTGAAATAAAACGCCACAATTAATTTAATTTTATTTAATTTTATTTTGTAATTCAGAGAAAAACATTGAAATTGTGAGATAAAAAGGCAAAAATGATTTATTTTATTTTATATAGTTCTGAGAAAAAAAGTAAAAATTGTATTTTATTTTATTTTATGTAATTTTCATTCAAAATTGGGAGGTAAAAAGGCCAAATTTATTATTATTTTATTTTATGTAATTCTGAGAAAAAAGTCAAAATTGTGAGATAAAAAGTCAAACTTACCTTTATTTTTCTATTCTATTCAATTCTATTAGTAGAAACCAATTCAGACTTTTTCTGACAGTTGCAGCTGCTTTGCAAAAGCCACAAAACAAGTCGTTTAGTCTAACAGAAGATGATCTGATATATTGATGATCAGCGTTGCAGTTTTGTTCAGCGATGTTAGCGGGACTGAAGCTGCGCTCTTCAACTTGAAACGTCTGCTAGATCTCAGAAATTCACTGACGCTGCCTCAAAATGACAAGTTTTGAAGGCTTCTTTAACACGGGACGGCGAGAAACAGAGACAGACAGAGAAGGATACGTGCTAATCACACCGAACGCCTGCCAATGCGTCGGCCCTTTATCACGCTCACAACGGGGCCACGCTGACATTAAGCTCCATCACTGTCAGCGTATCAATGGAGAACACATCATCTATCACCTGACTCCAGAAACGCCAGCTCTCCTCTACAGCTGATACCACAATCCCGTTTCTTCCTCAGTTCAGCCAGAGAGGAAGAGCAGAAAACGAGCCGGGTTTTATCACGTAATATAAAAGATAAGAGACCGAGAGCCAGCTGAGAAAGGTCAGGCTGAGGCGGTTAAGCAACAGGATGAACAGACAGTGAAGGTCACAGAGATGCTGGATGAGATCCGCTTCACTATAATGACATCTGAGACCCTGAGTTTAATTGTGCCACTGCGATATCTGTCCACCTTTAGGATTCGATCCCACTGAAGCTTCTGCCGAGGAAAGTTTCATTCACTTTTATCCTGTAAGAGATGTTTTCACATGGCAGTTAGGAGATGGTCCTCTGACCTTGTGCGTCTGACTGATATTTACATACGCCGTTTAGTAGCAGATGCTTTTATATAAAGTTTATATTTAGATCAACACATTAAAAATAGTGAAGTGTTGATTTTTATGAGAATTTGTTCAAATGTATTTTATATCAGATGAAAATACAATTTAAAAGAACAGCTTTAGAAATCTTTTGCAATGTGTTTACTGTGACTTTCGATGAATTTAATGCATCCTTTCGGACTTTTACGGCACGTGTGTATCTGTGAATGAATCCTTGAGTTGTTTGCGGGTCGTTTCTTCACACTGATCTACAACTGCTGCAGATGTGGCTCAGTAATGGTCTTCGTCAAGCGTCTCAGCGCTTTGATGTTTGCAGAGCTTCTCTCGGCTCCAGAGCTCATGTACTCATGCATTTTGCCTCGAGCCACTTTATGCAGCGGTGCTCTGTGAACTCATGGACGAACTCCTCACTCACACCGTCTGCTTTCACACACACTTATAATGCGACCTCTGCCCTGGAGCTGGTGTAAACCCCATACTGTGACTGTTAATGCCATCATGCTCATCTATTAGAAATCATGGCACAATAACACATGCAGGCTTAATTGTGCTTTAAATGCATCGACACAGATCTGTATACAGATGATGTGTTTATGCTTCCATACAGTCAGTGTTCAATAAATAAATAAATTGCTCAAATTTCTTGTAGTTCAGTAAGTTAGCTTTGATATTAAGTTGATGTTGCTTGTATATGGGCTTTAAATGTGGCTTAATCAGTCAGAATTATGAGGCAGCGATCTGCTTAATAATCTGGATTTAATGCCTTGTGTTTTTCTGTTTGCTTTTCAAAAGCTGTCAGAAAAGGATTTTGATTCTGTGCCACAGTGTTTCCAGCAGCTTGACCAAATGTTAAATAAGTCGTCTCTCATCTAATCCGACCACTAGACACTGATTCACCTCGTATAACACCTGGATGTGACCAGAAACTGCCCTCAGCATCCTTCTTAAAGAGATATTACACACACAAAAATTGATGTTCAGTCAGCATTTACATTTACATTTTTAATAATGTTGCAAATTTCGTAAATGTAAAATCATCACACCACCACAGTTAAAATAACAATCAAGTACTTTACATGTGCTTTGGGATATTAGTTAACAAAGATTTTGCAAGTGCACTTCTTCTGGATTTATTTATTTAATGTGAGTACTTGTGCAGGTTTGGAACAACATGTAGGTGAGTAAAGCTATCCCTTTATCCACCCAGCTCGCTTTTAAAGTTAGACATAAAACACTACTTTTATAAATGTACCCTAAACTGTGAAAAAATCCCCCAGCGAACCTGAGAACTAGCGGAGAACTGCTGTGGCTTTATGGGAGCTCTGATGAGGTGCTATTAGCTTCAGGTGCCTCATCAGAGTCTTTGAGCGAGGCTCAGTATCTGTGCCGCCCGCCGCCACCCGAGGGGTAATAGCTGGGTAGCGGGTCATGATGACACAGAGAAGTAGATCCTGCTTCACATTCGCCTCTAAGCATCACACTGATCGCAGCTCTTCCCGCCGTCTCCAGACACGACTGCACTGAAGTCTGACACTCGTTACTGCTCCCAGCTTCTTCCTCGACTCTGGAAGACTATTTGGAGGTTTAAGTGAAGTCGATGAAGTCATTTAAACTGATCAAAAGTGGCAGTAAAGACATTTTTCAATGTTGGAAAAAATTTCTGTTTCAAATAAAAGCTGTTCTTTTGAACTTTCTAAAATGTGTCACTGTTTCCACAAAAACTGTTTTCAACACTGATCATAATCAGAAATGTGTGTTGAGCAGTATATTAGAATGATTCCTGAAGATCATGTGACGCTGAAGACTGGAGGAATGATGCTGAAAACTCAGCTGTGCATCACAGAAATAAATTATATTTGAACATGCGTTCATATAGAAAACAGCTTTGCTCAATTGTAATAATATTTCACAATTTTTCATGTTTTTACCGTTTTTTATCTAAAATACATGTGATGAGGCGGACTTCTTTCAAGTGTCAAGTTCTTACTGACGTCAAACGTTTATGTATGTTATAATATCAAAACACAATTATACAAGTTGCATAAAATTATTGGTAAGGGTCAAAGGTCATGATGTATTCCAACGTTACATTCAATGAGTGTAAAATCATTATTTCACTTAAAAGCTACTAAAAAGCTACTTAAAAGACAATGATGCTGAACATGTAGCTTTGATCACAGCAATAAATTACATTTGAACATATTCACTATTTTAAATAGGAGTAATATTTCACATTGTTAAGTTTTTATGTTTATATTATTACTGTTTTTTTGACCCAATAAATGGAGTTTGAAGAGCATAACGTGTACTGAAGTATGCAAAATATGCAATAAAGAAAGACTGACATGTTTTTTTCATAGCATACTACAAAAATGTTATAATAATCTGCATTTCTGTGAAACAGGCACAGAAATCACCAGTTGTTACCCTTCTGTTTTCGGTACAGTTATCCGATTTGAGAACATTTATTTTACAAACAGCCACTTCAAGACATCCTAATGTAAGATTTTTGCATAGGTTAAACCTATTAAATGCAATTCTTTCTTTGCTGGTTAGTTTGCTAATATCAAAATGTAATATTTAGTTCTTCAACATCAGCTTCTTTTTTTAATGAGTTAACAGACATGATTTACACCTGTCAGAACTCAAAGCATATGGATGACGCACAGCAATAAAAAGAAAAATGCATTATTATCACATATTAATAATGAGCAGTTTTCATCCCCGGAGTTTCCGCTGTTGTGTTTCTCCTGCATCATTGTGAGCAGATGGAGACAGACTCAGATTCGACTGGACAGCTGCCTATAATTGATAGACCAGCATCTGCTGTACTTCAGGATTCATCTGCCAATAGTCATTATATTGAAGGAGAATATCCCCAGCCTTCATTCAGTGCAGGAGAATGATGGACACGTTTACACACTCTACATCATGTCCTCTGTCAGCTCTTGAGAACGGGTTTGCTTCAGGTTTGGTCCTGGGAGGATCTTAGTGTCTGTCACCTCCAAGTCATCCTGCTAAACTCCTGTTTCTCAAATCACAACTATAGAAATATTAAAAATATGTTTTCAGAGCTTGAATGGATTAACATGCACAGATGCACAATGCTTATCTTGGTCTGCACCTGTAGGAGTTTACTCGTGACGTTAGACTCAGCTCATTTCCATTCCTTCATCTGACATTAAAAGCAGCTTTTCATCTGTATGGAGCTCATATTCTTCTTGTAAATCAACATTTGGTTGTTCAGGTGTTTCTTCTACTATAGGAAACTTTATGTTACCCTTTCAGTCGAATCACTTCGACGTTACATATGGGATCTCGCATGAGAGACCAATCGCCTTCGAGTCTTT
>JAUMHR010000042.1:17561545-17574371 GCA_032361145.1 Enteromius fasciolatus | reverse complement strand
AAATTGCGATATTTTTGCGATTGCGATTAATTGCACAGCCCTAATATATACACACATGTGCATGTGTCAAAAATGTTGTCCACATCAAAAGAAACTCACAAAAGTCATTTTAAGTAAATAGAAAGCACTTTAATTGAAAGTAAAGCGTCTACTTCAAGGTTTTAAGTTTTTGGAGAATAAAATGTCGAAATGGTTGCAGTTATTTTATTATCATCATCATTCGGTGTAACAATATTTTTGTAAAAATCCAAACAACATGCTTATTCTGACTTGCATGTAAATAAAATATGTAAAATAATAAAGGAAGCATATACATGTATTAAATGAGTATCTCCTAGGATAGTGGCACAAAAGTCAAATTACAACTGATTAGTATTTGGGGTGAAAGTAACTGATCTTTTGATGTGTTAGAAATAGATTTTTGTTGTAAATACGCCTGACAAGATTATCACACTGAATGACATTTTAGTGGCTACATTTTTTACATTTTATAATTACATTTTTGATTGTTTTATTAGTGTAGCGCTATAAATATGAGGCCGTGGCACAAGACGAAAACAGACTAGAGCAATGCGAGTCCACATGAAGACCCGAGCTGTGATAATTAGCCACACGTGTGATTTTAAGATGCTGTCAGAATTGAGCTCATTACGGTAATTAAACAACCAGAGCTCATCTCTGAACAAGAGCAGCGTGGGATATGAGGAAGGTGCTGACGTATGCTCCCCTCTCTGCTGAAGACAGGACGCTTATGATCTGTTTCAAGTCATTTCACACATTAATATTTCATGGGAGACTGCACAGACGCAATAGAGATTATATTTGCGAGAAAAGCTGCATTTGAACTTTGACCTCGATGATTGCACTCATTTTATTGCAGAGGTTCAGTGGGGGATATTCAGATAACCAGACTTTTAAAGCCAGCGTCTCGCATAAATGTATTACATAACATGCACTTAATACATGATGCAAATGCTTCTGCGTTCAAGACACAACTGAGAAATAAAATGCATTCTGTGAAGTCTGTAGACACTTTTGCACTTTTTTTTAGTGCAAAATAATAATCCGTAGCCTAACGAACACCAATGTTTGAGCAAATATTACACAAACAAAACAAATGATTATAAAACGAATAAATGAACACAACAATTTTCCTGTGAAAGCATGGGCAGTGGTTACAGTCGGGGCGTGCCGGCAGGCTGAGAGAGGACTACCAGCTCTTAACTGCAGCTTTTACCAAAACACCAGCTCTGTTTGATTAGAACTCATTCACACACGTCTGCTTTATATCTTCATTTTCTGTGTTTTCTATTATCTCTGCTTAATCCATCTATTTGTTAATGCAGGACTGTAAAGGCAGTTTTCTACTGCAGAAAAACATACTCTAAATATTTGTATGACTATTTTTAATGTAACCAAATTGTATGTTCATTTAATTATTAAAAATATTATAACATACTAATTTATACATGTTTTCTTATGCAAGATTTTTTATTATAAATAAAAGACGTGCATGGAAGCCGTTCTTCAGTCAAACGCAGATTAATCAGTGAGCTGGCCTGATTCAGTGTCTGCGGTCAGATGAGATGTTGATAGGTTTATTGTCAGAATCACATCAAGTCCGGAATAGCTCTTCCTGCAGTGAAAGAGTCTCCCGTCTCTCACGTCAGAATCCGGACACATGTTGAGAGCTGTTTTGGTTTTTAAGCGCTGCTCAATCTGTGCAGATCTTGTCTCCTGACACTTTTTTCACCAGTGGAGCGTCAAAATGAATGAAAAACATCTAGTTGGATTTGTTTGCGCTTTTGTCTTGTCCAGATGTTCACAGATGGACTGGAGTGGTTTGGATTACTTTTGCATTATTGTGATGTTTTGACTCTCATTCTGACGGCACCCATTCACTTCCATTGATGAGAAAAACACTTGATCTCGGATG
This sequence comes from Enteromius fasciolatus, assembly GCA_032361145.1. NCBI lineage: Eukaryota > Metazoa > Chordata > Actinopteri > Cypriniformes > Cyprinidae > Enteromius > Enteromius fasciolatus. The sequence goes on along the minus strand of JAUMHR010000042.1, from coordinate 17,572,435 downwards.
GCCTGAGGGTGAGCGCATTTTCAGCACATTTCCTTTTTCAGCTGAACTATTCCTCTAAGGGCAGATTTTTTTACTTGAAAAAGGAAACTGAGACAAAAATACTAGTTATTTCTTTATTGTAGGAAAGCACATTTTTATCAGAATAATGCACCGCTTGTTGGAAACAATAAAAACTAAGCTGCATTGCTACTTTTATGTAGATGCTTGTACATCTCAAAGCATCATGAGTCCAGTCTACATGGACTGAAGATGCTCATATTAATACTCGCTTGACACACTCCCGCACGCACGCATTCGTTGGATAATATTCTCTTGAGTTATTACGAGAAGCTATAGCGTGATGTTCAAAGCGCTCGGAAACAACATTCAGACAACACTCCATCAGGTTCGAGCCTGAGAAGGAACATAATTCACTAGCTCCACGCTTTTCATTTGCATACAGCGCTGTGTTATTTGCATAGCGGCAGCGTTGGTAATTTGCATGCGAGGCAGAGAGTCGCTTCTCTTCTCTTCTCTGAGGTGATGCGCTCATGCCTCATCCAACTTTTCCCCATTTGTCTACAGCGCGCGCCCACAAACGCCTGTGATGATGGGGAACGCGGACTAGCTTAACTTACTCTTCATGTCTCTTTGGCTCCGTGCATCTATTAAAAATGCTTCGTTAGACGCTGGAGGTGACTAAAATGTTCCCAAAGCGAATTTGGTAACGTGGACTGTTCCTGCATGTTGTGCTTTGGGTTCTAGACGCAGCGTCCTGCGGGACAGAAAATCACAAACAAGATCTCGGCTTCGTGTTTCTCCTAGACAGCAAGACGATTACATGGAGAGCATCTCTCCTAGGAAATCTCCTCAGAAGAGATCTCAAGCGCGTCTCAAACTCTGCTCAGATTTGCCAAGCTTTACGAAAACAGAAGTACTTGTCAAGTTCCATTAATGAAGTAAATTTCAAGCATATTTTCTTAGTAGTTTGTAGTTTCAACATACAAGTAGTGCGCTCGTATATGGATTATTTCAACACTTCTTGGGACTAAACTAGCCTGCAAACGTAAACATGTATTTTTAGTGTGGATTTTGTGCAGTGTTTTAGTATTGCAACAATAGAGGTCAAGTACTTTTAGTCGTAAAATGACTCTTAAACGCTAAGATCAGTCGTGAAAGTCGGTAAAGAACTAGTTTTGTGCTTAACGCTTGTTACCGGTATGCATTTTATTAATTTAAAAAACATTTAGTCTTTAGAAGTGGTGAAATGGTACACATACAGGCATACTATTAAATCATTAACTCTCTCTCTTATTAATTAATTCTTGTTATCACTAGTACCCGATGTCATTACAGAACAAAAAATGGGTAATTTAATTTTTTTATTTTTTATAAATAATATTAAAAAAAAAATAATAATTAATATATTATATTAATTAATTAATATAATATAAAAAATGAATAAAGTATATATTAATTATATACAAATGCACCTACTACCAGCCACCAAAAAAAGTCTCTGTCCCTCTGTGGACACAACAATTTTAAAGACATGCTCCTGAGAGATCCCTTTATAGCCACTTGACCGGTTATTCAAGCTAAAACTCCATTAGACACTTAAAGTATGATTACTGCCAGCACTGACGAAATTAAGTTCCTGTTTTGTGCTTCTGAAAGGTTTTTCTAGATCTTTCCGGCTGTTAGATCGCGCTCGCTTGAGAAGTGCGCTAATAACCCCTCGCTTAAGTGCGGCCCTCGTCTCGGAGATGAAATCAGCGTACGGTACAGCGTTATTCGCGAAGCTTTTATGGAGTGAAAAGTGGAGAGAGTTGAGTGGTTAACTGGGTTTGATGATTCTAATGCAGTGAGATTAGTGACATTTAGGGCTTTCTGAGAGATTTCTACAGGTTTCAACACTAAAATGAGTCAAGAAGGGCATTGTTTCTGTTGAGGTTGCATACGGCAAAATATTTTACATATGTATGTTTAATACACAATGTCTGCAATGCATGTAGAAAAGAACTGAACGCAAAACCAGTCAGAATCAAGTGAGCTCAGAAATGTTTTCTGTGTTTATTCAACAAGCAGGATAATGCACAGACAGACAAAATAAATACAGAGATATCGATCAGGATCCTGATGTGAAGCGGAGTCACTGTGCTCTTGTTCTGTCATATAATAAAATAATTTCTCATATCAATAATTCATGTGCTTTTTTTATTTGTTAGAGGGTAGATGATGCTGGTCACTGTTGTGGTTTATGTGTGTGTGTGTTTTCTGTAAGCAAACTCGGTTTTAGTAAGCAGATAAATTACGTTTTATGTGTAATTTAAGAAGTCATGCATTCATTTGTACAAATTATATGTAAACTAATACAGCCTTTTATGTGAAATACTATAATATTAGACCAAATGACATATGTGTTTCCTTTAGATATCCAGCTAGATTGCAGTTATTTTAGAAATTGCTTAATGTGTGTCATTAAATACGGCGCATGCATTCTGTAATGTATGTCCTTAAGTAAATGCAAGAGGTAATTGTTCTGAGAATATATGGAATAAGAATTAACTACACAAGAGATGATGCATTAAAACATTTCCCCTGGTGTTTTAATGCTCGTGATGTAGTGGACTGTTACTGGCCTCTTTGTGGTGATAAATATAGACTGTATTTGGAGAATAAGAACTGCTATACGTTGTGATTAACTTAGAGAGTTCACGACGTGGTGCTGTTCAAGCAATTCTAATTAGGGATGTTAGCATATAACATAATATCTGCGCGAATAAAACTGCTTTATTGGTGCATCTGAACTTATATGAGGCACTTTCTATAGATGTTTGAAGTAGGGCTGGGTTTCTTGATTTTCAACCACAAAAGATCCAATAGTGTCACATAATTTCATATTTATGTGAATTTTTGAATGAACAAAAAATTGGTTGTGTGACTACAAAATAACATGCTACTAATGTGTAATACGTGTAATACACATACACACAATGTACTAAACTTACCAATATATAGAATTACATTGAAGTGCATGGTTGTAATTCGAGATTGAATCAAATCTGTCTCAAAACACATCCCTAGTTTTATGAATGTTTCGCTAACATTATCGTTAAGTTATAAAAACATTATTTTTGAATCAGAATGTCCAACATGTAATACATGCATTACAATTTAAAATAAAACGAACGTTTTAAAACATCCCATTTCAAACTTAAAACCAAGTTTAAGAAAAGAGATGAAATGAAATGTGTTGGTTTGAACAAAAACGATACACAGGCTGAATGAAAATGTAACTTTCTGGCAGCAGGTGGCGCTCATGAGACATATTGCGGTCTATATTTTGTTAGGCAGTGTATAAGGGCATCAACGTGTGCTTAACGCTAGACAGTATTTACCCTATCAAGCCCTAGCGCGTGTCCTGAAGGAGTTATGGGACTTCCCAGGAAAATAAAAACACGGATGGTCAGAAACAGAAGGATCGGAGACAGTATAGATCATAATACAGTAGATCACGCATGTAGATATACCCAGTCCCTATTCGTGGCAGGGACACGTTTATTTCGTTATTTAGTTCTTTAAACTAAGATGCATCCAATTGAAATAATTCGTTTAAAAACGTGCTGGACTTACAAAAATAATGAAATAAATGTGTCCCTGGCACGAAAATTAAATTTAATTATGTGACTAATGGTACGTTCACACCAGATGCGATTTGCACAAATAAATCGCATAAAAAAAATAAATTTGTTTTGTGTATATCTATTGGCAAACTTTGGTTTAATGAATCCAGTATTTATTTCCTTTTTATAAGTACGAAGATGTGTCGTACAGCTCCTCCACATGCAGCGACGATGATTTCGTCCTCTTTCCGCTTGCTAGTAATCACGTCACTACAAGAGCAAGCTCCTGATTGGTTAACGAGGCACATTTTTGCCAAAGTTCAGATTTTTCAACTTTCGCTCCGCAGGTTGTCTAATCGCGTCTGTGCATTGACTTCACATGTAAATCACTCGTAACGCTTCATTCACGACTGGTGAGAACGCAGCATAACTCACGAACTGCCGTGAGACTGGGTTGTGTGGATCGTGTTTTGACCATGAATCTGATCGTGACGAAGATTGGCTAGTCAGCGACGGAGATGTGTTTACCGACGCAGACGCATCTCTAGTTAAGTCATGGATCAATAACCCGGCCATATGAATATGAAGGTGTATGTGTGGGATCTATATATAAAAACGTGTGTGTGTTTAAAGTTTGAAAGCAGAGGCCTGGTTCTTTATTTTGATATATAATATGTTCATATACTGTATGCATTGCAGAAAATGTTTTTAGGTGAGAATCATTAAAAATGCTGGCGGTGGCTGGCAACGCTGGCGGGTGAAGAGTTAAGATTACTGTAAGGATGTTAGTTTAGAGAAGGTTTGTGCCTTCAGCTGTCTTTCTCTGACACAAGGTAAAGAAGTTAACACTAATTCTCTCTTTTCTCTTTCTCTTTCATGTTCGGTGCTCGTCTTAATTGCCGTCACAGGTAAGTCAGCGCTCATTCACTTATTATTCACATCATAACACGGCCTAACGATGACTTCCAGAACAACATTTACTCTCACGCGTTGCTGGCGATACGTTGAGTGCACTCGGTAAAAAACGAGCCAGTGAAGAACGAAGACGGATGCGTGGGATCTGAGATAATGTGTTTTAGATGTGTTTGTTCTCTGCTTGACGTTGAGTGATTTGGCTGCTCATAAATCATGAAGGGTTATGAGTGAGAGACGGCCGTGTTCACTGATCAGGGACCTCGAGGAGTCGTCTCAATCGTCTAAACACAGCGTCTTTACGTTCTGCCGTGTGTTTCCGTTCGCTGCTGTCCGTGAATAACCACGTCTCTGGCTGTAAGTGTGAGATACAAAGCCGAAGTGAAAGTGGGTTAGTCTATATCGTACCGTAAATTGGATTTGAGAAACAACTCTTGAAAAGAGGTCACAGAAGATTTTACTGTACCTCTCGTATCACTGAAAGATAGCTTAGGAAGGATTTCTTTTGAATATCTTAGTTTTCTTAAATCATGAATGAAATCAAAACTAATTATTTTCTACTGCAGATTTTGACCTTTGTAATATTTAATCAAAAAGATTACTTCGAATAAAAGTGCATGTCATTTCTAAAAAAAATATCACTGAATGGCAAAAACAATGTTTTCTGATTTGATTGATTCATTTTTGAGTTGCTTCTGAATTGCTGCAAGGTTAATTTTTATTTTAATTTTAGTTTAGTTAAGTTCATTGGTGATTTGTTTACATATTCTATTAATATGTAATATAATAATGTATATTCTAAGATATAAATATTAATATAATATTACCAATACTATTATTAATCCATAAATTATTTGTATTTATTTTTTGTTGTTATTGTTAATTTACATATTCTATTAATATATATATATATATAAAAAAAAATATATATATATATATATATATACGTTACCACGGAGATAGAGCATAATAATTCAATAAAAATTCACACCCATGAACTGAAAGTGAAATACATTCAGGGTTAATAAAGCAGCAGCGAGGACATTGACGATGACTTTTAATAATTCAATCTATCAAGTGGTCAACAAGATGGTCCGTACAGACTTTAATACCGCTCCTGTCAGGAATTTATACTCCTCTGCTGTCATTTTGCTTCTCAGGAGTAAGAAAGGTTAGTTTTTATCCCCAAAGATTGCACATTACCCTGTTAAGTGCCTTTTTTTACTGCTTCCCTCCATCATTTGGGCTTAAACTTTGCAGTAAATGTATAAAAAGGCTCTTTAAGCGCCCGGGCGTTTTGAAGGCTCTGATAATGGCCCGTCCTCAGACGTCAACTCTTCAGTGAGGTTCCTGGACCTTAACGATGCCAACTTTATATCATAAAGAGTTCTTTAACATGGATATTAGGGAAGGTGGGAAACGAAATGAAAGTGTGTTTGGCAGGGGCTCTGCTCGGCTTTGATGGAAGTGTTGGCAGGAGACTTTCTTCCGTTTGCAAAGCGCTTCGTTGCTTTCTGACAGACCTGCATCGATCCGACATAACTTATATCTGCTTCCAGCACAAATGACCCAAAAATTACCCACACTCAATTTTTCTGAAGACAGATATCTTAGAGAGCAGGACTGCTGATATATATCATATCGCAACACTAATGCAATGATAGTAAAAGCACATAAAAACTGTTGTTTTAATAATATCAGGTGTGTGCTTCCTTTAGAAATGATTGAGTTCCTGAGTTTGAATTGAATTTGATCTAAAGGGGATAATTAAGATTAAACATATATTTATTTTACACAACTATTTCATTTATTATTTCATTTAAGTACTATATGAAAATAAAAGCATAAAACAATTAAAATAATTGATTAAAATAATTAAATAAATACATAGACTTGTTTAAATTGTTTAGATTTATAAATGAATAAATACAAATTCTAAGTTGTAAATAGATGTTTAACACAAAACTACTTTTTAAAAAATATATATATTTTTTTTATTTCAAAATTGCATTTTTAGTTTAATATACTTTTTGGTTGTATTTGATTGTAAAATTTACAAGCGATTTCTTAAAAATGTCCACACATTTTTTAAAACGTACTGATTTTATGCAGCTTTTTGTCTTAGCGTGTTGATTATGAGTCAGTATTTTGGTTCATTTTAGAAATGTGTGATTTAATTGATTTAATATCTCCTCGAAAAAGTCTCTGGCTGATTGGACTCGCCGTTCTCTCTAATGGCTTCATGGAAGAATAAACATCCGCTTCTCCTTTTCATAAAAGCTTCTGTTTTAGGTGCAGGAATGAAAGCAATATTCAGCTGGTTATTTGATTTAATAACTTCTAGCAAAGTATTTATCTGGTTGGAATAAAATGTCCTTGACTTTTCCCTTCGGTTCACTCTAATGGGCAAAATTTATGAAAGAATAGACATTCACTTAAATCCTGCTTTAGTGTTTTTCTTCCAGAACAGTATTCTGCTGCAGATGGGTTTGGTTTGGAGTTTTGGATGGAGATAATAACGATCGCGACTCATTGATTCAGAATCGATGTCCAGGTGAAGGCTGCTAGCGATAAGAAAACGAAGGACACTTCAAAGACACTTGAGGCCCAAGTATCCCATGAGGCTTTGGGTTCAATAGAATAGCGGATGATCTTCAATGCTTCATTACTTTTTCACAACAGAATTGGGGCGATAATGGAAACGGCCGTAGTAAAGCTGGCCGAGGTTTTTATATGTGCTTAAATCTTTGATATGTTCATCTGAGGAGTACATTGGAGCAAATCCAATTACATTCTGGTCTAATTAAACTCACATATGTGCTGAAATATTGACGAATCTAACACACAGGACTGGATTCAGCTGACAGCGTGTCTTGTATCCGTTTGTAAACGTTCTGAATGAATGAATTCAAGAGAAATGATTGCATTTGAATACTGAAGCATTTGTGGATGGCTTTTTGTTTCAGTTCTTCGATATAAACGTCATTTAAACTGAACCGATAATTGAATCAATTCCTGAATTGAATTTGAATCAAACTCACATAATCCAGAATAAGTCAATTAAAAAAGAAGTGTTTCAATGTTTAATTTCTGTTTGTCTGTGTTTGTGTGCGTCCATGTTTGTATTAATATAATAGTTTAACCATTTAATTTAAAGCTATATTAGATATTCTTAAAATCTGAATATTTCTATGCTTTCTTAAGTGACAAAAACAAATGCAGCATGCAGTAGTTTATTTGCAGATTAGCTTTTTTCCTCTTAAATGTTTCTATAAGGAAAAGAATCAACAGCATCAAAAATGCAGGATTGTGGACATGCACAGGAAAATGTGAAAGACGGTAGATTCCTCCCCATGCAGCAGATGCATCTGGAGGCTAACGCAGGTTTTTGGTGACGTGGGACATTAGCGTCCCCTCGAGTCGACGCGACTGGGAGAGAAGAGATGAGGAACTCACATGTACTTGAGAAAGAGTCAAAACGCTCTCGCTGCACTGCCACGGGCTTCAATGAATCCCTTAGCCTCTCAGAAACCTCACAAATGGCCATTAATTCATCAATAATGCACAGCGGCAGTCAGAGCTCTTACTGAAGGTATGCTGATCGCTGAAGGAAGAGATTTGTTTCGTCGTTTGCTGCTTCTCTGATCTCTTCTCAGCTCGGCTCTGAATGATTTCTCAACAACATACAAGCATACTAGTCCTGTTTCAATTACTTGATGAGCTAAAATAACTGAAACTGAAATGAATAAAAATATATAGATGCATATAACAAAAAAACTGAAATTTTAAATAAAATTCAAATGAAAACAACACATAGAAATAAAATAAATCAGTAAAAATATTAATATATATATATATATATATATATATATATAATAAAAATATGTTTAGACACACACACACATACATATATACAGTATATATGAAAACATTTTTTATATCAATTTGAAAAGTAAAGTTAAAAAACAAAATGAAAAAAGTTTCCTAAATAATATCTCGCCAACACAACATAATTATGTGTTAATACAAATATTTTATGATTATTTTTTGTTGCATAATGCATACAGTTTACTGTGTAATAAAAAATAGTCAGTGACAAGTACAAGATTATATTTAACAAACTTAAAACATTCAAAACGTTTTTAAAATAAAAGTAAACATAAATTTTAAAATTAAATATTAAAATTCAGCTATTTTTGCCAAGGCAACATTTCTCATTTTAATTTAGTAGAGTTTTGCAGTATTTTTTTTGATGCACTAAAATAACGAAAACTAAAACTGAAATGAAAATAGATAGTGCAGTATGTTCTGTGGTGTTTTGTAAGGTTTAGTACGAGCATGTTGGTTCTCTTTCGGTGTAACAGGCCAGGTTTTACCCAGATCTCTCTGTGCACTCGCAGTCAGTCAGTATTAATGTGCTGAGAGCTCCAGTAGTGCGCTTTTGTTCTCAGTGTGCTGAGAGAGATTACAGCTGCAGAGAAGATTTTTCCTGTCGTTTAAAGAGAATAGCAGATAAATGGAGAAGATCAACTCTTTCAGTGAGTCGCTTTGTGCAGCGTTCACCTGAAGTGAGATCCGTCCCTGGAGATAAGGAAATGGGACGAGCCACACAGCGTCTTTGAGGAGTATTACATCACAGAAGACTCAGGGGGCAATTCTCACTTTTTTGGGCTGGGTTTGAACCATCCTCTGTGAAGAATAACACTGATGTGTGCGTGCAGACCGCTAGGTTACGCAGTCATTGAAAGTTTACCAACATAAAAGATTTACCTCATGCCGACAGAACCTGATTGTACATATCTGGGTCAAGCTTTGGGGGAGAAAGAAAACAATCAAAATGTATGTCATTTATTCATCTTATGTGTGCATAAATATATAGAGCAAATAAATAATGCAATAAATAAATAAAAATGTAGCATTGTTCTGTTTATATATATATATATATATATATATATATATATATAATGTGAAATTATATATTTTAATATAGTAAAGTAAATAGTGCAATAAATATATTTCATCAATATTTTTAGTATATTTTTGTAATAAATATAAAAATAAATATTTGTAAATAAAATAAGATAAAATATATAGTAATATACTAAAGAATATAACGCAATGAATAAATAAATTCCATCAATATTTGTTTATATATTTTTTGTAAATAAAATAAGATAAAATGTAAAATTATATTCTGCATAGTACACATAGTTTTGCCAAAAAAAAAAAAAACTTTTTAAAGAAAAAAAAAATCTTTTAGCTTTGCAATTATATTTGTTTGTGTATATGGATGTATGTATATATATATATATATATATTCATAATGAGAATGTGGGGTTCTTTATGTTGATATAATGTAAGAATGGAGAATATTGATATTGATATTTTTTACACTGACTGTTTTGGGTAAAATACGACCTGGGTGTGTTCTTGAGAGGTTTGGTCAGATTTAGACAGTTATGTGATGAATATGCCTGCGGAGAGACGCACAAACAGAAACATAATGGTCTGAAATAAGTCAAAGAGAGAGAGAAATGGCTCAGGATCCTGCGGTGAGATAAAGAGGGAAGCAGCGGAGAGAAAGCTCAGGAATAAATAGTTAACATCCATTTTCCTGCTTCCAGCAGCAGCACATCTTCATCCTCAGAGGTCTTCAGTTATTGATGGGCTGTCACACACTCCTGATAGCATCGGCACGCAAACACACACAGTGGGCTTGTTTTGGCTGATTCTCATCAGAGCTGCAGGATGCACACAGAAACACATATTTGCACACAAACCACGCAGATGTTTATAAACCTGAACACACACACATCTGAACAAATGCATCTCATTTTAATGGCCACGGACACACAGGAAGTCTTGTGAGTGACAGACGTTTTATTCATGGAAATCATGTCGTGTGTGTCTACTGACAATAGACTGCTTTTGAAGATATGTGTAGAATGATTGTAAATGTGAACATACACTTTGTTTTTTATCTCATAATCGTGACCTTCTTTTATCTCATAGTTGACTGCTGAGCTCAATAATGAGTTTATCTCATAATTTTGACTTTTTATCTTCAAATTTTGTCGAAAGGGTTCAATTTATCTCATTGTGACTTCATACCTCATATGTTTTATTTAGTTTCATACTTTCAGTCTCATTGTGGCTCTTTGTCTGATAATAATCGCTTAGTATCTTTTGTTTTTAACTTTTTATCTCCTAATGCTAAGTATCTTTTTTATCTAATGATTTTTATTTATATCATAATTTTGCTCACTTTTTGTGTATTAACTTAGCTTGCGTTTATAACTTTGTATTTCCTACTGTTGACAGTTTCCTTGTTTTTACTGTCATTGAGTCTCAATTTTGACTGTATCTCATAATT
>JAUMHR010000042.1:17520950-17532655 GCA_032361145.1 Enteromius fasciolatus | reverse complement strand
CGAACCGCACCAAGTAGGAAAACGAACTCTAGTGCGATTCAACCGAACTAAATGAGGCAGGTGTGAAAGCACCCTAAAAGCTACATTTAAAAAGGTTAAAACTGATTTTTGTGACTCTGTTGAAAAAAACAGCATATGCTGGTTTAAGCCTTTGCCATCACACGACCAGCATAAACCAGCTTCAGAATATCCTTAACCAGAATATGCTGAGGGGTTTCTGAATGCTCTGGACTGGGTTAAGGCTATCTCTATATATGCTGCACTGAGTGTTGCTCAGTCGCTGCCACCCTCAAACATGATGCTTAGATTTGAGCTTCATCAGACCAGACTAAGGGTCCTTTAGGTGCTTTTTAGCCAAGTTTTCATGTGTCTTCACTGAGGAGAGGATTGAGTCACACCACCATAAAGCCCAGATCAGTGATGTGTGTTCTTCTGTAGCTTTCTTCTATCTCCACGTATGATCATGGAGCCTCTCTAGAGTGACCATCAGGTTCTCGGTCATCTGCTCCAGAGTCAGGGGTCTCAAGCTACCTGCTCATGGTTTAGCTCACCAAGACATACTTGATATATTGGGCATGATGTTCTTATTATTATAATAATACGGTTTTACATTTTAATTATCATTAAACTTGTATTGGATTATTGTGACCTGAAAAACTCACAATAAATACTGCTCAGCTTTAATCAAAGTTATTAAGAGTCAACTCGCAGAGAAAACATGACTTAAGGCAAACTGAGGGAAAAAAATGAAAGAAAGACTGACTGAATTATTTGTATGAATGCATAAAATTAAACCGAAAAAAAATGCACGTTAAATTTTTAAAATGCACGTTAGCTTAAGTAGACTGTTCCACTGTAGTACTTCAGTATTTCAAATGTATGTTTGCATTTGTATGTTGCATTTAATTACATTTAAGCTTGGTATCGTTGTATTTTCAAAAAAGAAAAAATACTTCATACACAAAATACATTTGTATTTACTTTTTCCAAAGGTATTTAAATAAAAAATACAAACTAATATTTCAGATATATCATTTAAGAGATTTTCTAACGAAACAAAACAAGTATTGGGTTTCATTCAGCTGTTATTCATAATGTTTTGTATTTCAGATATGTTTGATTTAAAATATGAAATGTTTGTTTCACAAAGGAGTAAAAATAGCAGAAATGAGTCAGTAAAGAGTTATGCGTATCGAGCACAGATTGAGATGAGAGAAATGTGAGGTTACTGGCCTCCTTTGATGATATTGATTCATTTTGCAACATGGACACACTTATATTCCTGTTTATCTTTGTGAAGTTGCTCGAAACTATCTGTTGTGTATAAAGCACTATAAATACATGAGCCATAAACATGACTTGATTATGATTCATATGATCTGTGTTTCTCTCCTTCTGTCACAGCGGTGCTTCAGGTGTCAATATCACTGAATAAAGTGGAACTGAGTGTTGGAGAGTCGAAATTCTTCACCTGCACAGGTAAGAACCAAACCCTGCTGACATAATAACACACTAACACAAAAGACTAACACGGTTTTAAAATCCATCGCGACAGGACCTGAATGTTTCAGATGATTGTGGACTAAAATTTGCAATATTACTCAAAAGTAAATACACTAGAGTTCTAGAGACACACTAGAGATGTTTTTTTTTTTGTTATTTTTTTATAAGAAGTCTCATCTGCTAATCAAGTCTGCATTTATGTGATCAATATTGCAGTGCAATTGTGAAATATTATTGTAATTTAAAATATCTGTTTTGTCTGTGAATATGTGGTAAACTGTCATTTATTTCTGTGATGCGTGAAATATGTACTGTGAAATATACATGTTAACATTGAGAATATTAGAAAAACCTTTACAGTACTTAAATTATATGTTTTTTTGTATCAGTTTAGAGTTGTAATCATAGAAATATGAATATGATCTGAGTAAAGTGTGAAGAGGTTCTGGACAGAAAGTCATTTATTGTTTGCGATGTGCAATCATTATATTCCTTGAATAGAATAAAAACTGAATTGCAGTGGTTTGAAAGTCACCTGTTGGATGATTAACTTTCTCATCACCCGATTACACACAGACGAAGTGCTGTTACTATGACATCAAATTAATTTATTTCCATTGGCATCATTTCCAATGATGCCGTATCGTGAATGCATAAGCTCCCGCGAATTTTGCAGTGTGTCCGAGCTGAAAGCGGCTCGCTGGAGCTCTGATTATATATTCAAGAACAAGCATGAAGACACACACACACACACACACACACACAGATTAAATACAGTTTCTCATACAGACTGTTTTCTGTTTAAACATGACTTATTGTGCACGGCTTTCAGCCTTTGATTTGTTCTGAATGTGCACCTTTAACATGCATGGACACTTTCTTAAAATATTCTTCATATTTGTGCCCTTTAGTTGTAACTTTCTTTCTCACAGTTATGACTTGATAAGGAATGAGAATCAGTCAGCATGAGCATCTGTAAACCATTCATTTACCTAGATCAAGTAAAAACGGTATATATGTATATATACAGTAGTCAACATTTGAAGTGGAACAAAAAAAAATCAAAATTGACACGACAAAGACAAGAACACATTTTGGTTTTAGGACAACTTTGATAAGTGAATGTTTTGATAATAACATAGTTTCAGGAGAAGCGTGGCACGAATCACAGCCGGCTCCACATTACCTAATCAATCACCTCGTTAGCAATCGCCAATCACTATCTCCCTTCTTACTTTAAATAAACCAGTTTTCCTTTCATTCGCATCACGCTTTCATGCACCCTCCACCTCCCCTTCTCCTCGTAAGTCCACACCTTCCTCCGGGGGGCATGCGGAGATCGAGCCGGGCTCGAACCACTAAACCCCGCTTAGGGTTCAAGCCGCTAGGGTTCGGAGTCTGCCGATTTGCTTTATTCTTTACTAATGAGTAAGCGCAGACTCGTGAAAAGGTTTTGATCCACTTGTTGACTACTGTATCTAGTACTGTTCAAAAGTCTTAGGCCACTAGTATTTTCAGCAACAAAAATCAAGAAGAAGATGAAGAAAAAAACCTACCTGTGCACGTTATGACTTCAAAACAATATTAACATGCTGGGAAATTGTAAAACTGCTGCTTTTTAAGGTTACCATCGCACATATCCAGCTTCATATCTATGTGTTTTCACAGACGGTAGGTTTGTTCGGTAGCTCACGGAGTACAGAGAAGAGCTCCGATTCAATCCTGTGTAGCAAAACAGTTCAGATCGGTGTAAAAGGAAGTTGAAAAGACACCGTTGCATCAACAAATGTTTTATATCAGTTTTGCTTTTGTTGACACTATCGGGTAGATTTAGGGTTGGATTTAGCATAGAGCACACAAAAAGTGCGCAAAGGTACATATTTTTATGAGAGCAGGTTGGATAATCCAGCAGATGCTGTTTTGTCAATGCAACTCTTTCCTCAGCTCTCTCTTTCTAACTCTGTAACTCACTAACAAGCATTTCGCCGTCCCTCATTCGTGACTCGTCCCGGGACTCCAGCGCTCTTGGTGGGCCAAGAGTTCATACCCTTCTGATCATGGAGGGCCGGTGAAACAGACTCCCACACGGCTGCTTTATGACCTTCAGCCGGGCAGCTTTACAGAGCAGAGCACCTGGAGCTCGCATATGGCTCTCCTCATTAAAGCCATCGAAGCCAGAGCTAAAGAGCTGTCGCTAATCACAGCGTAAAGCAGATCGGAAGTGAGACATCGCAGGGCATTTTTCATGCATGCTTCTAGCTGTGTTAATAGATGGCTGTATGTTGATGTTTTTCAGCCATCGGTGAGCCGCTGAGTATAAATTGGTTCAGTCCTCAAGGAGAGCGCATCGTCTCCAATCAGAGAGTGATCGTGCACACAGAGGGCGTCCGCTCCAGACTGACCATCTACAATGCCATCATCGAGGACGCTGGGATATATCGATGCCAGGCTGTGGACGCCAAGGGACAAAGCCAGGAGGCCACGGTGGTGCTGGAGATTTACCGTGAGTTACCGCAGTAAAGACATGAGAGTCAGGTTTACAGAGTTGTAGCATTCAGAAAAACAAATACAAATAAAATTAAAACACATGATTTATTTAATAAAACATTTTAATATGTGATATAATATAGAAATTCAGCCTTTTAATATTTTATATTCAGCCCTTCAATAAAAAAAAGTTTAGAAAAAAATATTTATATTTATATATATATATATACTGTATATATAACGTTTATAACGTTATAAAAACGTTATATAAACGTTATAACATTTATAAAATCTATATTAATCTTGATATATACGGTACTATGCAAAAGTCTTAGGCCACTAGTATTTTTAGCAACAAAAATAAGTGGGTTATTTCTATGACTGGGGTTGAGACTGAAGAGAAGAGTGTGTTTTTCTCCAGCACAGAGAACCATTTTCTTGGTGTAGTGTGGATTTGACCGCGATGCAGGCTCATGCGATACCTCGATCCTCACGGCAGTCACAAGAGTAAGAGAAGGCCAGTCACTTGTTGCCAAGCAGGTTCTGTGACTGCTGGGTCTGATGGCAGCTGCGTCCTACTTCGTACCTATTGGCCTGCTGCACATGAAGCCCCTACAGTGGTGGCTCAGGAACAAAGGTGTTTTCCCAAGGGGAAGTCCCCATCTACGAGGAAACTATATGCCCTGAAATGGAAATTGTTTACTTCATGGTGCAGAGAATGCCAGCAGAATCCAGTTAACTGTCCAGTAGGTACAGTGCTGGAGGTCCTGCAGGCTAGATTTTCTACCGGGGTCACACACTATGAAGGTTTACGTGGTGGCAATTTCGGCTTACCACTCCTCTCTCTGTGGACACACAGTTGATAGAGACCCCCTAGCTATACGTTTCCTCCATGATGCACTGAGGTTGAGGCCACTGGTACGTTCACAGGTTCCGACCTGGGACCTGGCTGTAGGACCACACTTTTGCGAGCATGGTGTTCTTTGAGGAGAGTTGGTGACCTTCAGACCCTCTCAGTGGCCCCTTTCCATCTTCCTGTACCCGCGAGCAGGTTACAGCTCTATGTACCTACGATCACACCACAGCCAGCTGTACTACAGGCCTTCAGTCCTCCTCCCGTCTGAGAGCCTGGTCAGCTGCTCGTGTGCTGCAGTCCCCCCAGGAAAGAATTACCTGCGACCAGGCAGACTTACCAGATAGACCAAGCAGATGGATCATGGATGCCATAAACATTTCTTATGAGTCCTCTGGTCTCCTGCCGAGGCTAGGAGTCAAAGCACACTCGACAAGAGGTGCGGCAGCCTCTAAGGCCTTGCTATCTGGCGTCTCTATGACCAACATTTGTGACTTTAAGATTTGATTCAGTGAACACCATTACATATCAGCTCGCTGTACTTGTGTTACCTGCATGTTGAGGTGAAAATAGTCTCATTTTCAGACTTGTTTACTAAGTGGGTATTATTACGCTTGTGCAAATACTGAGATGAGGGAGAAAATTAATGATTTTGATTAGCTGGTGAAAGAAATGAGAAATGGAACTGCTTTCACTAAGGTACTGTAAATGTATGTATAAATAAGGAGAAGGGTGGAGAAACAGAAACTGATAGTGATACTTTATTTTTATTCTGCTGTCAGTATATATAACTTTACAAGTACATGCCAACTCACTGACCCTAACTCTAACCTAATAAGAGTGAGTTAAGTTAGTAGCAGTCACTAATAGTTAGTAGAATGTCTAGGGTGAGATATTGAAATAAAGTGTAACCGTAAATGCACAATAAGAGCACAGAGCATTAAAATAGCATAGCAAAGTTCAAATTTAATGAAAAATGTTTCAGTTCATATGGAGATGTTATAAAAAACACTGTTACAATAAACTATTTTGTTATTATGTTTACAGTATTCAGTAATTTGTAGTTTTTAAGTTTTAATGTGTTAAAGAGCTACAATAAAATCTTATTTTATTATTCTTTGGTTTATTAGTTACATGTTTTACACGCATTAACTAACAACGAGCAACGCATTTGTTACAGTGTTTATGAATATTTGTTATGATTAGTTAACATTTTTAGAAATATCTTATTTTGTGTTCAAGAGAAGAAGCAAACTCGTTCAGGTTTGAGTGTGAGTGAATACTTTCATGGTCTCTGACCCTGATGAAGCTGTGTCTGTTTGCTCTCAGAGAAGCTGACGTTTCGTGAGGTGAAGACACCGCAGGAGTTTCGTCAGAGCGAGGTCGCTGAGGTCGTCTGTGATGTCATCAGTTCTCCGGTGCCGGCCGTGTCCTGGTTCTACAAGAACCGAGAAATCACGTCTGAGCCCAACAGTAAGAGCGCTCACAGTTCATACACACTCCAGAGTATCAGAATATCATTGGGTTAAAAAAACAACTAATCAAACCGTATGCTAAACAGTCCATTACTTAAATAACTAATTATTTTAATTGTCAACATTTTAAAATGTGATTCCAGAATAAATTTGATTATTTAAGTCTGTTTAATGCAATTTAGGTTAAAACGACTTGCCAATTTAATAATAATCATTAAGGCACAGACCTAACTTTTTTAAGTTGAAGTGGAATTTTTGTGGAGGAGGGCAACAACCCAGCAGCAGGACCGCTACCTTCGCCTTTGTGTAACGAGGAACAGGCGAAGCACTGCCAGAGCCCTGCAAAATGACCTCCAGCAGGCCACAAATGCGCAAGTGTCTGCTCAAACGGTCAGAAACAGACTCCGTGAGGGTGGTATGAGGGCCTGACGTCCACAGGTGGGGATTTTGCTTACAGCTCAACACCGTTCAGAACACCAAGATTGTTCGCCACCGGTGCCCTGTGCTCTTCACAGATGAAAGCAGGCAGCAGAACGTTCTCCAGTCTCGTCTGGCACATGTGCTCAGTGTGAACCAGTGCGGTCCTGCTGCTGGGTCGTTGCCCTCCTCCACATCTCCTGATGTACAGTACACCCAACTTATATGTATCATCTTAATCTAAGCATGTTTTATCAGCAAATGAAAAAGTCATCCAGGTATTTATTTAAATCAAATATGTTAGACACATTAATTATTGTGCTTTTGACCTCAGCAGATAGCACTATTTTACATATTCTTCTGTTACATCCAGCAGATTCAAACACATAAACCTTTCAATGCGCTTTGGATTAAACCATGAATTCAGTAAAGTTCTCTACTGAGGGAACTTTCGTCTGTATTTTAGGTGTCAAACCATTAATTAGAATTCAAAGGCAGAATTTTGACAAGCTATCTGCACTTTCCAGCCTGGGAGATTAAAAGATGGAGATTTGATCATTTTTATTCTAATTACGGAGTCAGTTATAAATATCTCTCCGGAACGAGAGGAGAAAAGGTGTGTGTTTATCAGCAAGGGATAACTAAAGCCAAAGAAAGGCTGTAATCCTAGGGTGTTTCATTTAGCAAATGTCCTTGAAATGGAAGCAGAATTCGTTTCGAGGATTGATGATAAAATTTCCCTATTATTGCACACAGATGAAAAAGGAGTCTGTTGATTAAATCCTCAGCTTCCTTTTTTCTCACTGCATACATTTCTGTCAAATGCTTTAAATGTAACACGATGACTTTAAGTTCATTTGGAAACCTCTTCCTGGTGGTTTTAGTGTAGTGATTAAGACACCAATCCATTTGTTATTACTGCCATTTGATAAAGCAAATATTACAGTACTACATGACTCAGTATTGCTTTTCTTACATTATTTGCTGTCTCAGCCTAGCAGCAGCACACAAACCACTCAGAACACCTTAACAAGGAGTGAACTCATAGCAACATATTAGCAACACACCAGCAATCACCTAGCAACCCACTGGGCAACATTCAGCAGTCCAAACAATCAGAACGCAGTACCAACCATATTTGCAGAGACTCAAAACACCCTAGCAATGCCAAGCAACTATAGCAACACCCTAGCAACTGTAGGATAGCACCGTCTCGCACATCTGTGTTTGTGTGTCTTCCTGAAGACAGACTTCAGGTGCTTCCCAGCAACAACCTGCAGATCCTGCGAGTGAGTAAAGCTGACGAGGGAGTGTACCGCTGTGAGGCGCGAGTGGAGGCCCGAGGAGAAATCGACTTCAGGGACATCGTGGTGCTGGTCAACGGTAAGAGCTGATCTTCACACACTGATCTCTGAACAGCTCAACAAAGGGTCTAGTGCTCCACTGTCACAGACTGTCCCACTTAATACCACCTGTCAGCAAACAAGCAACACTGTCTGAAGAAGGAATATCATTACACTGATAGAATTAGATTGGTTTTTTTTCATGCTATCCCTCCATCCATCATTATTATGAGTTTGTCTGTGTTGATGCAAACAACAAACATTTTGTCAAAATGTGTGTTTGTATTGGAATTTTCATATCTCACCTTTTTATCTTTCATAAATCTATTTTAGGACAAAAATGTCCAAATGAAAACACAATATTTAATCCTTTAAGCATGGAATCACATGACTATGTTAACAGGCATTTGATTCAGCCGCCAATGCTTTAACATGTATTAATTATTTGTTTTTAAATGTTACGTTTTTTAAAATGAAATCTGAGCCTTTTTACTATTTTTAAAAGTAAAATTTTTTTTTATTTCACATTTTTGCTCATTTTAATTGTAACATTTTCAAAATTTAAATATAACTTTTTAAATTCAAATTCCACATTATTACTGTTAAACAAATTTTTTTTTGCTTTTAATTGCAACATTTCAAAATCCATTTTTGATATTTTAAAATAACTTTTTAAACTTTAAAATAATAATTTTTACTGTTTTTAATATTCATTTTTAAAATGTAGTTGTATTTTTTTCTATTTTAAATTTAAATTGTTTTAATGTAACTAATGTTTTGTGTACATTTAAATGTAACTTTTTTACTATTTTTAAATGTTACTTTTCTCCTTTTTAGGTCAACATTTCCTATTTTTAAAAGAATCAGTGCTGATTCCTTAAACAAATTTAATGAAACAACTTCTGTTGCATCGTTTTCACTCTGAAACCCATCTGAGAAGTTGCACTAGTAAATATTATTGTTGATCAAAATATATCACTTGAATAACTTAATTGCCAATCGTAGTTCTCTCAAAGGCCTCTAGAATCTGCGTCCTTAGAAGAACAGTGATCCAAATGAGCCTCAAACAGATGGTGCACATATGCAACATGACTGTGTTAACTCAAGATGGAAGGTCAAGGCAGAAGGAGGCGTTTCAACACATCGTTACGATCCTCTGCAGTTCAGCCAAGGCTGGGAATAAATCTAGGGGAAAATTCTGGATCCAGTCTCAAGTCTTGGACTCGAGACCCAGGCGCCGTCGTTTGCTAGTCAGCGCTTGCTAAGTGATTTAAGCAGCAGGTTGTTCTGTTTCCGAGGCAGACGGTGCTTGCCATGTCTCGGGGATAATAGGACGCGCCTCATTGAGCGAGCTTGATGGACCTTCCTGAATGAAGTGGTGATGGTAAATTGAAAGCAATGCACTATTATTCGTTTTTGCGTGTTATTACATCAGTTTAAAAAAAAAAAAAAGTTGTGCAAATACTATTGTGTCCGTTCAGGCAGAGCTCGGCGCTATCAAATCCTGACAACGGCTCATTCTGCAGAACAAGGTAAATGAATTTGTTGAAAAGACGGGCGGCGTTTCGTGAAGCGTTAGTGAAGATAAGGTCACCGTTTGCTTGTGAGTCACAGAAGCTTGAAGTTTATGTTAATTGAAATATTTAGTCACAAATCTACGCTATAAAAAGCCTGGGTTAGAAAAAATCCCAACCTGTATATTTTTTGGAACAAAGACCACAAACCTCAAGTAAAGATTTTAATGTCATGGCTCGAAACAATGATGAATGTCTGAGATGTCGCTGTCTTGTCTCCTCAAGCAAAAATGTGCAGGAAGGCATCACTGGTCTCTGAATTTTGCAAATATTCTGCCATATTGGTCCCCTCCTGTTAATTAAATAAACAACACTTAGTTAACAAGTTAAGTGCATTTTGTGTAAATCATGTACTTTTATTAGTATTATTAATATTATTTATATTATTATTTTTTTATGAAGAAGTCTCTTTTGCTCAACAAGCCTGCATATATTTGATCACAGTTGTGAATTATTAAAATTATTCTACTTAAAATAACTTAACATTGTTTCAGTGATTTTAGGGATGTGGTAGGATTCAGGGATGTAGAATATTCTCGTGCAAGATTAACAGCCAATATACAAGTTAATAACTAGTTAAAAGTGATTATTGGTTCTTATCCTAACATGTTATGCAGAATATAACCAGTTGGTATTTGTCAAATGCAGTTGAATTTTGTATTTTATAGTTTGACATATTGTAAGAAATAGCTTACAGTACCCGGAGTCTTGTCAGCCAGCTGTAAATACACCTTTCATTCTTGCTGGTCATCGGTAAGAATTCGGTCTGCAATCGTAGCCCAATCTACAAAAGATTTTCTTCCTGCCTCTGGATATAGCTTCTGAAAGTCTCCTGAAATCTGATCAAATTTGAAAACAAAAGTAACCATAATCCATATACTGTTTATCTCATGGGCTTGAGAGTGAGCTCATTTATATGTATGAATATAAAGATTTTATAAAATACCTTTCAAGGTGTCAGCAGGGTGTCGAGCTGCACCAGCAAAAATCACACATACCTACAATTCAATTACGATTGTCAAACAGGGTGTTTTTGCATGCTTTTATTTTAAAATATACCGCTGCCTTGATGTTTTAACTATGATACAATGCAATATTATACAGAACGGATGACATAAGCAACCTAGCTCATGTTAGCCATCTCCTTCTCAACACTTTATTCACCAATCTGGAAGGCAGAATCGACACTGTTATAAAACAAAATCAATCCAAATGCCTTCCCATTTCATTTGTATACTTGTAAAAGCATTAACGTTACATGCATTCACTAAATAGATGGAAAAGTACACCACGAGAGATAAGTCTAATATATACTGTAGCTGAGACAACATTACATTTAAGTAACAATAATATCACAGGCTTTTAACATTATGTGGCGTAGTGCTTTAGCTAATGCAGCGAAGTGCACAACATAAAACTGATGGACACATCGTCGAATTTGGCACATCGTGGACATATACTTGAAAAGATGTCCTTATAAAGATAAATGTTAGTACGCAAAACATTACAAAGCCATGCAGACAGTAACTGAACTTACCCTCGTATTTCGTTAAGGGACATATAAATAAAGTTTTGCGCGTGCGCACTTTGCACGAATACATATTGAAGTTTATTTAACTATAAAAACCATTGTTGCTGTAATTTTTTTCCTGTTTGTTTCTATTGTTTTTGACCTGCTCCCTGACTCTGTATTTGTCCGCTGCCTGCCTCGACCCCTTGCTTTTTATTTCGACCACGATTTCGCACTGCCTCCGTTGTACCTGTCTGCCTGTGTTTTTGACCCTGTCTGTCAACGCTCATGCCGCATTCATCACAATTCATTGTCTTAATTAGAAAACATACAGTTCAAGATATAATTGTATGTGTAGTTAGATAAATGAGTAGTTAGATAAATATCTAATAATATATAATTGTAGAATTTAAGCTTTAAATTTAAATGCAACCAGAGGCACCTGGTCTGTGTTTGCTGGTCTGTGTTTCTTCTGACTATCCTGTACATCTTTGTGTGCGGATGCGTTTACACCATGATTAGCATGCAGACGTGCACTAGCAT
>JAUMHR010000042.1:17507609-17518195 GCA_032361145.1 Enteromius fasciolatus | reverse complement strand
GAAATATTACGAGCACAAAGTGCAGCACAATTAGTTTTCACAGGTTTATGATTGGCACGGTATTTTTCTAAATTGCTGAAGTTAAAGTGCATTAAATCTGAGGTATTTTTACTGAGCAAAGTTCTCTTTAATTCACTTAAACTTCAAAATTACAGTTATTAACAGCAGTGTGTTATGCCAGTCACGTCACATACATTTTCTGCTATGAAGATGCTGTGTAGATTTACAAATTAAGATTTTGAATGCTGTTAAATACACTGATTTATGATGTTTGCATGTGTGCAACCCAAAATGAGCAGATGGTCTCTTCATTTTTCACTGAATAATAACTCTTGAGTAAATCATGACAGAATTTCCATTTGTGATATTGCGTATCGTTCCTCTGAACTCTTTGCTCAGTGTTGAGTCTCTGCACTTTACGACGGCTTCGTTAGCTTGTTAAAGTCTAATTGGCTCTGTGTTCCTTTGTTTTTCCTGATGGCCCAGCGGCTAATTGTGTCTCAGAACAGAGACCTGCGTTCACGTCCCTTAATCGTGGCCTTGTTATTGTGATTGAATCGTTAGCAATGTGAATCTTCATTTCTATAGTTAGTGTTCTTTTGTCTCTGCACTTTTTGTGCAGCAGCTTAAACTCAGAAACTCTTAGTTTAACTAACAAGGAGTGATGTTTGTATTCATCATTTTAGTTAGCAAGGATGCATTGAAGGATGGACTGCATAGCATGACAGAAGACTGGTTAGGTAGGCGGGAACTAAACAATCTATTCCTTATAAGTAAGTGATAATATTTTGCAACTGATATGCAACTTAATAGGTCCCCAGTGTAGAGATTTATGTAATATAATCATATTTTCTTGACCTGGTAAGGAAGCGGCTGCATTTGGACTAACTGTAGCTTGATTATTGCACATTGCAATAGTCCAGCCTTGAGGTCATGAATGCATAACTTTTCATAACATGAAAACATCAGCGGGCCTAACACAAATCCTTGTGGCACTCCATACCTTTCAAGTGTTAATTGCATCGATTCCAGAAAAAAAAGAAGTACAGGTTTGCTAATAATCAGATATGTTTCTTGAGCAGCAAATCAACATATTATAGTTATTTGATCTCAGAAATAAATGAAATTTTAACAAACATTCGCATAGAAAGCAGCTTTTTTAAACTGTAATATATATATATATATATTGTATTTCAATCAAATAAATGCAGACTTGGTGAGCAGAAGAAACTTCTAGTCACAACACTTATTATATCTGACATATTTATATTTATTATATATTTATTCATTTCATTTCAATTAGCTAAACCATGACTAATCTTTAATTTATGTTGTTACCATTAAATGACTTCTTATCATTACATAAGATGTTTGTATTTCTCTTGAGAGACTGTAAGCAGTCACGTAATTCATTTCCTCGTGGACTTTTTCCCTCCATATTAATTTACACACACTAATTGAACCGGGAAGGGAATGATATTTCATAGGCTGTTAACTCAGTTACAGATGTGTTCTCAGCTGCAGTCGATCATCTCATCTGATGGTTTGTGTCCACAGGAAAAGTCACGCGATCGAGCGATCGGAGCAGTATGTTCTCAACACGCTGGATGGGGGCAAAAGCACGCTGACCATCAAAAACATCCGGCAGGGGGACGGTGGGCCGTATATGTGCCGCGCGAGCAACAAGGCCGGGAGCTCCGAGAGCCAGCTCTTCCTCAAAGTATTCGGTGAGGAAACATTTGCATCTTTTTGTACCTTGATTTATTTTTGTAAGGTGTTTTGTTATGGCGTCTCAGAGGAAGTCTTTCCTCATGACGGCGGTGCAGACGATTCTTCTTTTCTTTTTCCATTTAGTTGCTTTCCACTTAGATTCTCTAGAAGAAAATGAAGCGATGCATCTTCGGACGTGCCGGCGGCGCAGTAAATGTGATGCTATCTCAAACTTCATTTCAGAGAAATGAAAGACCGTTCAATTATCATGAAAAACTCTATGGGACCCGCATTCCATTTCTGTTTTCATGAAGCTGCTGTGCATATTCACAAACTGATTATTCTGATTGGACCTCCTGTCTGTTGTATGAAAAATTATGGAGATTTATTCTCCACCATCACGATCCTCCAGACGAAGGTTTTTATGAAGCTCGTATTGGACGGGAGTTTTGTTCTGTAAAACACGGAGCAGGAACACGGCTGTAACTTTGTGACATTTATAGCACATGACGTTCACTCGCGAGAGAGACGAGAAACACAAACAGCTGAAGAGGATAAAGATGTCAGGCATTGCGGGATATTAGAGAAAAAACAGCTCCTTTGTGGAATAAATATTTAGGGAATCCTCCCATGGAATACAAAATATAGAATGAATTTAAAATAGGTCAAATAGACAGTTAACAGATATTCAGCAATAAATTCTAGTATATAAAATAATAATGATATGATATAATTAATAATTGTATTGCATAAAAAAATAATAACAATTATTATTATTATTCTAACTACTACTACATATTATTAATAATAAATAATAATGTCAATAATAATCAACAATGTATGTGTATATATATATATATATATATATATATATACACAAACACTAATATTAACTTTTTAAATTAACTTTTTTATTAAAAAGATTTAGGACACTTTTTTGTTAGGTGATTTTGACATTATTATTATTATTATTATTTAATAGTACAATTTATGTTAAATTAATTTTTCATTTAATATTGAGTTTTAGTTATTAACAGCTAGTAATTGTAGCATTTTTCAATTCATTTCAATTAGTCGCCAGTGCAATATTTATGTCTATTAATTTATATTTTATTTCAGTTAACAAATGTTTATTGTTTACTTCGATTAACAGTGATGTTTTGTTTTTATTCATATTTTCATTTCTAGTAATAGTTTATTCCTTGTGAATGTACTGCATTACATTTTGAATGTCTCTGGATTCATGATAAAATCAAGTCAAACATAATTTACTTATTGACTGAAATGAATAAATACCAAAGATTTTCTATGCTACTTTTTATTTGACTTTCAGAGTCTGCTTATTGAAAATGTACAACCTTTTAGTTGAGCCTTGTGTTAAAATTCTCCTGAACAGACCTGTGTTCACGAGATCCATCGTTACGAATTGAGTTTAATGGAATGCGTCACCATAGTTACCTAGCAAAGCTTTTAGGAGCGAGTAGCAGAATTGGGGTGAAGCGTCTGCTCTGTACAGTGACAGTAATGACAGCGGGGTTCTCGGCTGGGTTCTGCTCTGTGTTTGGTGTGAGTCCACTGACCTCGCTGTCATTACAGTCCTTGTGTTTACAGCGTGTCGTCTGTCGTCTGAATACTCTCAGGAGAGCATGTTGAGAAGAAGAGCATGACATACGAGCATCAGTTCACTGTCAACAGCTGCGGTTCATTCTGCTGCGCCGGCTTCAGGATCACAAAACATGGGAAAACTGCTGGGTTGAGAGTAACCCGATTTGGGTTGCTTTGCAGCTCATGGAGGGGTCATATTGTACCTGTTTTTGTTATGTATTTTAACATATTTTGCACAAACCGGAAATATGATAATCAGAAAATAATCACAAAACACAAATAATCGTGAAATATAATAAATGTGAAAATAATAACTGTTCAGGGTCTGGCAAGTATTTATGGGCATTAAATTAACACCAGTGCCTGGGTTATTATTCGACTAAAAAAAAAAAAAAAAGACGAAAAATAATGATAATAATATTAAAGCAAAACAGTAATATTTTTTTAGAAAAAAAAACAACAACAACAAAAATCAAAACAACATTACAAAATGACCATGAAAAAAAAAAATTGATAAAAATTACAATTTATTTACATTGCATTTTTTAATAATGTTAAATACAATTATTTTCATGACGTTATATAAATTCTAAGTTATTTAATTAAAATGAATACATTTTCAGTATTTAAAAACTGACTGTAAACCTGAACTTTTCAAGAAAAAGTTCAAGTGTAATCAATGTTGTCTATTTTTGACCAGAATAATGTTCTTAAATGATTCCACAGTGGCTCTGAGTGGTTGCTAGGGTGTTGTGTGTGACTACGCTGTTCAGAACACCTTAGCAACACTAAGGCAGTTTCTTACATGCTAATATCACCTGTGTTTTCCTCAGCAGTCGCTGTGGTTTCCTGAAGTGTTTCCCGGCTCGTGTGTTTGTCTTTGCTGGAGTGTGTGTATGTAGCGGACGCATGCTTTCACTCTCCGCAGCCTCTGGGCGTTTCTGCTGCGTCTCCCGCTGCAAAGAACTCCTTGATCTCTGCAGACGCTGTTCAAAGACCGGCGCTGTGAAGAGCTGTTTCTGCTGGCTTTCATTCACTCCAGCATGGATTTATTCAGCGGCGCAGCAGCAACGGCTCGTATGCATGAAACTTGTTTGCCCTCGACTCTGCTGGTGTTCAGGGCAACACTAAGAAAGATACATAGAACAGCTTATCTGTGGGACACAAACACACAGACTTCTAACAGGGTTTATCAGTGAGTCCAGCATTAAACAAGACCTTCCTGATGTGAAGGTGTGCCGCTAAAGACACTCTCTTCATGAGAGACTTCATGAATCTGCAGAGCATAAACACATCTTCAAAAGATTTTTTAAAAGATTAAGAAAATGCATTTTTCATGGTGAATTTGCATAGTGAAAATAAAGGAAATAATTTCTATGTAAAAGTATGTTACAAGAGCAGTATTGTCACGATCAGCTGATGTGCCGGTCCAGCTCCGGATAGCCCACGGGTCTTACGTGCCCTTGTGATCTTTGTGAATTTTGCAGCCACAGCAGAATTGGTATGACTCTCCGAGCAACACAGCTGAGTTTAGTTTCTGAATGAATCCACGTCTTGAACAATCATTCAATTCTGATCAATGATTCAAAGGGAGAATTCATAGAGAGAGTTCCTGAATGAATCAGCCATTCAAATGAATTACTCATAAAGACATTTACATTTTAAAGACATTTATTCTTCATTATATTCATTTTTATTATATATATATATAATATAAAACACCTAATTGTTTCTAAAACGAGAATGAGAAGCCAGCAGTTGAACTGTGATGTGTTCTATCCCACAGAACATTGTATTAAGTGCAAAATGATGTTTAACTTAAAGCACTTGCTCTAAAATAAACTCAAGGAGTGTCTGCAGTGACTCGAAGTGGTTCGTTTGTCTCTGTGTCTGTCTGTTCAGTCCAGCCTCACATCACCCAGCTGAGGAACGTGACGGCCGTGGAGGGAAGCGCTGCTATGATCTCCTGTACAGCTGAGGGAGAGCCGCTGCCCGAGATTTCCTGGAGGAGAGCCAGTGATGGACAGACCTTCACAGACGGAGATAAGGTGAATAACACACAGGCAACTCATCCAAAACTGAAGATCATTCAGGTTTGAAACGACATTAAATAAATAACAGCAGTTTTTGTTTTTAGCTAAAAAAAGACCTTAAGAATGAAACGTTGTGGTTAATTTGCTCACCCTCAGGCCATCCAAGACAGTAGAGAACATTTTTTGTTGAAACTGTGATCCATGTTGTTACTTAAAATGCAAACCAATGGCTACTGGCACTCTGAGAGACAAAAACATCAAATACAGGCATCACTAAATCAACCCCAGTGACTCCTGATGATGTATTGAGGTCTTATGAAGCAAAACAATCAGTGTGTGCAAGAAACCGAACACTATTTACAGCCTTATTACCTATATTCACTTAATATACTTTAGACATTATTTGTGCTAATATAATTGCTAATATGTTACATTATTGTGTGATTACGTAAACAAACTAGTGATCTTAACCAGTTCACTGAAACAAACCTTCTGAAAGAATCAAGTTTACTGAAAAGGTTTAAGTTTATCCGAGGCTCTGGATTACAGGTTGTAAATAATGATCAGATTCTTGCACTGGCCGATCATTTCGCTTCACAAGGAGCCACGGGGATTGATTAAAGTTCCAGTAGCCATTGACTTGCATTAATGAATCACCAAAGATCACAGTTTCAGCTAAAAATCTTCTTTACTGTTCGATTGCCGTAAAAAGTCAGCTACATCTTGGATTGCATGAGAGGGTGAGTAAACTAGCAGCACGTGTTAATTTTTGGCTGAACTGTCCCTTTAACTCGCACCCGTAGTATTGATGCAGTACAGTGATGGTACAGCTCTTCCTGTTCCATGATCATTAGCACAGGCAGCATTTCTAATGATTTCATCATTACAGGACTCAGGTGCATGACAGCTCCTCACAGTCCTGTTCAGCGTTGTGTAGATAATCACTGGTGTTCAGTTGTCTGTGTCGGCCACACCTCCCGTTTCCACTCATATCCCTCCAGCAGAAGAGCGTCCTGCAGCAGCTGATGATAAACACACTGTACACATGAGTCTGAGACGCATGAGAAACTCGTGCTGCTTATGAACCAAAACTGCAGAATCAAATGCCTGTCTGTCTATGTGTGTGTGTGTGTGTCTGTCTATATTTTTGTCTGTCTGTTTATCTGTCTTTCTGTCTCTCTATTAGTCTGTCTGCCTATCTATCTATCTATCTATCATGAATAAATGAAGCATTTATGCAGCGCTTTATTGTGTATTGCTATCATCTACCTATTTCTCTGTCTGTCTGTCAGTCAGTTAATTTGCTCCTCTGTCTTCCTGCTTTCTCTCAGTATGCTGTGGTTGTGTCGTCTCACAGAGATCTCAGTAGCATATCAAACAGTCAGGAAGCATCTGCCCAAGGCGAGATGGTGTCACACACACACAGAAAGACAGTGTGTCTGCGGTTTTTACTCACTGATCAGTTTCTGGTATCTGCTTACAGGCCAGGTCTCCAATATAATTTGTATTTGGAGGTCGTAACACCACAGAATGAGAAATATGATTCTAGAAGCTGATTTTATTAGTTGTTTATTATATTCATTCAGTTGGAAAGGTGGGTTTTCACAATGTGTTGTTGTTTTATGCAGGGAGAGATTCTGTAGTTTATATTCATGTGTTGTGTTATATTCACCATCAGTTGTGTGTTTGTGTTTTTGAGTTAAAAAATGAATGCTCTGTCATTTAGTGCTCATACCAAACATCTACTTTGCGACACCGTAGACACTTCAGCAACCATACAGCACTGCTCTAGCAAACAATGAAAAGACCCAAAGCAACACTATAGCAACCAACTAATGACACCCTAACAACTAAAACCACTTCCCCTAGCAAATACCTAGAATAACCGTGAATCAGCTAAGCAACACTATGAAAAAACACTTGTGACACTCCTGAAGACACAGTAACACCCTGGTAACTATTCAGAACACCAAAATTGTTTATAGAGTTATGCCATAGCAGCAACTAACAGCAGCTTAGCAACTATTCAGAGAACCTTAGTAACCATACATAAATCCACTTGCACAACATCACACGATAAAACACCCTAGCAACAACATCCCAATGCCCTAGGAACTTACAACATCCTAGTAAGCGCATATCAACCACCCACAACACACAGTCA
This sequence comes from Enteromius fasciolatus, assembly GCA_032361145.1. NCBI lineage: Eukaryota > Metazoa > Chordata > Actinopteri > Cypriniformes > Cyprinidae > Enteromius > Enteromius fasciolatus. The sequence goes on along the minus strand of JAUMHR010000042.1, from coordinate 17,510,683 downwards.
AACTCCAGTCAAATTTTCTTCAGTAAACGTGTTTTGGTGTGTTTACATGTGTATATGTGTTTGCGTAATGTTCTCCGGGCGTGAAACATCAGGCACAAGTGTGTCAGCTCTTGCTTTCTGTGTAAAAATGAATCTCACGCATTAGTGTGAAGGGAGGAAAGCCTGCGGGTCATCTGCTAGACTACAATAAAGGCCCCTGTCAAATAAAACACACAGCCGCTGCAGGACTGTCAGGCGCTGAAGCTAGTGCTTCACTCTAGACCGTGAGGCATCAAGCGGAGGGTGGACACGTATTGATTTTTCATGCGAGGCGAAGAACACTGATCGTTAAAGTGGGCGTTGGGGGACGGACTCCATCTATTCCATTTATATTCAAAGTTCCCTATCTCACCACAGACACAGATAGTGTGACCGCATTACAGTCGGAAAGTCCTGCATTTATATTCATTGTGGCTCATTTGGTCTTGTGTACAGACACATTACCTGATTAATGCAAACTCAGTTTGCCATTTTCCTTGGATTGCTAATATATGATTCTGTCTGGGTTAGCGTAGTTAACTAAAAAAAAACATAAACAACAATTTACTGCTTGAAGTAAAATTAAATATAAAAAACTTTTTTCATTCAGTCAATATTTCTCATTTTCATTTAATTTATCATGATACTCTTACGACACCTTAGCAACTGCTCAAAACAACTTAGTAAATTCATGCCCTAGCAGACACCTAGAGCAGCTTAGCAACACCCTAGCAACTACTCAGAACACTTCAGCAAATATAAGCCCCTGGAAACACATAGAACAACATGGTAAGCACATTGCAGCATCCTAGCAACATTTTAGAACACCTTAGTAGCAGCATGCCCAAGCAGACACCTAGAACACCCTAGCGACTACATAGCAACACCTTAGCAACTGCTCAGAACATATCTGTATCCATATGCCCTAGAAAACCCCTAGAACACCCTAGCAACTGCATAGCAGCACACTAGCAAATTTTCAGAACACCTTAGCAACCCCATGACCTGGCAGACACCTAGAACAACCTAGCAACTACATAGCAACACCTTAGCAACTGCTCAGAACATATCTGTATCCATATGCCCTAGAAAACCCCTAGAACACCCTAGCAACTGCATAGCAGCACACTAGCAAATTTTCAGAACACCTTAGCAACCCCATGACCTGGCAGACACCTAGAACAACCTAGCAACTACATAGCAACACCCTAGCAACTGCTCAGAACATATTTGTATCCATATGCCCTAGAAAACCCCAAGAACACCCTAGCAACTGCATAGCAGCACCCTAGCAAATATTCAGAACACCTAAGCAACCCCATGACCTGGCAGACACCTAGAGCAGCTTAGCAACCACATAGCAACACCCTAGCAACTGCTCAGAACACTTCAGCAAATATAAGCCCCTGAAAACACAAAGAACAACATAATAAGCACATTGCAGCATCCTAGCAACATTTCAGAACACCTTAGTAGCAGCATGCCCAAGCAGACACCTAGAACACCCTAGCAACTACATAGCAACACCCTAGCAACTGCTCAGAACATATTTGTATCCATATGCCCTAGAAAACCCCTAGAACACCCTAGCAACTGCATAGCAGCACCCTAGCAAATATTCAGAACACCTTAGCAACCCCATGACCTGGCAGACACCTAGAACACCCTAGCAACTGCATAGCAGCACCCTAGCAAATTTTCAGAACACCTTAGCAACCCCATGACTTGGCAGACACCTAGAACAACCTAGCAACTACATAGCAACACCCTAGCATCTATTCAGAACACTTTAGCAAATATAAGCCCTTAAAAACACATAGAACAACATGGTAAGCACATTGCAGCATCCTAGCAACATTTCAGAACACCTTAGCAACCCCACGACCTGGCAGACACCTAGAACAACCTAGCAACTACATAGCAACACCCTAGCAACTGCTCAGAACACTTTAGTAACTGCACATCCTAGCAAACACCTAAAACACCCTAGCTACTACTCAGAACATATTAGTATCCATACTTATTCTATTTTACATACATCAAATTTTAAATATATAACAACAATAATATTATGGCACTGATGTGTTTATGTTGGTGTAGAGTCAGGACGGCCGTGTGGAAGTGCGCGGACGCCACGGAAAATCCATGCTGACCATAAGCGGCGTTCGGCTCTCAGACTGGGGCCGATTTGACTGTGAAGCTCTCAGCAGGATCGGGGGCCATCAGAAGAGCATGTTCCTGGATATCGAGTGTAAGATGCACACATTTGCACCGGCTACAAATATACAGTAGCACTGTTTTCAGTGCAGCCAAACAACTACCCAAAACAACTAAGTTATAGTTACTAAGTAATAGTTATAGTACCCAGTAACTCACCCAGGCAAACACGCTAGTGTCCACATAGCAACACCATAGCAACTACTCAAAATAGTCTTAGTATCTGTGTGCCCTAGCAGAAACCTAGAAAACCCTAGCAACAGCATAGCAACACCCTAGCAACTACTCTGAACATCTAAGTAACTGTAAACCCTAGCAGACACCCTAGCAACCGCATGACAACACCCTAGCAACTACTAAAAACATCTTAATAACTATGCACCCTAGCAGAAACCTAGAACACACTAGCAACCGCATAGCAACACCCTAGCAACTACTAAGAACATCTTAATAACTGTGCACCCTACCAAAACGTGACATGTAAACTCTGCTGGTCACTGATTTGCCGGAGAAAATCGTCATTACTGCATCACTGAACTTCCGACACGAGACACGAGATTTAAATCAGCACAGTCAGCGAAGGATCGGACGCAACTTTTTTGTTTGAAGAAACAAACTCCTTCGTCTTGCTGTTAAAAACATCTACATGCCGAGAATGAGGAACACCTTTCCGTCGATCTAAGTAACGAACATCTAAGTAACTGCGCACCATAGCAGACACCTAGAATGCCCTAGCAACTGCATAGCAACACCCTACCAACAACCAAGGGGCAACCTCCCGCTCCCTCTCGTGAAACCAACACGGAAGTGATTCAAACTGCAATTCATCGACTAGCCGC
>JAUMHR010000042.1:17437261-17455421 GCA_032361145.1 Enteromius fasciolatus | reverse complement strand
AAAATTGCTTAAATATCTTAATTTAACTAATGCCTAGTCCTGGCTTAAGCTAAGCCCTGTTTGTGAAACCGGGCCTAAAAATATTATTTTAAGCCCTTATAGTGCTACTTTAAGAAGAAAAAAAAACTTTGGATGATATAAAGAAATTTCTGGAGGAGCACGTACGAATGATTAACTGCAGCTGACGCCTCGTTCCCTAATCAGACTCCTATCAGAGCTAAGAGATTCTCCTTTAAATAGAGCTAACTTTCCTTCTCTGGCATCCCTCCACCGCCCCTTTCGCCACCTCTAGTTCTAGATTACCTATGCTAACAGTTGTCCATCTTTATTTCAGATCTAAAGCATACTGGCACAAGAAACAATCTTCATCTGAGATCAGATCACCTGGTCGAGCTCCAGAGATAGATCACAGGAACCCAATACTCCCGCGTTCATTATAAATCCTTTACTCTATCTAACATGAGATTTAATCAAACTGGAAATTAAGTGTCGGGCGTCCGGCCAGAGGAGAACTGGCCCCAGCTGAGCCTGGGTTCTCCCAAGGTTTTTTTTTTATTTCGTTCCTCAAGAGTTTTGGTTCCTTGCCACCGTCGCCTCTGGGTTGCTTAGTTGGGGCACCGAGCTCCGTCCAGCCCTCGTTGCACAGGGTTTAAAATCCCTTGCTTGGAGTCCGCCCAGCTCCTGGACAGCACACCAAACACACTTTCTATTTTAATTACGAAGTGTGAACTAGTTGAACTAGTTCAAAAAACGTTTTTCAGCAATATTCAGCCATTTAAGCCACATGACTTTAAGACATATTGCAACTAATAAAATATTTAATTGAAAAATGTATCCGTTAAAGTAAATAACAAAATAAAATAAAATAATAATGCATATAATGCAAGCCATTTCAGTGTAGCTTTGATCAAATTGTGTCAGATAAATGTAAAAAATAATAATAATAATAATTTCTATACTGTGCATCCTCTGTGAATATAGTTCAATGTAAATCCTGGTCAGACAGCGGGTCAGTCCTGTAGAACACAAACACAGCAGGACGGTTAATGTCTTCTGACAGCATCAGACGTACAGTGAGACGCTGTTGACCAAACACACTCTGACCTCTTGCAGCTGTAACATGTCTGATATCAGACGCATGGCTTCAGATGAACATTCCACGCAATGTTTAGTGTCAGAATTTATATAATTGGTCCACATTTTGATTCTGTTATATTTTCATCACTGGTCACATGAAATGAATGTTCTGACCCTCAGCTTAAACACTTTAACCCCTCACATGAAATATTAACGGTCATGTGTGTTTTTTAGACATGAAAATATTTTCTCCTGAGGTTAATATGCAGTCAGCTATAAGTAAAACATCTGGAGGTTGTTTTCACTGAAACGCTTTCAAAACATCGGTGTTTTGACCAATGGTGTGATTTTGGGGCAGGACTACCGGTTTCTTTCTGACCAATAGAAGACGGGAGGACTGTTTGACATATGTCATGTATGCAGATCCATTTTGGGCAAATTAATAATTTTTTAATATGCAGAATATTTAGAATATAATATGAGACTACTTGTATATATATAGATTGACAGATATATAAATAGATACATTATAGGGTTACACTTTTTTTCCATAGTCCATTTAGACATTCCACTAACTAGAAGTAACTTTGTAACTACATGTCAACTAATTTTCATTAATTGACAACTACGTGTCTACTAACTCTCAGAGTAGACTAGTTAGGGTAGGTTTAGGGTTAATAGAATAAGTTGACATATACCTGCAATCTTCCTGATAGTCAGTATGTAGTATGTTCCATAAAATTAAAGTGTTAAAAGATATTAAGGAGACAGTCTACTAATACTGACTGCTAGTTGACATGTAGTTGCAAAGTAACTTACTGTTAGTAGATTGTCTGAAGTGGAGTTTTTTTGGGTTTTTTTGCATAATATTTGTGTGTGTTGTGTATATGTATTATGTACTGTATATATAAATACACATGCATTCATTAATATATATACTATAACTATATACTACTAACTATAGACTACAACTGGGTTTTTTTGTGCCAATGGTTTTTTGTTCTTATCATGATAAATAAACAAAGACACAAACAGTAGACATGGTGTTTAATAGTGTGCCATTTTACTAAGCAATTATGAAGTGTTGTAGCATAAGTAATAAAACTCGGAATGCCTTGTAAATATGACCACAAGAATCTGCTCCGCTTTATAAAAATGCCTATAAAGCTATCGTTAGTGTTGCTTTGACAGGTGACGTATTTGTTAGTGGTTTGTTGAATTCTCAGACTGTTTGAGCAATAGTAATAGTGATGTTAAAGTGCAGTTTTTCACCTTAAATGGATCAGGTCTTCACTGTCATCCTTGACTAAACTCATTCATTCTTTTTAAAGCACTCTGTCACATGGGCTTGTCATCTGGCCTTTAAACACTTTGTAACAAAAGCCGTCCTGCAGCGGGTCAGCGCCTCGAGCTGCTTCAGGTGGAGTTTTCTTGGTAAAGCAGATCAAGGGAAATTTCCCCTTAGTGCTTAGAAAAGCTAGTGATTACAAGATGCTGAAAAAAAAAATATATTAGATCTTTAAAAATGAGAGACAGAAATGCTTAGAAGGTGAGCAAAAATCCAAAAGAATACATATATATTTTTCAAAATTAAAATATTGATCTGCATTGATTAGATATTAAAATATTTACAATTATTCAAATACATATTTAAATTATTCAATTATTTAAATAAATATTTACATTCAAAATGAATAACTAACTAAATAATAAATGTAACAACAAATATAAATTTAATGTCATTACAGACAGGTGTTACAAATATTAAGCTATTTTAGTGTGGCTTTAAGAAAAGGTTGAAATGTTGAATCAAAAATCAATAAACAAACAAACATTAAAAACATTCATTTATTCTAAATAAAAAAAAAATCCTCTTAATGGTTTTCGAAAGTCAGTTATTTTAAGATAAAAATAAATAAAGAAAATTATATATATATATATTTATATATCTTTAATCAGATAATCAGGATAGACAGATTTGTTACTATCAATGCCTTTAATGAGGCATAAATATAATTAATATAAAGTTAATAAAATTATTTACAATTATTATACAGTATAAAAGCACTGTAAAATGAGGCCTATTTTCTTCAAGGAATACTATGCTATTTTTAAAGTAAATCCATTTTCAGATATTGTATTCTGTTGCTAGGCGGTTGCTATGCTGTTTTCCACTTTCAAGTGAGATGAGGGAAATCATCTTTTGCACAAAACAACAGCAATATGGCTGTGTATCGGTGATGTTTCTCGCTGCACCTCTGCGCTCCAGCAGCTGTCGTCTTGATAAATAACTCTCAAGTGTTCATTAACTGCCTGATTTGCTCTGTCAAAACGACACAAAGAGACTGCGTTTGATTAATTCCTCAAATAAAACACCAAAGAGTTTATATAAGTGTTTTGACTGCTCTCCAAAAGCTTTCTCCTCTTTATGTGAAACAGTCGTGCAGCTCTCCATCTTTCATGCATTAGCATTTAATCTGCTTAAAGCATCTTTGTTTCCATCTCGGGCTTTCTTACACACACTAATGAGAAGCCGAGATCTCAGTCGTAAACAAGCTCGTTCTCGCAGGTGAAAACACTGTCCTCTTCAGAGTAAACTGTGTCCATGCCAGCCTCCGAGAGAGAGAGAGAGAGAGAGCTATTTCTGTCTGGCATCGTCATCAGTCAAGCTCTTTTGTTTGGTGTTTTGTTTCAGTTTTCCGGCATCTCAGGCCTCAGAATCTGCACCAGCACGTGGCAAAGCTCTTTGTTTGGATGGTCCTTCAGGAAATCAGAAGCAGATGATGTGATTTAACCCACGCTGTTATAACGCAATCTATCCATACTCTGCTTCTCTTTCTGCAGGTTTTGAAGGTAAAGACCCTTGAACTGATTTAGAATGTGCTGCTTTTCATGTCAGACGCTTGATTTCTTTCCTTGAGCAGTTTCAGCTCTGCAAATACTATCATGCAACATGGATCTATGCATTGATGCTTAAAAGGACAGTTTAATTTAACTACTCTCATGTTTTACGAACCTGTTTGGATCAGATGTCGAGCACAAAAGAAGATGTTCACACAGTATTTGTGGAAGTCAGTGGCTACGGTCAGCTGTTTGGTCATCTCAGAATGTCTTTTGTGCTCAAGATAAGAAAGAAGCTCATGGAGTTTAGGAACAACTTGGAATGCATCATAATGTATTTTAACTGGAAGATAAATTGAATTAATTCAAAGATGAATATTTTTAAGAGATATAGCAAACAAACAACAAAAATGAATGAATGAATAAATAAAATTAAAACACACAAAAAACTTTTTCATACTGTTTTTTTAGGAATTATAACCATTTTAATTTATTAATTTTATTTATTTATTCATTTATTATTATTTTTATTTTTATTATTGTTAAAAACGTTTTTTTTGGTCACAAAACACTTGTAAAATATATTATTCTTTTTCTCCATATCTCACACACTTCTAGGATTAAAATTTTGTTTAAAAATAAAAAATAAAAAAAAAGTTAAATATAGTTATTTTTGTTTGAAAAAAAATAATATAGCAATATTTATGTTGCATTGTTAGAAATAAATATGTCGATTTTATTTATTTGTTCATATGTTTGTGAAAGCATTATACAGGTTTAAAAAAAACATTGTTATTTAAATTGTTTTAAATAATATTTTTACAAATGAGGACATCCCCTATAGGATATTTTAGTTTAGTTAACTTCTAAGTACACACACACACACACACACACATTTTCTGGGGTCTCTCTCTTCATAGGTGTAATGGTGTTTCTACTGTACAGACTGTATGTGGTATTGTCCTACACTGACCCTACACCTAAATTGTATTGTACAATTGTACAATGTAGTATTGACCCTACACCTAAAACCATATTGTAATACTCATATCATTATACAAATTTGTGTCCTCATAAACATAAACATGCACGCACACACACACATTCACACACACAGAGTGATGAAACCGTGAGCGTATCCTGCCATCCAGCCTGATTTCTCTGGACTTCCTGGAGACTTGTGCTACATCTCAGGCGGATCTGTGTGAGATATTCACCCGCTCAGATGAAAGCCAGCCACCGTCAGTGAGCCATTAAACCACAGGAAGGAAAAGCCCTGGGCTCCGACTCCAGAATATCCCTGTTCCTCACCTCCCTGTCCTCTGACCAATGACCGGGAGATGGCAGGTGGGCATGAAACCATCCAGTCAGAATATATCCCATTCAAAAAACAGGATACAATAAAGTGAAACGAGTGATCACGATCCAACGAGATTCCCAGGAGTCCTGTGATAAAGCCATCATGTGCATCAAGTCAAGAGACAAAGTTTAACCTTGTAAAGCCTGCTGTATCATGTCTGATAGACCAGTTTAGCTGTTTCTGCGTGCCAGTCATTAGAGTATCAGTAGACCGTCTGCTTAATATCTTCTAACACTTTATTTTGGCGGGTCCATTACATACTGACTATCAGAAACCTATTCTACTAACCCTAACAGTCTCCTCTGAGAGTTAGTGATGTGTTGTTGTACATGAATGAGAATAAGTTGACATTTAGTTACAGTACCTATTGAGTAGAATGTGTTTTAGTAGGATTTAGTAGGAGTAGGATTTTCAAAATAAAGAATACGTTTAATACATTGTCTAAAGCTTCCATAAACATTTCCAAAAATGATATTTTATGACTAATGTTTCATATGTCAGACTTTACAGGGTTAAGAGTGAGGAGGCCGGTCACAGCTGCTCCTCTCATCCAAACCCAGACGTAGGAGGAGGCCAGCGCTCATCTGTCCACCTTCAACATCATTCATTTGGGAGAGAAGGAAACACGCTCGCTGAATCCGATCCAAGTAGTAGTGAGATGAATTTTCTTCCATCGCAGATTGTTCAGCTTAAAGCTCCTGCTCTTTCTTTCCAACACTTCCTTTTGGCCAAACTCTGCATTTGCAAGTCACTTTAGATGAAAGCAAATACTAGTGCTATCAAATGATTAATCGTGATTAATCACATCCAGAATAAACGTTTTTGTTTACATAATATATGTTTGTGTGTTGTGCATATTAACAGAAACAGAGTTGTCACAATATTCAGCAGAAGTTCCCTCAAGCTCAGCCAGCGCTAGAGCATGATCATAAGATGACGGCGACCACAACTGCTGATTGCAAGATGGCAGACATCACGACACCGCAGTCGCTCTTCATGAGTCCAGTCAAGCCACAGTCGGTCCTGACAAGCCCAATCAAGTCACCCCTGATGTTCAGGAGCCATGTTCACCCACTGCAGTTCCACATAAGTTAAGTACATCTTCCACTAATTCTCACACTCCAAGTCAAGTACCTCCCGTTCGGCCCGGTTCCGGCCTGGGGGAACACCCATAAACTCTCGCCTGACTCCGTTATGGCCATCAAGGCCGCCAAAGAACTGTGTCCCAGGCCCTTGAACTCTTCTCCTACCCTGCCACGGCCAGAAGGGCCATCACTGAATTCTCGTCCTGCCTAGTCCTGGTCATGGAGGTTATTTTTGAGTCCTCGTCCTGCCCTGTCACAGCAACAGCGGCCGCCTATGAACTCACATTCTGGACTGTCACCACTATGAAGGCTGTTTTTGAACTCTCAGACTGTCCTGTCACGGCCCTGTACTCTCTGTTACAGTCCCACCTGAACCACCCTGGTGTCCTCCAACTCCACCCTGGCATTCTGCTCCGCCCTAGGGCTCCTTGACTCCGCCAGCCCCGCCCTAGACAGCGTCATTGCCATCTGGAGGATGTCACTGGAGGGTTTCTGTCCCTTCTGCACCACCCTGGAGGGTTTTTCCTCCGTCTGCTCCGCCCTGGAGGGATTCTGTCCCACCTGCACCAGCATGGTTCTCTGTCCCGCCATCTGCTCCACCCTGGAGGGCGTCTCTGCCACCGGCTCCTCCCTGGAATAAATGCTGCAAATGGATACGCATGCCTCCGTCTCCTACGTTACAGTAGTATTTCTTTAAGCAGCCGTTTATCCAGGTTGACTGCTGGTTTTCCTCACACTGTCAGGTCTGTGAACATCAGCACACGCCTGCTGGTGTGATTCGATAGTTTTTATTTACTTTTCCCATCAGGCTCTGCTCTCTTTGAGCGCTGTGTCCGAGTCCAGCGCGGTGGTGTATGGCTGAAACAATGATATTCAATCCAACAGACACATTGTGTAGGCGGACCGATTTTTTAAGTTACCACCATATTCCTTTTCAACATTCATATGATAGCAGGCTTTCATTTATTGCAGATGTTCGCCCAGGGAGCAAGAAGCAAATCTGAAATGGAGACTGCAGAGAAGCGCCGAGGCAGCAGAGTGCTGTATTTGAACTGCGATTAATGACATTTTGAGATGCACTGCTCACTGGAGGACAGCCAGAGCGCAGTGCTTTAGCCAATGCTAACTGTCAGAGTATCGAGGCGTGGTCATCAAGCGGACGTCATCATTTCCCTTCAGAAGAGTGATATCTTCTGCAGACCTTGGGTAGCCTTGATAAATTCAATGCTTAGCCTGTATGTGTTAGAAGTGTTAGCCAAGTTGCAATTTAGTTTTCTGTTTGAGTTAACAACAAGATCAATGCATTTGAAAAACCAGCAAGCAAGGTCAATGGAAATTCATATTTAACACAATTATGAAATAAAATGTTGAAATTATAAGAAACTACATCATAATTATGAGATAAGCTGTTGATAAAAAGTCATTACATAAATGCATACAGTTATGAGATACTAAGTAGCAATTATGGCTTCTACTTTCATCATTATGATTTAGTATGTCATTATTTTGACTTTTAGCTCATAATCATAATTTACAAAGGCATGCATGTTTTTCTTATTTTGACAGAAATGCTCCTGCTTCCCATCCCAGAAATGATGCTTCCATACAAGACCACTTGGTAAGCAAAGCAGGTTTTGGCTCTCCGGTAGGTCAGTATGAATTTATGGTTTCCGGGCATGCAAAATGAGTCCAGATGATGCCAAAATTCCCCCCAAAATCTTGTTAGTGATGTTTGCAGACAAAGACACACAGTTTGTGTGGTAAACTGAGTGGGAAACGCTGACTCCTGCTCAGGAGAACTAGGTCACGTATGAATGCTGCAGCTGTTTTAGGATTCCATATTGCAATGATAACAGTGTTCTCAATCACTTGCAACAATCATTTACAACATTTTCTGTCAAAATAAGAACAAGCAACGACAAACTCTATTCAGGTGACCCATATATTGTTCCCTTGCAAAGTCTTTGATAAATTCAAGGTCTGACAGTCATAATTGTAGCATAATTAGCATTAATGCTACTCAAACTCTTGTCAAGAAATAGACCCTCCAGGAAATTGCCAAGATCTCTGGAGCCCAGCTGTGCTGTGAGAAGACCATAAAATGTGCCAATGAAATGGATGTGTTTTCACATTCTATGTTGTCATTATTTTGACCCTGGAAACTGCCTTCACCACACATTTGTGCCAAAGGTTGAGAAAAGGAAGGAACTCTGACGTGCCTTGGAGAGGAAGCTTCACAATGCTGAAGTTTATGAAACTATATTACTGTGAAGCAACATTTACGACCCTGCAGGAGGATTTCATCTTACACCAGTTTTCACACCAAATTCCCAAACTGTGACTTCAGTCATGCACCACTCCCATTCATCTTTTTCTTATTGCCGGAAGGCCCCCTATTGTTTCGCAACACAGTCTGGCTTACAACATGCATGCAACAGATTAATACGTGCCTATGTAGGTGGAGGCCTCACTGTTTGGTTCCTGAAATGGTGTGACAAACCCCATTGTGGAAGCTGAACCAAAGGTCAACCAGGAATGCAACCTTGGGAAGCAGGAACACTTTGCTCTGAGGAAGTACATCACAGACACTCGGGAAGGCAACACCACCCCAGTGAGTCAGCATTACTGTTAGGTGGACTCTAGTATATGACATTTGTACAATGTTCTTACACACATCTCTTACGGAAGGCCTACAATTGGATCCCAAGGTTGGGAATGCTTTCTCTATTTGTCTTTTTGTATTGGTGAAAAGGTTTTGGATAGAGCGCGAATGATTCGTTCAGTGTTTCGGTCATGTGACAAATGAACAACTATAATATTAAAAACCAATATTTTTTTGTTCCCTGTAAATTATATTTAGCTCCATAATGGTTTATTAATTTGGAATATAATCAAGATTAGGTGGATTTGTTTGGATAAGTTGGTTGTAAAATCTGTAACATTTAAAGCCACCTACAGTAAATGAACAGAATAACTTGAATACAAATTTGATGAAGGAGTAAAATGATCTGATCTTCCCATCATCACAGCAGGCCAAACTACTTTGGGATTGAAGTTTCTAAGCTTTTGGGATGAGTTGCATATCTCAGACTTGGCAGATAAAATTTGATGTGACTTTTAGAGAAACAATAATAAGGGAAAGCTGGATAAGCCAGACAAGACCCATGATTACACTGATTGTAACCTGACTATACATTTCTTTACTTCCAAACACATACAGTACAGTACACACAGCTCATATATCATTTTGTCATAATTATGATTTTTTATGTTTGTGACTGGAGTGAGAGTTCAGAAGGGTCAGTCTCAGAAATTTAGTATGTCAAAGCTTCCACTTTTATGACTTTTTATTTCATAAATTTGACGTTTTGTTATAATTAAGATATATTGATTTTTTTGTTTTCTGTCATAATTATTACTTTTTATGTCAATATAATGATGTACCAAAGTATTTTCTGAGCCCCATTCAAGGCCACTGGCTCAACAGAGCAGGCTTTGACACATTGGTTTTTGGAACATTAAAAAATTTGTAAAATCAAACTAAGATGATGCCAGAATCCTAAAAATATGGGTGACCTGCCCACATGTCTCTTTTCTTTGGAACTGAGTACATTTACTTTAGAAAGTCCTAAAACTGACCCTGGTTTTACGTGGGTTCTGGTTGGTGGTTCACAAGCACATTCAAGGTTTAAAGCAATCGCCCAAGAGCTCAATGCTCTCGTCAGCATCTTTTAGGGAGTCTCTGACCATAACAAGCTGGAACTCAATGAGGCAAATCCAATTACACTTGGAGCCCGCTGTGATGGCCACGGACTAGAAAACTTCATTAAAATCACATTTGACCAAATACTCCCAGACGCTCCCCCAAAATGTGATTCTCCCTCCGGTGGCTTGTATTTGATAGATCAAGGAGCTTCACCATCGAACCACATCTTTGGCTTACATGCTCCAACACACATTCCTTTCCAGTGTGAAGGAAAGATTGAGGTCAACATCTCAGAAAGCTCATTTCATCCCACATTGCCACCAGATCATATGTGGGATCAAGCAAACAGATGAATCAGACTTCTCTGAGATATGGGGGATAACCCTGTGGGGATTCACCGGAGCAGAAACTCATGTACTTAGGGGATGCATTCATGTGGCCTTCCATGAACTGGGGAAATGCTCTTTTTCCAAGAAATTAAGACATTATGGAAATGTCTGGTTGAGTTTTGTGTTATTCTCATGAATCCAGCATCGACGCAGTCCATCGATGAGTCAAAAGGCAAAGATAGGTCATAGATGATCCTTTCAGCTCATTTTACACTTTAAAAAGATTGTTCAGTTAACAATAAATCACAAGACATCCATAACGTTGATGCATTAAAGCATTTCATGTTTATTTTTTTTAAATGATAAAGCTATGAATCATTAAAACTGCAAATATAATGAATAATCTGACACACACACAAAAAGTTCAAATATCGGCCTAACTGGACCAGAACCAATTGTTATTTAAAAACACTTTTGGCTGATTCCAGCTCATGCTTAGTTATTACTATATTATAAAAATTAAATGTATGACTTATAAAATATGTGATATTTATTACTGTACAGTAAATCCACTGTATTACATCCTCTTCCAAAGTTGCTACTTTTAAAAAAAGCATTTTCTGGCCTCATGTGACGGGGAGTTTAATGCCTCTCCCATTCCTTAAATAAAAATTAATTAGGAGCGCTGGTGCCATCCCGTCCCAGTGGAGATTTCCAGGCCGCTGCATCACGCTGAGCTCTTGTTTTCATTGGTAGGTGCGCTGAAACCTGGAGCCAGGAGGTTAAATGTGGAAAGTGGGTCTTCTGGCCAGCCATCCACAGTCCTGGCGCCACAAGCAGCCTCACCTGTCTGCTCTGTTTGAGTTCTGACAGCCGAGGAACTCTCAAACTGGGAACGGGGAGCTCATTCATTCGTCTCCGCTGCAGACAACATCCTATTCATTTAGTTACCAAGCTGAGCGTCCCCTGACGGCTGTTGTTAGTAAGCCACTCCGCTGGCGAACAGGACTCGTGGCTTGCTGAATTCGGCGTCTGCTGGGCTCGTTAGTGGAGGGGGATGAAGGGAGTGGGCGGGGTTTCCTGCAGGAAGGAAGTCAGCTCTGCAGAGGGCCTTATGGGCCCCTGGGGAAGAACGCCCTGAACCAGCCCACTCCGCCTCGCTCAGGCTCCTTTACCTCAGCGTCACCCGACACTTCCCAGAATTTTCCTCTCACTGGGGTTTCAGGCATCACAGAGCCGGTGTGGAGGTGGAAATGAAAAGCGCACGGTGCGTATTGACACAAGGCCAACCTACAGATGAAATTATAATAATGTTTTTTCAGACAGAGTCCAGGCCTGGCTCTGTGTGTGTGTGTGGCAGGTGAATCCAAAAGAAATTTGCCAACCCTAATAAAGTGTTTTTACTAACTGTGAAAATGACATTTAGATTTTACATAAATATACTCACTGATTGCACTGCCTCATCCAAAGAACCTGCGCAATTCACTGACACTTTCAGTGAGCATGTTTCAGTTAATCTGAAATGAGAATTTGTTTTATTTTAAATAGTTTTTATCTTTCTATTAAAAATAACAATAGTAATTCCCAAACAATATTTATATTTATTTATTTATGTACCATTAAAATGGCAATACTGCCAAAACATGCTGATTTGAAGTTTTTTTCCCATGCATTGCTTTCAGGATTACTTAGAACATAATTATATATAGTTTTAAACATACACTATCTATCTATCTATGAAACAAATGGATAACTGTTTTTTATTATGTGATTTTATTATTTTTTTTACTGTGTTTTTTTTTTTTTTTTTTTTTTTTTTTTTTTAAAAAAAATAAAAAAAACAACAATTGCAGTATACTAATATTATTTGGAATGCACTATGATAATGCACTATGATATGTTTTTGAAAATTTTCATATATGACAAGTAAAAATGATATAATAATAAAAAAAAGGTTACTGACTCCAGACTTTTAAGCAGTAGTCTATGTTCATGCCAGAACTGTATTTAGTGTGCTCGATGGCCCACAAGCTCTTGAGCTTCATAAGGTGCAATGCAGTCCTGTTTTTTGTCACATTGTAAAGCCATCAGACAGTGGGCGTCTCTCTGAGTCGTCCTTCCATGAACATTATGATTCTAACAGAGCTCAGATTCACTCCGACACAGGAATCCCACCTGAGTCAAACAGAGACAGAGAGGAAGGAAGGACAGCGTCTGTCAGACACACAGGGTTCACGGCAGCTGTATTAACTCCACCCATGCCAAACTCAGATGCTGTTTAAAGGAACAGCTCATGGAAAAACTGTCAATTCTGTCATCATTTACCCGCTAATTCTGTAAAATACTCATTGTGTGTTCCCATCTTTTTAAGCATTATCATCTGTGTGGAGCATCTTCAGACGCAATTTAGTTCAGCAAAGTATGAATAACAGCCGTCAGAAGTTCGTTTATGAGAAATAAAAAGGTTATTTCTGGGTTTAACTCAGTCAGACATGGCAATGGTGAATATGGAGCAGTTGGCTGTAAGATGTTGCATGTGTTTCCTTTCTGTGATGCTAGCTGCTTGGAACAATATTGAAACAAATCATGTCTGCAATGACTAAAGTCTTTGCTGTACTGGAATCATATTAATTTAATCATAAGGAAACTAGGATACTGACTCACAAATGGTGGTGTGACATACAATGGATTTGGGTCACTAGGCCTGTTTTGCTCTGGATTTCCTGCTGGGACATTTGATACTTGGAAAAGATGGAAGTGTATAATGTACATTTAATGATAAACAATCACTCCTATGCGATGCGACTCAAAAACCATTTTGGCAAACCTCTGCAGAGACACACACGTGCAAAATAATCATCTCTGCTGAAAACTACATCTGCAAAACAAATGTTAGCATTTCTTTATAAATCTGGGACAACATTTACAGTCCAGATCCAGAGATCCCGTAGGAAAATCCCTGGCAGTTCGAGTGCAAAAGCTAATGAGCTTTTTGGTTGCCTGATGGTTTGTTGGCAAGCTGGTTTCTGCAGACAAACCTTGTCATGTCCTCCCATTTAGCCGGCGTGATTAACGAATGCTTAGATTTCATATGCCAGTGAACAGCAAGGTAAATACAGTCGTGCTTATGGCCAAAGCCACATCATTACCACTCGAGCTTGTCAGAAACGATGGATGGCTCTGGAACGACTTGAGAGCCCAAAATCTACAAACTGAGAAAGCCACACTGAATGAGAGCTTTAAACCTAGTGCAGATCTAACTAAAGCACTAAAACATTGAGTAGAATTAATGAGTTCAGCGAAATCAAATCTGCATTCTGTTCAGTGGAAACTATACTTATGTTAGAGAACAACAATTAGACCAAAGTATAATATCTCATAATTCAGGGTGGTAGGGCAATATACCAGGTCCCAGCTAACAGGAAAGGCTCTATTTTAGGATAGGATAAAACATTAAAGTGATGTTTATGGACCATATACATTCTCACAGTGTTGAGAGAAAACATTCTGAGAGCAACATTCTCGGAACATCCTTGTGATGTTATTTGATTTTGAATGAATTCTTATGTTGTAACCTTTCGGTAACACTTTATTTTGATAGTACACTTTAGACATTGTGCAAACTGTAAGTAATTTGCAACTACATGTCAACTAGCAGTCTTTAGAGTATTAGTAGACTGTCTGCTTAATTTGATGAGTACACAACATACAACATACTGACTTGCAAGTATATGTCAACTAACCCTAAACCTACCCTACTGAGAGTTAGTAGACATGTAGTAGAAGTTAGTAGAATGTTACAAAAATGAAACTTTATGAAACTTTAAAGGTACTAAACCCATCATGAAAAATGTTATGTTCTTAAAATAAACGTACTAATAACATTACATGAATGAATGAGGGTAATGAACCCTGGCAACCCCTCAGAACACTCTCATTGGATCAGTTTTATGAGCGAATCACATTAGTTGTTAAAGCTATGCACTATGTTCAAAGAGAAGTGTCTAATTCCACACAAATTTGATCTTAAACAGCTCCGTCTGATAATGATTATAAATACTTAGGAGCATATTTTATCTGAGAATTCCATACAGTAGGACTCGGATACTGGCTCAGAGAACCAGACAAATCCAGTTGTTTATGGTTAACTTGACTCTATGTCTGTTTTATTGAATCCCGACATGAGATTGTAGCTGTTGGAAGATTAACCTTAGATCAGTCAAATACACAAATGAATCGTTCAGTGGAAGCCTATTGAGCCAGCGGACTGAAAAGAATCGGCTCAATAGATTCGGTCATAAAATGGGTATCAGAGAAGATATCGATGTAGTATATTTACATCACTTTAATTAAATTGGTTTATTTGACCGCGGGTGGCTGTAGTTTTCGGATCTGGTTTAAGCTAGGAATGAGTTAAAATGTGACGTTTTCCAGTCGACTGCAATTCGGGCCGTCCTTAAAACCGATCACATCCGATCCGATCCGACTAAAAAAATAAATAAATAAAATGTTTAAAATGTGCCGCGAAATCTGTGCGTCATGATCGCTGAACAGTAAATGATGTAGAAAAGTTTAAGGTGTAAGCTATATGTTTGAAACTTGATGAAATAATCAACTGCACTGAAATAAGTGCATGATGCCAAAGTTGCGTTCATTACTATAGCAATAGAATCCGATGAAGTTCTTCCATAATTATTACAGAATCAGCCTATCACATGATCTGGTATAAATATCTCAATTTCTTTTCTTTACTTCTTTAAAATAAAGAGGAACATCGTGTTTTCTTAAAAGAAAGGTGAGGGAAAGTCTATGCTTTGCAATGCAGTGAATAAAAAGTTTCAAAAAGTAAAAAAACTGATTTATAATTATATGCAACTGATTGTCTTGCCATGCTATATAAATAAAAACAATGCTGATGCACATGTTTCATTTCTTGTCTCATACTGATGATATGAAATAATCAAATCTTCAAAAAAAATATTTAATTCATAATTCGGAAAACGTTGAGAATAATCAACCCAATTATTTATTTATTTTTTTAAATGTAATGTTTTGTTCATGTATTAGACTAAATACCAGCTTAATTTAGCAAAACAATCCTTTCAGGGGCATGGTGAGTCACAGGCTGATGTTTTTGTCTTCTGTGCGATATAATGAATGTATGCCTATGATAGACAATCTAACCAATCAGAGTAGGGATGGGAGGTTCAGTCCTGGCCCAATCCGCAGACAGGTCTTTCTCGCCGCAAGTGGGAAAAATCCTTCCATTGAAGGAACCGGCACATTGAAAGGCCTCGTCCACAGCTCAAAGACTCGGACATAAAAGCATTTCAACCACTGATAAAACCGCCAAATCAAAGTCTGAGGAACTCTGGGTAAGAAACCGTTGTCATCATTTCTAGACTTGTGAGAGAAGCGAACACTCTAATCTTCAGACAGACTCCCTATTCTCCAACAGTGGGTTTTGGCTGACTTTTAGAGGCTCACTGAGGATTATGGGTAATTAGGGCCAGAACTGTAAGGACAGGGATCTGTGCTTTTGGAGAGGTGAGTAGAGCTTCATTCATCAGGCGTGTTTGGACCTGCCAGTTCAAAGATCAGCGACTCCTACACACTCAAGAATTCTCAAGAAAACAAACTGGAAACCCCAGAGATCCTCAGAATAAAGTTCAATGGAGTTTTCTTCCATTGCCTGTTTTTCCTTTAACACTTAGTAGTTCTCACTAAGTGAGTCGTTGCTAGTATTAGAGAGTGCGAGGGAGAGAGAATAAAAGTAACTTAGTACACCCAGAACCCCCTAGCAACTGCATAGTAAACCACTCAGAACACCCTAGCCATCACCCAGAATATCACAGTAGTGACCCACAACCTCCAAGCAATGGCATAGCAACCTCCCTAAAAAAACAGAACATCAACCACCCATAACACCCTAGCAACTACATATCAGTCACCCTATCGACCCCTCAGAACACACTAGTAACGTCACATTAAGCAACCCAGCAACCTCTCAGAACACCATTGCAACTGAGCTCAGAACTCACTAGCAACTGCATAGCAACCACCCTAGCAACCCATCAAAAAACCCTGGGAACTGCACATCAGTCACCCTAGCATCAACTCAGAACACCCTAGCAACAGGAGACCCAAGCAGCTGTGCAACAAAAACCATAGCAAAACACTCTTGCAATGGTACATAAAATGCCCCCAGAATACCACAGCAACTTCACTTTAAACACCCTAGCAACAGCACGTGAAATGCCCTAGCATACCCTCAGAAGACCCTAGCAACAGCACAGCGATGAAGCAAAGCGAAAGCACAGTCAGACTGTTGCTGTAGTGTAGACTGCAGGGGTCAGTGTGACTCTGCTGCTGATGTCTGACGGCTGTGTCCAGCTGTTCTTCGCTCTCACAGGGTCTTCCCTCACAACGTACAGCTACAGTTCCTGGATAAGTCAGGCACTCTCTGTCCCTTTACTGTTTATTGAACTGTGGTGCAACGGCTCCTGAAGAATCCCTGATTAAAGCAGAAACCGGCTGCATGCCAAACGCTGTTTCACAAATGAAGCAACGGTCCATGTTAATATAATCACAAACTTTTTGAGGAACTGCAGATGATGGCTGACTGTAGTTTGATGTCTAAAGCCAAATACTACACTCACTGTTAGCACGCTGTTAAACTAATCACATCCACTGTTTATTCAAGATGCAATGCAATGCATTATGGGTCTGCTGCATCTGTTAGAAATGCATGTGATGCTGTTAAAGTGGTATTGAAACAAGGCATTTTTAGAGGCTGCACTCTGTTTGGAATGCACTTTAAAGGGAAGCAGAACCGTTATACTTACACTTAATGTTGATGTATTTGTTGTTCTTGATCTGGACGCATGAGCTACAGTACATTACATACATATAAACATAAACTCAAAATCTATTTAAAGTAAACCAAAAATGATCACTGTCTCATCATTCACACAACCCTTATGTTGATCTAAACTTGATAAATGACCACATCTCAAAATGACAAAAAACACCATAAAATGACTTTCTAGAAGCTCAGAATATCATTGAACGCTATGGAAATGTCACTCAAGAATTTGTAATATATTACATAACTGCACAGCAAGGTCTCTTTTTTGAAATTATGTAAAGTATTAAAGAAATTGCAAATACCACATAACAATATAAATCTGTCCTTAATGGTTGTTTTTGCGGTGTAAAGACAGATTGTTTCCTAACAGCTAAGAATAAGAGTGAGCTATATGGAAAATTAACTGTTTCATGTATAACCGAACTGTTATAGATTAAATAAATAAATAAATGTAAAAATAAATGTGTTGCAAATACAAGTACAATACGTATTTAATGCAAGCACCATGGTATATGTAAAGACAGATTAACAGCTACGATTTGCAGTACGTAGTAAGGGAAATTCACTCAGCAATGTGTAACATATTACACAACCATATAGTAATGCTATTTTTTTAAATAAATAAATAAGTACATAAATAATGAATATTTTGAAAAACATACCAATAAAGAGATCATGATGAAAATTGTCCTTTCTCTTTGTTACAAGCTATTGGTGCAAAAAGTCTCAAAATGGGGGCATGCTTTCATAACTCCACCCAAATGTTTCCACAAAGAAAGAAGGCGGAGCTATCACTCTGTCTGTAGTGTTGCTGCAAGCGCCATGTTCTGGAGACGCTGTGTGTCGTTGTGAAAGTGCTTCCAAAAGAGGACACGACTAGAAATCAGTGTTAAG
>JAUMHR010000042.1:17339320-17354326 GCA_032361145.1 Enteromius fasciolatus | reverse complement strand
TTAGAAGAAAGTGGAATAAAATAAAGAAAACCCACTTGAATGCAGCTATTATTGCACAAAAGTGTATTAAAGTACTTGTACATTACTTGTATCCAACCAGAATAGTATTATTACACAAAATGGCGAAAATAACTCCAAGATTGTGGTGGGGACAACAAAGGGCACTTTATAGTGATATTGACCCCTATATTCTTTAGGATTTTATTGATAACGATATTTTGATTATAATTTCGTATCATCAAAGTGTTTGCGATGCAGAGGAAACACAGAAGCTGCGTCTGAAGAGGCATTTAGACATTGTTTAGTGAAGGACATGTAACTTACGAATCCATAACTAACGTGTTGATATATTAAACACTAAATGATAAAAAGTAACTTTAAATGCGGAACTGAAAGCACCAGCAGGTTCAGCAGGTCACTGTTAATAAGTGAGTCCTTGCCGTTGAACTGAATCATTTAAACGGTTGATTCATTCAGGAACTCTTTGATCTGAGCTGATGGACTGTATGAAGCGGTAAACCCCCAAGTCTTGAATTCTGTATACATTCTGTATGTATTTTATTAGATGGAATCATGCAGTGAAAGAACACACTCTAAGTGCGCACTAAGTAGTCTAGACTTCACGTCATGTAAGTGCGCACTCTGAGGGGTCTTTTTAAATGTTTTTGCAAAAAGCCTAGTTGCAATCTGTTAAAACACCAATTAGGATATTATCGCAGATGATATATATCGCACACCCCAACTTCACGTGTGTGTGTGTGTTGTCAGAGGTGTGTTTTGCGAGCGCAGAGACGGGCCCCTGCAGGGCCATGTTGGCTCGCTGGTATTTTGTGCGCGAGGAGGGCCGCTGCGCTCCCTTCATCTACGGTGGCTGCGGAGGAAACCGTAATAACTTTGAGTCGGAGGAGTACTGTCTGTCCGTCTGCAGCAGCGTCTGTAAGTCACCGACCGAACGAACGACTGATGAGCCTTCACCGACTCGCTCCTCATGACCCATAACCCACTGCAGGAGCCTCTTACTTCAGTGAAACATGATTTTCTGTTCATATAACGTCAGTGTGATCAAAATCTGTGTAGGCCCTATGATCTCTGCGATGTGAAATACCCAGACTAATTTGTGAGTCCAGTCACAAAGTTGGGATGAATTTATCAAAAATAGGTCATTATACCTAAATTAAATCGCAATGTGGACCAGTGTTTGTAAATATTACATTTTTGAATATTGAAAATGGTCTTTCATGCTGTGTGTAAAGTGAATGAAAACATCCTGCAGAGATTTATTCGTGTATCAAGTTATTCAAGTTTCTCAAAAGAAGAGTTGACTCTGAATCAATGAAACGTTAGCATATATCACCCGCCTGATTGTCGTTCTGAAAGAAAATGCAGATTCATTCTTCACCACTAGGAGTCTCTTTTGGAGCGTTAAAAGCTCACTTTAAATCAAATCCACCAATCACCGGAGGAGTTGAAATGAAGTCTTTCAACAATTAAGGTAAAAATCTATTTAAATAGTAAATCCCCTTTGTTTGGCAAAAATCAATTCAATTTATTAATTAATTAAATGAATGTACCCTGCTCTCGTTGGATCAAACACAGAATTTCTAAAGAAAAAAAACTAATAAGGCTGTTATTAAGAAAAAAATAAAAGAAAATTAAAAGAAAAAAACAAAAGTACTTTGATATTGAAGTTTCATGATTTTAATTCTTTAGACTTGCTTTTGATTAATACAATTTAATTTAAACATTAAAAATTGAGTCAAGGAAAGTTAAAATTGAAAAAACCATAAGCAGTTTAAAAACTGAAGGATATTATTAATGTAAAATTGCTTTTTTACAAGGGTTATGATACATTAATGCTTATTGTTGATAAGCTAAACTTCTCCTATTGTGTTCCACTGAAGGAGTACAGTCGTGTGGGTTTGAAGGTCATGAGGAAGAGTCATGGGCTGTTCTTCATCAGTCTGATCTGATCTGGCGTGTGTGGGTTTTTCACCGGCGTTACTCTTTCTCTGCTGATTCACTCGCATCTTTCTCTAACTCCGATTCTTCGACTAATTCATGGTGTTTTAATAAAAGACGGAGGTGTGTGTGTGTTTCATTTGCATGCATAAAATGATTAACGCCGTGCTGCTGCTGATGTTTATATTAATGATTGTCCTCTTCATGACTTTATCTGTCAAATGTTCCTTACAGCTGCTGTTTAGACTTTAATGTTAAGTGGTTTCAATCAGGTCCTTTGATAACGTTCTGCATCAACAAGGGAGAGGAAGCTGTTCTTTTCAAACTTTTCAGGATCATTGGGTTCTGTTACTGGGTTCAGATATTATAATATGAGATAATTTATGAGTTTAGATGAATCTCTTTTATTTCTGGTTTTAAGTTAAATTCAATAAAAAACATTTGATGAATAAATAAATATAAAAGTATATAGATCAGGACTTATTAGAATAAACCTTTTATTTGAAAATAACTTAACACTTTTTCATCATATAATTAATGTTTAATTTAAATAAAATTTAATATTTAATTTGATGTATTAAAATAACTGAAATAAAAACACTGTATCCACCAGAATGATAAATTTTTCTTTTTATGCCAAAAATCATTAGGATATAAAGTAAAGATCATGTTCCATGAAGATATCTAGTAAATGTCCTACTGTAAATATATCAAAACTTCATTTGGACAAATTTATTTTAAAGCTGATTTTCTCAATATTTTGATTTTTTTTTTTTTTCTGCGCTCTCAGATAATTTTTTTTACATAGTTGTATCTCAGCCAAATATTGTCCTATCCTAACAAACCAAAAAAATTGCCCGTCATTTGTGTTGCAAAGTCACATTTTCTCATCACTTCATTATAGATTAGACATAAACTGGTCAGCTGGAAGCTTTTGGCCTCTTCTAACCGCTTTACAGTAATCTCTTGTAACTCATTAAATCATCATATGCTGTAATAAAGCTGTTCTCTGATCTGCAGTGCCGACTCCGTCCTCCAGTCCTCCAGACGCTGTGGACCGATATCTGGAGACGCCAGCCGACGAGAACGAACACACACACTTTCTGAAGGCCAAAGATAGTCTGGAGGCCAAACACCGTGAGCGCATGTCTGAGGTGCAGCATTCATTCATACAAATAAAACTTTTATTATGCTTTAAGACAAAGTATTTTTCACCAATAAATACATATTTAATACATATTAAATAAAAATATAATTTAAAAGGAATTAATTCTGGATAGTTTGTGTGCTTTGGAAATGATATTTTTCAAATAAAGCCAAAGTAATACTCATATTTTAAATGCCGTCAAAAGTCCCACATTGAACATATCGGCCAAACAGAAAAAAATTAGCGTCCGATATTTTTAAAAAAGCCAAAGATTGGCCGATATATCGGTTGACACTGGAGACTAGAGTAATGATGCTGCACATCACAGAAATAAATTACATTTTAACACATATGCACATAGAAAACAGATATTTAAATTAAAATAATATTTTAGAATATATACTATATTTTTGATTATAATAAATGTAGCCTTGGTGAGCGGAAGAGACTTGTTTTAGTAACATTAACATATCATACTGTTCCCAGTCTTTTTACTGCATTTGAACAAGGTGTTTATAGAAATACAGATGGAGGATCAAGTGGTCATTTTTATGTGATTGTCGTGTCCTGTAGGTGATGAGGGAATGGGAAGAGGCCGAGAGACAGGCCAAGAGTTTACCACGCAACGACAAGAAGGCAGTGATCCAGGTCAGGTTGTGTGCTTAATGATAGTTCACTTTCAGAACCACATCAAAATATTGTTTAGGATTTCTCCCTATATAATGGACTTCTACGGTGCCCGTAAGTTTAAACTAACTAAATGCAGCTTTAAAGAGCTCTAAATGATTCCAGCCGAGGATAGGTTATTTTCTTTTTAAAATTACACGTTTTTACTTTTTTATCTCATATTCTCCTCCAACTTCAAAATCGTCCTACAGCGTTGCTAAAGTACCGACCCGGTGTTTACAAAGTGAACATGCAAAAAACATCAAATGCTCTTAAAAACAATTACAAATAAAAACAGTAAAACCGTGAGTTTTTAGACTGTCACAGTTCACGCAGAGCTAGACGAGACCAGCATTAGAGATTAAAAAGTATACAAATTGTGATTTATTTTTTGAAAATAAGCAATTGTTTGGCAAGATAAGACCGTTCTTCCTCAGCTGGGGTCATTTAGAGCCCTTTGAAGCTGAACTTGTTCAAACTCCTGGACACCATAGAAGTCCATTATATGGAGAGGACACCTTTTTACGCCTGAAGAAAGAAAGACCTTATTTTAAATAAGGTACATGATCTGTAAATGTATGTTCTGGAAGTGAACTACTCCTTTCCGCATGGAGATTTGCTCTTACTGGAATACTCGTTCATTTCCCTCGAGGCGTTGCTTGACTCTGCTGCGCTTCTCCCGCAGCACTTCCAGGAGAAGGTGGAGGCTCTGGAGCAGGAGGCAGCCAGCGAGAGGCAGCAGCTGGTGGAGACACACATGGCACGGGTGGAGGCCCTTCTGAATGACCGGAGACGCCTCGCTCTGGAGAGCTACCTGTCTGCCCTGCAGGCCGACCCACCCCGGGTACACACACACATTATAACTACAGTCTAGAGCACAGTGAGGTCAGGCTGGCCACATTATTTAAATATAAAATTAAAAGAAAGTGTAAATAAAATCTATAGCTAATTAGACTTGCTTCTAATATTAACAGCTAGTGTAGGTGGAGAGAAACATCGTTTCATGTGACGCTCATTAAATGCGACCCTGGAGGTATATTTGTAGCATAAATTACATTTTTCCTTTATGCCAGAAATCATTAAGATATTAAGTTAACATCATGTTCCATGATTGCTGAGAACTTCATTTGGACAACTTTAAAGATTTTCTCAATATTTAGATTTTCTGTCTCCTTCAGATTCTTTTTGTAGCCAATTATTGTCCTGTCCTAACAAACCAAACATCAATGAAAAGATGAACAATTTCAGAAAACTGACAAGTTTTTTGGTCACAAATGATTTCACACACACAATGAAGCTTCCCATGATGCTCTGAGGTCTCTGATCTTCACCTGGTCTGTATTTAGCCGCGGCATGTGTTCAGTCTGCTGAAGAAGTATGTCCGAGCCGAGCAGAAGGACCGTCAGCACACGCTCAAACACTTCGAACACGTGCGCATGGTCGACCCCAAGAAAGCAGCGCAGATCCGACCTCAGGTACGAGACACTCGTCCCAGTACACTTCATACAGACAGTGGCAGTCAGAACACAATCACAGTTGTAGGTTTTGAATAGAGACTAATAGTAGACTAATTAACTGAGTTAAGTTAGCGTCTGAAGCGATGGCATTGATAAACTGATAAAATAGTTTTAAAACAGATTAAATCGTTTTGATTTATATTTAGTAAATCATTTTATATTTTGTTTTCATTTTCGTTGTCGTTACAGTAAGTTTGTTGTGTTTTTGTCGTTTGTCGTTTCATTTAATTTTATTTCAGTAAAAATATATATTTTTTTATATTATGTTTTGAGGATTTAGTTTTAGTTCACTACAATAGCCCTGATCTGAGGTTTAAATTCAATATTTGATGTAAATGTTTGTACATCGGGATTTCTACTGTTTCTAGATGTTTTTCTGTCACTTTGGCCTGCATGTCTTCTTTTTTATTGTGCATATATATATATATATATATATATATTCTTTTTTTATATAATATCAAAAATAGGGTTATTTAATTAATTATTTATTAACCACACTGTTTCGGGTCACATGTTTTATGGTGGTGTTGCCTTAGTAGGCAGCTCCCTTTGTAGGACATAGACAACTAGTCAGCAGGTTTGAAGACGAGCAGTCTTTGGGACTGAAGCAGATTATAGGCTCAGTGACCTGTGA
Source organism: Enteromius fasciolatus (assembly GCA_032361145.1). Taxonomy (NCBI): domain Eukaryota; kingdom Metazoa; phylum Chordata; class Actinopteri; order Cypriniformes; family Cyprinidae; genus Enteromius; species Enteromius fasciolatus. Next base: position 17,348,403 of record JAUMHR010000042.1, on the reverse strand, counting down.
CCTCTGACCTCAGGTGCTGACCCATCTGCGTGTGATCGAGGAGCGGATGAATCAGTCTCTGGGGCTGCTCTACAAAGTGCCCGGAGTCGCTGAAGACATTCAGGACCAAGTCGGTGAGTTTGTGACCTTTGACACCTGCTGAACCAGGATTATTAAATGTTCTTAAAATTTTCAGGATAAAAATCTACCTCAGCTTCTGCTCTGATTTTACATCACTGTTAGGTTACGATTCACAACAGAGCCCAAACGAAACTCAATTACTATTACAATAACAACCAACACTTTACTTAAAAAAAGTTTTTAAATTATATCATTTCTGTTTTATATATAAAATAATTTACTTGTTTTATGAAATGTTTATTGAAACATGATGACGCTGAGCACTTGTTTGGAGCAGCATCAGTGTGAATGACAGAAGTTTAGCTGAAATGATTGTGTGTGTGTGTGTGTGTGTGTGTGTGTGTGTGTAATGAGTGAAGTCCTCTTCACCTCCTGCTGCTTTATTTGTGTCCTGCGCGTCACTGCACCATCTGTACTCTCTCAGTCTCTCTCTTCCTGTGTCTCTCTCTCTCTGGCTCCATTCCTGCATTCAGCAGCAGCTCTGTGTAATTAAAGCTCTGATCAGCAGGTCATTTCCTCTGTAATCCTGATGTATCATCATCATCTCTTTTCTTCCGTTTCTACTCTTTCATTTCACCAGCACAGTGTCATACATATATATATATATAAAACATCAAATAAAATATATAAAACCTTTTTATTTATTTCAGCTAGTTCTCATGTCAACATTTTTGCTAATTAAATAAAAATATATGTGACCCTGGACCACAAAACCAGTCGCTGGGGTATATTTATAGTAATAGTCAAAAATACATTGTATGAGGCAAAACATTTTTTTTTTTTTTGGCCAAAAATCCTTAGAAAAGTAAGTAAAGATCATGCTCCATGAAGATATTTAGTCAATTTCTTACTGTAAACATATTAAAAATGAATTTTTGATTAGTAATATGCATTGATTAGATCTTCTTGTGAGAACTTTAAAGGTGATTTTCTCAGCATTTAGATTTTTCTGTACCTTCAGATTCCAGATTTTCATCTAGTTGTATCTCGGCCAAATATTGCCCTATCCATCCAAATCATACATCAATGGGAAGCTTTCAGATCATGTATAAATCTCAATTTCGGAAAATTAACACTTACGACTGGTTTTGTTGACCAGGGTCACATATATACATTTTAGCTAAAAAGTTTGCTAAAACATAAAGAAAAAAGGAAAGTTTCAAATTTAAAAAAATAAAAAAATAAAAACTAGCATATTTTTTATGTAAATTATAAATAATTATATATAAAATTGCAATAAAAAGAATAAAAAAACACTTTTTCTTCTAAATGTGTGAGCAAATATAAATTATTTCTGCATCAAGTATTTATTGTACTGCATTTTCTGTATGCTGATTTCAATCAAAAAAATGTTTAGTCTTTTATTGTAATACAGTAAATCTAATGAGAATAATAATAATTATTAACTATTTTATATATATATATATATATATACATAATATGTATGTTTTGATTCATCATAGACTTTATTACACAAATAGTGAAATTTGAAATGGTTCCAAAAAAATGAAGTGATCGATAGGAAATTTTAACCTGTAGTAAGTAGCAGGACGTCAGTGCCTTAATGAGCGCGTCATTGAATTATTGACTCAACCCTGTGTTCAACTGATTCATTCAGACACATGAAGGAATACATCACTGAATCTGTGTGTGTGTGTGTGTGTCAGAGCTGTTGCAGCGCGAGCAGCAGGAAATGTCGGCTCAGTTAGCGAACCTGCAGAGTGACGTGAGAGTGAGCTACGGTAACGATGCCCTGATGCCAGACAGCACCGCCAGCATCGACCTGCTGCACTCCGATGACACACAGGCCTTCATCCACCCTGAGAGCTTCAACCAGCCCAACACACAGAACCAGGGTACACACACACTTACACACACCCACTCACACACCTGAGAGCTTCAGTCAGCCCAACAGACAGAACCAGGGTTCACACACACACACACTCATGTAGTGTGTCCATGTTTTCTGGGGTCTCTCTCTTCACAGGTGTAATGGTGTGTATGTGGTATGGTCCTACACTTAAACCTACCCCTTACAGGAAGCTTTGTGCATTTATAGATTTTCAAAAAAACTTTTTTTATTTTATTTTTAAACCTGTTTTACAAATAGAGAAGACCCCAAAGGAAGGTTTTTTGAGATTTTGTCAACTTTACCACACACCCTGTGAGCTTCAACCGGCCCAACACACAGAACCAGGGTATACACGCGGTGTGTGTGTGAGCCAGGTCAGTGCAGCGAGCACCATATGGAAGCAGATTTGTCTTCCGGCATCAGGAACATAGACCTGCTGCACTTCAACAATGTTCTACTCACTACAGCACTCTATATATCATTTTTTTTAGCCTACCCTATTTTCCGATAGTGATCTTGTGTGTGTTGTGTGTTTTGTGAGCCAGGTCAGAAGCCTTTCTGTTTGTCAGTCAGATCAAGTTCACCAACATTTTTTTTCAGTCTAAAATCTTATGATATGAATATAAAATATGTTGCTGGTGTCTCGTGTCTCTCTACAGTTGAGCCGGTGGATGCCAGACCCGTCCCAGACCGAGGCCTGCCAACCCGACCTGGTAATTCTAATTAAAATATGAATAAATGAATTATTAATTTTATTAATTAAATTATTTTTTAAAAATTAATGTTCTTTAAATTGTACTAAAATAGCTAAAACCAATTTAGAAAAAAAAACTTTAAAAATACCTTTTTTTTATGGTCACCTTGAAAATGAAAGTCCCGGTTAAAAGTAGTAATAAATCTAATAATCGCCCCCGCAAAAACATGCATGTGTAGATGGGCTGATGTAGAAATCATATTCAGAAAATAGAGCTGAAAGAGACGTGCATGTTAACAGTCGAGTGTCAGAGTGTGTATGTCCAGTATTTAGTATAATTTGTGTGTTTGTTGTTTAGTGTCTGGACTGAAGCCTGACGATGTTCCTGAGCTGCGGATGGAAGCTGAAGAGAGACACAGTGAAGTTTACCACCAGAAGCTGGTACATTTACATATAAAAACTTTAAAGGATACCATAAACTGGATATGAAATGGTTAAAAAAATGTAATCATCAAAATGAAACTATAGCCACCAGTAGATGGCAGCAAGTTGTTGAATTATTCACTCAACCCATTTTTAAAAACAGCTGATTCAATTAGAAACAAAGCAAGTGACTGTCTGTATGAATGATTGACTGAATCATTACCTCATTTGATTTGTTTAAACTGCCGATTCATTCAGAAACAAATTATTGAATCACTGAATCATTAACTTAACCCACTTAAAAAACAGCTGATTCCTTTAACATTGATTTATTCATAAACAAATTGGTAAAGATATTGGGGAAGAGCAGCACTCTTGCTGGTGTGCTATTGCTAAACTATATCATATGATCTAAATATAAATATGCAGATTTTAGGTGCATATAACTGCATTCTAATAGGCTTCCTTTCTTAGTGCTGCATCGTGCTGCATCATATTCATCAGCAAATGCATTCTTAGTATTTTATGATGCAGTTGTCATGGCAGCAAGTCTCTGGTGAGAGTTCAGTCCGTGTGACTGTAATCTCATGTTTGTCTTTTGTTTCTGCTGTTCAGGTTTTCTTCGCCGAGGACGTGAGCTCCAACAAGGGAGCTATTATTGGCCTGATGGTCGGAGGTGTTGTCATAGCAACCATCATCGTCATCACCCTGGTGATGCTGAGGAAGAAGCAGTACACATCCATCCACCACGGAATCATTGAGGTCAGTCGGTGAACACGTGTTCGTTAATTCAACCCATGACACGATGAATGTGAATCAAATGAGTCGAAATGATGATTCATTTGAAGTCTGAATCTTTTGTCTCTCAGGTGGATGCTGCCGTGACCCCCGAGGATCGTCACCTATCGAAAATGCAGCAGAACGGCTATGAAAACCCCACCTACAAGTTCTTCGAACAAATGCACAACTGATGGTGTGATGCTCCTCTTCCTCCCTGTTTCTCCTCCTCATCTGCAGACGGCGCAGGAGACACCAGCCCAAGCTCACTGCTCATTAACATCTCGCTTGCTATTGGCCAGTTCACATGACTGTCAATCAAACATGACTTCCCATTGGCTGGACGAATATGAACATGGTTCTGTTTTAATCTGAATGCACAATTCAGATTGAATTCAGATTGAGAACATATAATTCAGATTTAGTTTAAATTCACTGCAGACAAGGGCGAACATGAGTTTAATGCTGTTGGGGTCAGTTTCAATTCAGTTTAAACGGAACATATGACGTTGATTCACATCAAATTCAATGCTCAATTCTGAATTCACTCCAGATTTCAACTAAAACATCTGTTGGCAGGACAAACATCAGCTTTATTTGATGGGGTCAGTTTCCAAGTACAGTTTCAAATTGAATGCACAATTCAAATTCAAATCAGAAATCAATCTGAATGCATTATTCAACTTCAGTTTTAAATTGACTTCAGATTCAGTTCTAACCCTCCGAGGGCGAGACGAATATGAACATGATCAGGTTAATGCTGTTTGGGTCAGTCTCAAGATTCAGTTTCAAACTGAACGGACAATTCAAATTCAGTTCGATTCGCACTAATCAGAAATGGAATAAAACTCAATTGAATCGAATGTAATGCATTGTTCAAATTCAGTTCAATTGAAAAATGTAATTCAACACCTAATTCAGACTCTGTTATTCATTCGCAGTTGTGATTTATTAACTATGACTTCCCATTGGCTGGACAAACACGTGAATTTGAAAAATGTAGTTTCAAACTGAATGTTGAATTTAAATTCAGTTCCAGCTATCTGGACCAACTCGAACCTGAGGAGGTTCATGCTTTTTGTGTCTGTGTCAAGTTTAACTCACAATTCATGTTCACTTTTTAAATGTGAATTCAAACCCAATTCAATGCACAGTTCTATACAATAACTGGACAAACATAATGTTTCAAGTACAGTTTCAAATATAATGCACAATTCAAATTCAAATCACAAATCAATCTGAATGCATTATTATATCAGATTCAGTTCTAACCTTCCGAGGGCGAATATGAACATGATCAGATTAATGCTGTCGGGGTCAGTTTCAAGTTCAGTTTTAGATTAAAATTCACAGTTTGAACTGAATATAAAAAACTCCAGATAGGATTATTGTTCGATCCTCCAGCTTCTGGTGAGTTGGTTTGGTGTCGCTGCAGCGTCTGCTCCTGCACTACTAACCGAGTGAAACACTGGGATACCGGAGGATGATTGTCTGAGACTTCATCCCATCTTCCCTTCCTCTTCCTCCTCTTCATCGCACACTGACTGCAGCTGTGCTGTGTTTGGTGACGCATTAAACCCGTCAGAGATTATTCTGCTGATCCATGCCCTTCTGAATGAGATGTTTGATTGTTTCTGGTTTCCTTTTTCAAAAAAAAAAAGTAATAATTGTAAAAAGAAATTTGCCAAAAAAGAAATTTTTTTTAGTTGTCAATATTTAAGTAATGCAAAAAAAAAAAGCTAGTTGTAACTACGTAGTGCATGATAGAAAAAATGACGGGGAAACTCTGCTACATGGATCTTGGTCTTTTCTCAGATGTTTTAGCAGGAATAAACAGTAACTTGTGAAAATGTGGTTTGAGTTGCACAAAAAATGACTCAATTGGCTTCTGCTTCTGGATTAATTGCTTTGATTTCAATATCTGGTTGTTTTTTAAACCCGGCTGAGATCCTGTCGATGTACATTTACTGTCTTTAATGTTTTAGTCCTATGCATTTCAGAGATTTATTTACTCCTTCCTTGTATTTAATTCGATTCTCCATTGGACTCGTGGTTGTGTGTGTTTTTTAAGCGGGTGTTCGGGGCGGGTGGGTTTTCGGGTCATTCTCTGTCTGTTTGTATGTTTCTATCCGGTCAGTTTTGTGTTCTTAGATCACTCTTTGTCTGCAGATGTAGAAAGTGTTTTCTCCTCTTTATGTTGATGCAGTGATCTGAGAGAAAAACGCCTTCGTCTCGCTGCAAAATCAAAAGAATAAGCTTTTTTTTGCATTGCGTCATTATTTTCTGCCATTACTGTAATGCAGGAAACTGTATTTAAATTGTGCAGTTGTAAGTATTTATCAGGATTGCATTGAATGTTATTTTATATATATTGTTTTTATAGTTCTCACTCATTGCTGCATTACAGTAATGCAGGTTTGTGGTTAAATGTGCTTCATTCACATGCAAATAATGTGGCAATGCAATTTACTTCATGCAAAATCTGATTTCTTCTTTGTTTCTTTTGATTTTGAGGTGAAATATGAGCTGGAGGAGATATGTTTTGCTGCACTGAGCATCAGATCTGTCTCCTGTAGTGTTTTTGACTGGTTATAAACTGAAGGTTATTACCGCATGAGCTCCAGGATCTGAACGACTCTGATTCACAGTCGATCGCTGTAAACGGTTCATAATCAATAATCACGCTGTCTGATGAATGTCAATCAATCGTTTACAGGTCAGTGAGGAACCCTGGGTAATTCTCAGTGTGTGTTGCTGTGGTTTGATCAGGGCTGGGGTGGTGATGATGATGAGGTTCTTTCAGTGACTGTTTTCTGTGTATCATTTGCTTTGACTGGAAATAAACTGCGCTTTCTACACTGTATTCCATAAATAAAGTTTTGAATGTACATACACTTTTTTTGTCGTGGCTCTTTTGTAAAACACACACACACACACACACACACATACAATACTGTTGTTCAAAGGTTTGGGATCACTATGATTTTCTTCTGCTCATCAAGGCTGTTTGTTTGATTATAAAAATATATTAATGTTTTTTCAAAACATGTTTCCTTTTTTAACATACTTTAAAATATAATTTATTTCTGTGATGTTCAGCATCATTACTCCAGTCCAGTGTCACATGATCTTCAGAAATCAGAATAATATACTGATTTATTATCAATGTTTGGGGGGTGGGGTTTGGTACCTGTGATGCTTATTTCTTTGATTGTCTCATGAATAAACTATTAAAAATAAAGGCATTTTCTGTTTTCAAAACAGAAATATTTACTATTACATTTTTATCCATTTAACACATCCTTGCTGAATAAAAGCATCAGTTTGTCTTTTAATTTAATCAGTTGCCTTGGATCTGCTGTCTAAATGTGTATGTATTGTTTTTAAGAAAGAAAAAAGCTACTGACCCCAAACCTTTGAACAGTAGTGTAGTTACTGTAACAAACATATATTGTAATAAACGCTGATATTTTAAGCTTTTCATCAAAAAATACCACAGGTTCCCAAAAATATTAACTGTTTTCAGCTTTGATCGCAAAATAAATTACATATCAAAATATATTCAGATAGAAAACTTATTTTAAATTGCAATAATATTTTATTAAAAAGCCCTGATGAGCAGAAGAAACCTCTATTAAAAACATAAAATATTAAACTGATCCCAAACTTTTGAACGGTTCTTGAAGTTTATGTAAGCAAAAAAACTGTTTTTATTTCATATTTTGTTATGAACTGTCGTATTGGTGTAGTTTTCTCTTTGTATTTCGATGTGTTGAGTGATGGTAATTCTGTTCGGTATTTCTACACATTAATCACACTGACTCCCTCTGCTGTCCAAAACATGAAAATCCCCTCACATGCGTGCAGCTAAACATTATTAAATAAAATGTAAATGTAAAAATTCAAAACCGTAAAAAAAAAAAAGTTGTGTCTTGAGAATTACAAACTTTATTGATTAATAATTTATTTTTGAGTGATTTATAAGATTACCGACGTTTGTACTGTTTTATTTCAACAACAAAAACAACAGAGAATGACGACAATTCCTGTTCCGGGTTGTAAGACATGTTATTATATTTGTGAAATAGAAATTAGTTAATTTAGAAATTAGAAATTTAGATGTGCTTTTTTCACCTCAAAAATTCGCACCACCCAATGCAGCAGATAAACGGCGCTCGTGACGTCATGTCATGTCATGTCACGCCCGTGCATCATACCCATAAGCCCCCGCGGTGATCCGGAAGCAGTTGTTCGCCTGTCTGTCTGCAGCTCGGGTGTCAAACACAAGGTTAGACGAGATTGTTCTTTATAGTGTTTGATTTTCATATAAATGTGAATGTTTGTTATATAACGTTATTTCTGTGCAGTCGGTTAAGCGTCGCCTGACGTCACAGTGACGTTCATCAAACGCTAAAATACTGCAGGAAACGTCAGCGTAGTGAAATCTCTTGGTGTTCGAGTATAGCGCCTTACTCCGCTCGGACTCAGTCTCGGCTTGACCTTGCGGAGTTTGCGTGGCTCCAGTTCGTTCATTATTGTAAAGGTTGATCACTCGAGTTCATTTCAGTCCAAGTCCCCTGCTTCTGTCGCGTGACACGAGCTCAAGACGTCTCAGAAGATGAACATCACTCTGTCATTTATGTGTCAGATATAGAAGAAAGAAAGTTAAAACTCTTATTTGTTGTCGTTTGATGACCGTCACGGAACTAAAAACTAACGTGTAAATAAATATAATCATAAAATAAACGGTTCTTACTCTTTCAGTTCATGTAAGTTACTAAAATAACTTAAATTATATGTAACAAATTTAAACCGTCACTAGACAACAATACCTGTATGAATCAAAATTATACAGTTTTCTTTTATGCCAAAAATCAGTAGGATATGAAGTTAAGATTATGTTCCATGAAGGTATTTAGTAAATGTCCTACCATAAATATTAACTTCGTTTTGATTAATAAGCCTTGCTAAGAGCTTCGTGTGAACAACTTCAGAGGTGATTTTCTCAATATTTATTGTGTCCTCAGATTCCAGGTTTTCAGTTTTCTCAATCTCTCTCTCTCTCTCTCTCTCTCTGTGTGTGTGTAGATCATGGCTCTCCATCGGCTCTGGCGTGTGTCGTCTCTGCTGCGTTCGGTCTTGAGCGTGACTCTGCGCAGGAACATTGGTCTCTCCGCCGTTGTCTTCAACAAAGCCAAAGACCTGGACCCCGTGCAG
>JAUMHR010000042.1:17274196-17321567 GCA_032361145.1 Enteromius fasciolatus | reverse complement strand
GGTGAGTAAATTATCAGCAAAAGTTTTTTCAAAAGTGAACTTCTCCTTTAAGGCAGGCCTCAGCTCGCACTCCATAAATACTCTTGCTCCTTCTTTCCCAGAAGAGTTGAGCTGGATGAGAGGAGGTTTATCATCTCAAACCTCTCAGCCTGTAACTTTACTGTCAGTGCACATACAGATCAGTAGGTCACTAGTATGACACGCAGTGTTTTTGACGTTCAGGAGCTGCTGCGTTTGTTCGGTGTGCCGTTCATCGTGGCTCCAATGGAGGCCGAGGCCCAGTGTGCAGCGCTGGACAGACTCGACCAAACACACGGCACCATCACTGACGACAGCGACATCTGGCTCTTCGGCGGCCGTCACGTCTACAAGAACTTCTTCAGCCAGAACAAATATGTGGAGATTTACCAGTGTGTGGACATGCAGAGTCAGCTGGGTGAGTGTGTGCGTGCGTGCGTGTGTGCGTGTGTCATTGGAGGACAGACCTGAGCTTGTGTTCATCTGCAGGTCTGGACAGGAGCAAACTCATCAATCTGGCGTATCTTCTGGGCAGTGATTACACCGAGGGCGTTCCGGGAGTGGGATATGTCACCGGGATGGAGATCCTGAACGAGTTTCCTGGAGCTGGTTTAGAACCTCTCGTCCAGCTCAGGTCAGAAAATGTAACAGTAAAACACCATAAAAGTCCTCTGGCGAATTAAACGATTTCCATTTTGTAGTAAAAATGTAAACTAAAAATATCAAAACATAAAAAAATTGCCTGATTATTTTTTGTAGTACATTTTGTTGTATAATAAATAAATTAATAGAATTACATTTACTAATAATTTTTTTTGTATTCACACATTTTGTGATAAAAATCGTCATTTTATAATTTACGGTGACAAAAAGGGAATAGAAAATATCCCCTGGAAATTATATATATATATATATATATATATATATATATATATATTTCTTTTTTTTTTTTTAATTATGTAATTTATATTTTAAAAAATATTTATTTAAATAATAGATTTTATTACAGTTGATTGGAATATTACAATTATATCAGGTTTTTTACTGTAAGTTTAAGTTCAGTCCTGTAAAACATAAACAGATGCTGTGTGTGTGTGTGTGTGTGTGTGTGTGTGTGTGTGTGTGATGTAGTGAGTGGTGGACTGAAACGCAGGAGAATAAGAAACTAGCCTCTAACCCCAGAGACACAAAGGTGAAGAAGAAACTGAGGAATCTCCAGCTTCATCCTGGTTTCCCGAACCCTGCCGTTGCTCAGGCTTACCTGGAGCCCACCGTCGACCAATCAGACGCCTCGTTCAGCTGGGGCCGCCCACACCTGGAGCTGCTCAAAGAATATCCTTCCCCTCGCTTACACTATAATAGCTTACCATAGCAGGTTATGAGTGTGTGTGAGAGTCTCTAATGAGCAGAAGAGCTTCTTAACCCGTCACAGGTTCTGTCTGAGCCGCTTCGGATGGAGCAGCAGGAAGACTGAAGAAACACTGCAGCCCGTGCTCAAACAGCTCCAGACTCAACAGGTTACGCTCAAAGAAATATTGAGAAAATCATCTTTAAAGTTGTTCAAATGAAGTTCTTAGCAATGCTTATTACTAATCGATGTTTTGATATATTTATGGTATGAAATGTATAAAATATCATCACAGAACATAATCTTTACTTGATATCCTGATGATTTTTGTAATAAAGGAGTGCATACTTTTGACCCATAGTGTGTTGTTGTGCTGCTGAGGCCTGCTCCAGGCTCACAGATACGTGTTGTTGTCTGCAGACGCAGCTGCGCATCGACTCCTTCTTCCGTCTGGAGCAGCAGGAGCGCCAGTCGATCCGAAGCCAGCGTCTGCGCAGAGCTGTCACCTGCCTCAAGAGAAAGGAGAGAGAAGAGGAAGAGGAGGAGGAAGAACTGTCTCCGTCCAAGCAGGTCAGGAGTGGGGCCCCTAGAGCCCCAGGGCCACTCACAGGAGGATTCATAGGGCCTGTGCCTCACCTGAGCTCACCTTCAGACACCCAGGATGAGACAAGGGGCGGAGCCTCTCTGCTGACGTCATCCAGGGCGGAGTCAAGCAGCTCCAGCTCAGAGGAGGAGGCGGAGTGTGGGCGGGGCGTTACTATGGTTACTGCACGTTCTGTATTCGAGGGCAAACCGAGAGGAAGAGGAAAACGAGGAGGAAGAGGAAGGAGCAGAAACAGATGATGATGATGACATCCAGCAAACAAACAAACTGAGCTGAGTTTATGAACGACAGGACGATGCTGGTTCATCTAATACTGAGCGATTATTTGAGAAATGAAATCATGAAAAAGAGTGACGTCAACATTAAAACCGATCTCAGGAACCCTGCTGCTTTTTGACAATCTTTAGATTAATTTTTTCATGTACAGAACAATAAAAGTCTGAAAAACTCAAATGTGATTGTCATGGGATTTTTACACCTGGAAAATCATTTAATTAAAAAAGCTATATATATATATAATACCTAACAAAGAGAGAAAACCACTGTCTACCGAGGGCTTCATGACGCTGTCAGGGCTTTATATCACCCTCGCTGTACACATGTCATGACCTGTTATGGTTATTTTCCTGAAAACCCATATAGTCCACAAATTTGTACCAAAAAGTGAGGTAAACCTGACAAAATCTCCAAACACCTCCCTTTGGGGACGTCCCCGTTTGTAAAACAGGTTTAAAAATAAACTAAATAAAGTTTTTTTTGAAAATCTAAAACTGCACAAAGCTTCCTGTTTAGGTGCAGGACAATACCACGTACAGAAACACCATTACACCTATGAAGAGACCCCGGATAGATCGCTAAGTATACGTGTGTGTGTGTGTGTTGCTATATTTGTTAGGATAGTAAAACCTGATATTTCTGACTTTAAGGTTTAGGGTAAGCACTTAGTTCTGGTGGCTAGGGTTAGGGTCAATGTATGTCCTCACAAAGATAGATATACAGAGTTGTGTGTGAGACTCTAAAGGTCAGAGGAGCTCAGCTGCTCGGTGTGTGATGGACTGTTTTATTATAATCTCATTCAAACAATCATCTGCATTCTGCTCCAGATCCAGATCTTGTGTTTGAGAGGATCTGTTTACTCCGGCAGGATCCAACGGCTTCCCTTTCACCGGCTGACCCCCGGCTGCTGCTGTCAGTCACACACACACACACACACACACACACCAGTGAGGGGAAGCGGAGCACTTGTCTGAGTTTGCACATATAAGGACCTTCCTTTGGCTTTCAGACGCATAAATGGAGCAGGACGACAACAACAAGGGTGGGTCAATCTATTACTTTCCATAGTTTATACGACGGTAAGATAGAAGCACAGAGAGAGAAGTGTGCCAGAGCGTCTGTAGATTAACACCGGCTCTGCGCTCCGAGAACTTCAGGAGTTCAGCTGTTGTACTGATTAAAACAATTAACACATGTACTTCATTGTCCAACACAATCTTCAAAGGCCGCTGTGTGCACAAGATTACTGTAGAGTGTTTTACCAGAAAATACTATTTCTGTCTTTCTATTTTCATGTTCTTCAGTGTGTTCTTTTTTGTTGCTCATTAATTAATTTATTATTAATTATTTAATTTGAGGTTTGCCATTTTTGCAGCTTTTGAAATGCTAAAACAATAACTCTTCTGTCCCTGTTATTATCTCTTAATAAACATTGAGAGCATGAAGTGCATTTAATATTATTGTAATGAAACTCAATCAAGATGAGTTTGTCCTCCTCACGGAGACGTACAGAATCACTAAACAATCATGAGTCATTCGTATCGTGACTCGTTTACACGTTGCTTTGTCCTAATTACAGCCACAATACTGATTTTTTTTAAATGGTTTAGAAACACAAATTGCTAGTAAATTCTACAAATAATTACAAACAGCAAATAACACTGAATTAAATCTGATATTTTGAAGTATATAGACTTTTTTTAAAAAATTTTTATAAAGATTAATGAATCATTTCTCCACCGATGTCTGGTTTGTTAGGAGAGGACAATATCTGACTGAGACACGACTGTTAGAACATCTGAATCTGAGGGAGCAACAAAATCTAAATATTGAGAAAATCTTCTGTAAAGTTGTCCGAACGCATATTACTAATAAAAACCACAAAATGAAAGCAGAAGCCCGTCCTCTGTGTGTCTGCAGACGCTGAACTGGCAGCGGCGATTATGAAGAGACAATTTCGTCCGTCGCTGATCAGGACTGAGACCTGGGAAGGATATGAGTTCGCAGACATGGAGATCAAGATCACAGAGTCGACGGACTGTTACGGGGCCGTTCTGTGGCCCTCGGTGCGTATGGCTCCTGACATGCTTCAGACGGAGGGCAACAGAGACTAACACTAACTCTTCTCTGATCACAGGCCATGGTGCTCTGTCACTTCCTCGATACGCACCGAGACCAGTATAACCTGACGGACAAGAGCATCATCGAGCTGGGTGCTGGAACCGGACTCGTTACCATAGTAACCAGCCTCCTGGGTGAGAGAGAGCGGCCAATCAGAACGTGTGGAATAATACTTCAAATAATGTCCACAACAGAAACACCACTGACCTCCAGTCGAGCACAAACAAATACATTTACAACTACAGTAACACACATCAAGTGTTTGGCTTTATTATATTACAAATCTTTATATGAAATTAAATATTAAACAGTAATCATTTAATTTAATTGTAATCATTTAAACTGAAAATATTTGGAAGTATTTTGAAATATTATAAAAATATTAGATTTCTATATTTAAATTCAGCACAAATTGAGCAAAATATTAAAATGAAATAATATTTCAAATGTATTCTAGTTTTTACAGAATTTCAATATTGTAAAAATTGACCAATATCAACCTCAGCAAAAAGTGATCTTATTGTAAATTAGAAGTATTTTCATCATTTAAAAAATATATATTTAGCACAAATTTATGAAAATGAAATTATTACAGTATTATTATATTTAAATATTTTTAATAACACAAAATAATATTAAATGACATTACATTAATGTGTTGAAATGAAATTTCGTAAAATTTTTAATTCAAATGTATTTTAATTCATGTTTTCTAATTATTGAAACAAACATAACGAGATTGTTCAGGGTGTATTGGTAACAGCACACCACACCGTTGTTCTCCACCTGCAGGGGCAAAGGTGACGTCCACAGACCTGCCGGATGTTCTGGGTAACCTGAGACACAACGTGAAGCGTAACACCCGAGGACTCTGCAGACACGAGCCGCTGGTGACCGAGCTCAGCTGGGGCAGACGGCTGGAGGAGCGCTTCCCGCGGGACACCTGCCGCTTCGACTACATCATGGCTGCAGATGTGGTGTACTCTCACCCGTACCTGCAGGAGCTGATGGAGACCTTCATACACCTGAGCTCAGAACACACCGTCATCCTCTGGGCCATGAGGTTCCGTCTGGACCCCGAGAACAGCTTCGTAGACACCTTTAAGAAGCACTTCGACCTGGAGGAACTTTACAACCTGCCCAGCCTGAGCATCAAGCTGTACCGCGCACAGAGACGACTCGCTTCGCCCGAAGAACACTAACATACTGCATGGACCGCGTGCATAAAGACATCTGCATATAAATACAGTACAGAGAGAGACATTAGGAGGGTTGAGAGAGGTAAATGAATTAACCACAACTGATTCCAGAAAAACACATGATTTCAGTGTCTCAGTAATGGAAGTGAATGGGTGCCGTCAGAACGAGAGTCTGATAAACGCATCACAATAATCCACAGCACTCCAGTCCATCAGTGCACATCTGGAGAAGACAGAAGCCGTTTTTAACTCAAATATGAGTCTATAATAATTCATCTCTGTCGAATCCAGACACAGATTAGTTGAGAGCTGTTTAGATCTGTGCAGATGTCTCTCCTGATTCAGACCGGAGCTTGTCTTCTCCAGATGTTCACTGATGGACTGGAGTGCTGTGGATTATTGTGATGCTTTTATCAGACTCTCGCTCTGTGGAGAAAGCTTTGGTCCAAAGGGGCAGCAGATTACCCACAATCCACAGCAAACCTACAAACTAACAGTTAAAGAAATAGTTCATTCATCACAGAAATCATATTTCATGTTTACTTCACATGTAAATAAATGATCTTTGTAAGTCCAGTTGTTATTTCACTTGACCATGTTTTTCATTAAATTCACTCTCTTAAGTTTTAAGGACATTTCGATCCAGAAAAGTGACTTTTACATTATGAGCATTTCAGAAATCCTCCTCTAAACACAGCTTCTGAAACTCTTCCAGATGAACGCAGAACTGATTTGCACAGGTCAGAAGAACCAGATGTGCGTGTGACTAAAGGCACGTACTGTGGAGGTAACGGGGTTCTTCTGAGTGCAGCAGCACATTTGGATCATGCTAAGTGTCTGATGATGATATACAGAGATACCTGATCCCGTCATCATGTGCTGGAGTCACGGCAGAGCCATTTGAAAACACTAACACATACAATCCACAGAATGCAGGAAAGCCAATCATTTTAACCTCTTCATGCATGCATCTCCCAGTCGCTGTGAATGTGTCCTGGCGTCCAAACCACCAAAATATCCTCCCCTACATGGTAAAGGTGTTCAGTCACACACTGATTCCAGAGGGTTTTGACAAACATACAAGAAACTGGAGATCATACGGAGACGGTTTAGGCCACTGAACTCATGTGTCCTCCAGAGATATGATGAGTGTTATATTGGGTTTCCCTTCTGTGGAATCCATTTAATGCATACCAGCTGCCCGGACTCACAGAAACCAACAGGGATGGCATTAACGAGCAAAAACTAACAAAACCAAATAAAATTATATACATTTTTAATAAAAAAAACTATTTTCTACATTGCATGCTTTTTGTTCACCCTGCAATAAATAATATTTGCTGCATCAATTATTGCATTTAAAAACTCTCTTTTTTTGTATTTTATTGTATTATACGAACTAGAGGACCAATTTTCTTAAAAAACACCCCTCAAATGCAGTGTAATAAACAGCATATGATGCATAAAGTCTTACATTTAAATAAAAAATTTTTTTACTCCATAATTCTGCAATTCAGTATGCTTTTACCTTAATAATTCTCAATGACCTTTTTTTTCTTTATTTGACTGACTTACTAAATCAGTGCAACAAATGCATAAAATATTACATTTAAAGTTTACTGCATTATGCTAATTCTCTTTTTTTGGTGTGAAATATGATTCATCCAAATAAATCACTTTTTTTACACATCAGTATTCAGGAGATGTTTCACTTTAAGAAGAGTAGGAAACATTATGCATCATGTAAATCTTCGAGTAGCTTCCTCAAATCAACCTATATCAGGTTAGTAAATAAACCGATACCAGACTCTGGCATTATCTCAGAGCTCTCCGTCTCTGTGCCAGCAGAAGCTCATTCTCCATCTCCTACATCATGCTCTATTCCTCAGTGTTTGTGTGGATGTGCCTCTGCTTCATGAATCTCCAGCTAAATATAGTCAGTGTGACGCTGGAGTGTTGCGTGATGCCCGTCTATAACCAGGCGATGGCTAAGGATGCAGTTGCACAAGCACTAACCAGATAACTGAACGGAACCGGATCAACAAGGTAAGGCTGACCAGGGATGTGAGCGGAATGCAATGATTTCTTCTGAAGCTGCAAAATGCATTTGAGAAGATACAGTAGCATGAAGCTTAGAGTAAACTTAATATTGTTGTATGTTATCTGATTGCACCTGTGCATTTTTTATGCAAAGTTTTACAAGTACCATGTTTCAAATGTCTCTCCAAACCAAAAAGTCCTGTTTTAAGAAGGACATGCTGCATGGCATCACATCATGCACTTGATCTTTTTGCTCGTTTGTTGAAGCTGTGCGCTGTTTATTTGCACACTGCATGAACTAACCTGATGAACAACGTTTGAGAAACTTGCAAAAACAGATTTTAACAAGAGCTGATCTGCATTTGTGTTTTAAATCGGTCCGTCCTGTCAGCGAGTAGATATCATCATGGATCGTTCTCAGTCTGGAAATGCAGACGACTCAGTGGAGACGGATGGGAGCGTGAACCCCACAAAAGACGAAGACAAAGAAAAGTGCGATGGTAAGTAGTTTAACATTTATTAGCAAATAATCTCAACATAAAGTTCTCTTAAAGTAACAGCTCTTCCAAAATGGAAAATGTTCTCACCATCGCCATCCAAGATGAGGATGAGTTTGTTTCTTCATCAGATCCGTCTCAGCAGTGAATGCTCTGCAGTGAATGGGTGCCGTCCATCCACAGGACGCATTATTATGGACTCAATAGTTTGGAGTGGTGTGAATTATTGTGATGTTTTTATCAGCTGTTTGGACTCTCTTTCTGACGGCACCCATTCGCATCCATTGTTAAAACACTGATGCAGAGACACATTTCTCCAAATCTCGGATGGTGTGAGGGTCATTTTTTATTTCTGGGTGAACTATTCCTTTGACTGAAATGCAACACTACACCTGTATAGATTTGAATGAAGAATGCATCAGTTTTTCACTTGTTATTTCGGGCAGAAGTCGTCCCTGTGAGTAAGGCATCCTGGGAGCCCAGTGTGCTTTCCACCATTGGAAAGGAGGTCCATTATTTCGCCGGTCATGAGATCAGCATCTGGGAGTCTCTCGATTCATTTGGTGCCGTCATCTGGCCAGCAGTGAGACAATTACTTTATTATATATTTGAAATATATAAACTGGAGCGTGGCATCAGTTTGGATGTTTAAACACTGTGACACTCGCACAACAATGATGTGAGTTGCCTGAAATTTCAACCAATCATGAGTTTGGGGCGGAGCTATCCAACTGACCAATGGCGGACAGGGATGGGCACATGTTTGAGAAACAACTAATGGCACACTTCACCTTTAAACGTTTGTACATAGGTTCCTGTTTGATATTCATGATCATGATACATTTTCTGAATTATTATTTAGGCTCTGGCTCTGTGTCACTACCTGGAGTCCAACCGAGCAACGGCTGACCTTGTTGACAAGGCGGTGTTAGAGATTGGCGCAGGCACAGGTCTCGTTTCCATCGTGGCCAGTCTGC
Organism: Enteromius fasciolatus; assembly: GCA_032361145.1. Classification (NCBI taxonomy): domain Eukaryota; kingdom Metazoa; phylum Chordata; class Actinopteri; order Cypriniformes; family Cyprinidae; genus Enteromius; species Enteromius fasciolatus. Next base: position 17,312,487 of record JAUMHR010000042.1, on the reverse strand, counting down.
TGGGTAGGTACTAAACAGCAGTGATGGGGAAAGTTACTATTAAAAGTAATGTTGCGTTACTCTACGTAGTTACTTTTCATGAAGAGTAATGCGTTGTAATACTTTTGAGTTACTTTTTAAATCTGAGCAGGGCTTGCTTGTGTTTAGTAAGTTCTTCTTTTGCAAATGTAAAAGCCCTTTCACAACAAAAGTGAAATGAACACGTCTGAGAGGGACGTGTTGGACATTGAAGGAAGTGTAAATTTACATCTGTGCAGTATTGATTAAAAAAGTAATTTGATCACATAACTTGTGTTAGTTATAATTCATTACCACCAACACTAAGCAGGAATGTCCAGACCTGTTCTTGAAGGGCTGTGTCCTGCAGACTTAAGTACACCTGAACTAGCCAATCAATGTCTTCCAGATAAGTATTTTGGAGTCGAACTCTACAGGACACTGGTCCTCCAGGAGTGGGATTAGACAACATATTACAAGCCTATGGTTGTGTTGTTTTTATACCTGTATAATCATATCCAGGTGCTTGGGTGACAGCAACTGACCTGTCTGAAGTCCTCGGGAACCTGAGATGCAACCTGTCCAGAAACACACGGGGCCGCTGTAGATACACACCGCAGGTGGCGGAGCTCTCTTGGGGTTATGAGCTCGAGAAGACCTTTCCTCGTTCGGTCTACAGATACGACTACATATTAGCAGCCGATGTGGTCTATCATCACGACTTCCTCGCAGAATTACTAGTCACCATGCGCCACTTCTGCCAGCCGGGGACAACCCTCATATGGGCCAACAAGAGCCGCTTCAAATCTGATCTGGTGTTTGTGGAGAACTTCAAAAAGATGTTCAACACCACCCTGCTGGCAGACAACGGAGGTGTCGAGATTTACTCTGCCACCACGAGAGAAGAAAGTGGACTAGAGACGACAAAAGAGACTAAAGGGGATGCAAGGAAAAGAGTGGACGAGGATGAAATGGTCAACTGTAAGACAGAGATGAATGAAGGGAAGATTAAATGCACAGAAAAGAAGGTTCAAGAACATGAAAGTAAAGATGCGCAGTTTAGAGAAGAGCAGGCTACAGGGTATATGGATGTGGAAAACCAGGAAGATGGAAATCGGAGAAATATTGAAGACGACGTCAGCGACAGCACAATCCTTGAACCTAAAGATAGTGAAGATGAAGACAACGACAGCTGCTCCGAGACGGATTTAGCATTGCTAGAGCAGAAATCTGGTCAGTGACTTAATCTAAAACACAGTTGCTTATCTCATGAATTAAGGTCATTTCTCACAGAGTTGAAATTTTCCAGTGTTTAAAAATAAATACAAGCTCATGTCGTGTCAATCATGTTTACACACTGCCTACGAAACATCCGTCATAAAATAAATGGATCAGACCCAATTATTTGCGTTTGCGCGGCAAACGTTTTGATAGAAAAGGATAACGAATTACGAAAAATGCATAGGAAAATTTCAGACTTCGGTGTGCAAGGACTTTTAGAGTCTGATTCGGTCTTTTCTTTTTGAAGGAAGCACAGAGAATGATAAACAACCAGAGAATACAAGACCCTGGGCACCGACTATTTACTACAGACCTGGGAACGAAGTTTATAACTTTTTGGGCCAGGAAATTAAAATCCAGGAGTCCATTGATTCTTACGGTGCTACTATTTGGCCAGCGGTGAGAATCTTTCAACTGCTCAATCAATGAATCATTAGAGTTTTTTGGTGTCAAAATACTACTGTCAAGATTTACTGAACATGCACAGTGAAGAATTAATGCGGAAATAGCATGGACACGGTTATTATTGCGCCTTACATTACTGAATATGCATTTGTAGAAGTTTCCTTTTTTAACAAAATTTAAAGGAGAAACGAATCACAAAATGTATCCGTCAATTGGTTGATATGTAAATGAGATGTTGCCACGCCCATCAGCACTGCTTTTAAATTGCACTCGTGCTAATTTGCCCTGTTTAGTAAATCTGGCCTTAGGTCTGCAATGAACCCAAGAACTTTGCTTTTGTGTGATGCTGAATTCAAGAAATTAGGTGCCAGAAAACAGTCAAGCAAAACAAACATGGTGTACTGTTGAAATATGATTTGTATTCCTTCCATAGGCACTCGCACTTTGCAGATTCTTGGAAACGCAGCAGGGTCGTCAACACATTGATTTACTCGACAAATCAGTTCTTGAACTTGGAGCCGGAACTGGTTTGCTTTCGGTCGTCATCACATTATTGGGTGAGTGCTGGGATAAGACTCGGGTACTAATCTAAACGGTTTAATACAATACATTGTAAGATATTCACTGGAATTGCTCTATAGGTGCCAAACTAACAGCAACGGATTTACCAGAGATACTAAGTAATCTGAGATACAACCTCAACAGGAACACCAGAGGCCGGCGGAGACACGAGCCCCTGATCGCAGAACTCTACTGGGGTCACAAGCTGGAGGAGATCTTCCCCAGATCCACACACCGGTATGATTACGTGTTGGCGACCGATGTGGTCTATCACCATGCCTTCTTGGCCGATCTACTGGTCACCATGCGCCACTTCTGCCAGCCAGGAACTACTCTAGTCTGGGCGAACAAGGTCCGCTATGCTTCGGATCTGGGCTTCGTCGACAACTTTCTCAGATATTTTGATATCAAACTCCTTGAAGAGTTGGATGATGTGAGGATTTACATAGCGACCGGCAAGACACCAGAGCAAGAAGATGACCAGGTTCAAGAGACGAACAAGGAAGAGGAGGACAATTATGATGCTGGGGAACCAATCTCTACAAACGAGACGGGAAACACTACAGAGGAAGTGGAACATCTGGAGTGTGATGATATTCAAACTCCAGATGATTCACAAGTAGACGAAGAACATCAGGATTTGGGAAGACCTACAGAGGAAGGTTAGGTTTGCATATTGTACAAGTGCTTATCACACCGGAGCAACCTTTTCATAAGGAACATTTACATGGACACTTTTTGCTATCATTGGAATGAATTCAATCTGACTGATTCTGCCTCTTTTATTCCGACTTTGCCTACTACGATTGGATTATTAGGCTCCATGTAAACGCAGCTATAGTTCCTAGAACTATTGGCAGAAGTTCACACTTTTTGGCAGCACAGGAACTAGGAACGAATTTAGTTCTAGCAACTCCATTTGTTGGAACTTTTTCCAAGTTCCTACTTAAGAATAGAGTCTAAAACAGTAGGAACTATCAGTGACATAAGTGTATGTTAATTTAACAAACGCGTATGAAACACTGGCTATTCCCAGTGTGTTTGGCCAATCAGCACACGTCACTTGTAGTTCCTATATAACTGTTTTAGGCCCTACTCTGAATTATTTTGCCTGCCCTAGAACTAAACCGAGTTCCTAGTTCCTGTGGTGTGGACGGGCCAAAATAGTTCTAGGTACTTTGAGAAGTTTCCTCCAGTGATAAGGCACCTACAGATACATCCCTGATGGGATACTCTTCTATCTTTCCCTCAGATGTACCTGCCAACACAGAACCACCAGAGCACAGAACCTGGACTCCCACCGTCTACTACAGCGTAAACAAGGAGATCTACTACTTTCTGGATCATGAAATCAAAATTCAAGAAGCCATAGACTATTATGGAGGTGTGGTATGGCCAGCGGTGAGCATTAAACGTTCATCAGCAGTAATCAATCTGCCAGATCAGGAAGAAAATATATGTGTACTTTGTGAGAAGGTAGCATACATTGAGTCTAATGAAGACTATGGTATAAAACTCCTGGTTTTGAATGTCATAGGCACTGGCCCTTTGTCGATTTCTGGACACCCCTATGGGCCGACAGAAGATTAATCTTCTTGACAAATCAACGCTGGAGCTCGGAGCAGGAACAGGCCTCGTCTCAATAGTTGCCACACTTCTTGGTACGTCACAATGTTTGATGGAGTTAGGTCAGGGGAAGGCAAGCTCAATCCTAGAGAGTCGATGCCCTGCAGAGAAAACAAGAACTCCGCTGTTTCTGAATAGGGCTGGAGCCAAACTCTGCAGGACAGCGGCTCTCTAGGTCTAAACCTGCCAACCTCCTGAAACGGCAATTCCCAAAAACATTCCTGAAGCCTCCAACAATTCACATTTTGCATAATCTTGCATAGCCAGACCTTTAGACTAACGGGAGAAGGTCTGGGAACCTTAGCCGCTTTGAACAGCCAAGGCCACGTGACTGATAGTTTAAGATTGTAGAAGGAACTCTTTTAGCGATAAACTCCTCTTTAACGTCACATCCGCCTTCCGTGATGTTGCTCTGAAAGGTCACATACAGAAATGTCAACAAATAGATTTTATCTTTCTACTGGTATATCGCAAACAATATCACCCATCCCTGCAAAGGAGACGTGCAAACAGTGGTTTGTTGGTGGGGACTCCTGGAAACCACTGGAGTACGTCATGCATTGTCCAACCCTGCTCCTAGAGGGACAACTTCCTGCAGAGTTTAGCTCAATCTCCAACACACCTCCCTGGAATTTCTAGTAACCCTAAAGTCCCTGACTGGGATTTGAGCTGAACTCCAGTAGTAGCCCTCCAAGAGCAGAACTGGACACCCCTGGTTTAGACTAAGCTTAACGGGTTAGTTCACCCACAAATTAAATTTAACCTGTGATTTACTCACCCTCAAACCATCCTGCTTGGTGTATGTGACCTCTTCTTTTAGACAAATCCAAAATTGTCCTGGCTCTTCCAAGTCTTATGCAGTTAACAGGTGTTTTTGAGAAGAGTGTGCATCCATACTAAAATATACAAAAAAAACCCCACTTCTCGCTCAAAATAATGAAGAGATTTCGGCAGATGAGGTAGGAAGTCGGCACTGTGTGAAAATAAACTTGTCTGAGATGCCTTGAGGGAGAGTAAAACAGGCTAATTCTCATTTTTGGGTTTTGAATTAACTCTTTAAAGTCAAAACTGATTGATGTCACTGATTTTTAGGAGCTAAACTGACAGCCACGGACCTGCCAGAGATCCTCGGTAATCTGAGGTGTAACTTGAACCGGAATACGAGGTGGCAGCGGAGACACGAGCCTCAGGTTACAGCGCTGCAGTGGGGCTACAAGCTGGAGGAGATGTTTCCCCGTTCCACACATTATTACGATTACGTGCTGGCAGCTGATACGGTCTACCACCACGACTGCCTCACTGAGCTTCTCGAAACCATGCTTCATTTCGGTCAAACGGGGACAACTGTAATCTTTGCAAATAAGGTCCGGTATCAGACAGATCTGGTATTTATTGAGAACTTGCAGAAAGCTTTTAACACCACGTTGCTGACAGAGCTGGACGAGGTGAGGATTTACTCCGCCACCCTGAGAAACTTTGAGAAGGCTCTCTGAACACTGCTGGCACAGGTAGAGCAGATGAAGATATTCAGCTCTGGCTCATGTTTGTTTGAGGAACCAGTGCCATGTTCACACTGCAGACAATTCACATCGTTTTGCATTTTAAAATCAATCTGCCAACACTGGGGTTTACAAGTTATCCAATCAGCATCTTTAGGCGATGTAGTGAATTCCCAGAAAGCTTCATTTGGAATCCAAAGACAGGCCAAAACCTACAAAAGACTGGCGTTGTTACAGTATTTGGATCAGCCCAATTCTATTTAGCTAATTTGTCAGTTCTTCATATATGCTGCAAAATAATTCCTTTCTTTGTATAAAATACAAGTAAATATAGACAAATTCTGAATTTAGGATCACTTTACTTCACAAGTAAAACTACTTAAGATATTAAGGTTTTTTTTAAGACAAAAAAAATAAAAAATAAAAGTTTTTAACGTAGAAATGTCTTTTTTCTTTTTTACTAGTTTTAAGCAAAAACGAAGACAATTTAAATAACATTTTCAAAAGAGACAATATATATCAAGCCTAGAAAATGCACCCTGAATAAAAGTTTAGATATTTATACTAGAAAACAACAATCCTAAAAACTTTGTGGAACTCCAAATCAGATTTGAAAATAAACAGATAAATTAATTGTGCTAATTGATTGGTTTAATAAAAAAAAATAATAAAAAAAAGACTAATCTTTAATATTTACAGGTTTTTTTTTAAACAAATGTACTAAAATATGATTGAGATTCAGCATGTTTGTGAGAAAGATGGGCAAATATTGTCAGTTCCAGATAATTTTATTCAGAATCGTCATCAAATACACTGTTCAGCACATTTACTGTGTTAATAAAATAACCGGCTGTTACTTCTGAAACATCTCACGAGGGGTAATGGATATAAAATAACACCTACCTACTCTATGCATGAATTAAAATGACTTGAAAATATTGGCATTACCTAGTATTCATTTATACTTTATAAATACAAGACATCCATAAATATATCTGAAGATATTCAAGGGTTTTCGATATAGAACGGTGTGATATTTCCTGAAGAAACGCAGAGGTGGACGGGGCTTTGATGAATATTTAAGGCCATTTTTGAAGAACCTGTCGTTAGAGATGTCTGAGCTCTGAACATCGACGAACAGCACAAACACGCGTGATGGAGAACTGAAGAAAGATCACACCACCAAAGCGTTTCCAAGCCAAAGCCCTCCGAGAGGAAGCGAGACGTCACGACTGAAAACACACATAGCATGAATTGCTGGCTTTGTTTCTTACTTTCAACGCGGCAAAAAATATTTTTCTTCCCAGTATCAGTAATCTTGTTTTCTAGCATAATTACCTACACTTTCTCAAATCAGGATGCATTCATTTTTTTCTGCACATTTTGTTAGTTTTGGCTTTAAACAAAGCAAACATATCTGCTAATAAACTTCATTCAATTCTTAATTCAAAATAGGTTTTTCTTACACACCTGGCATATACTTTTACTTGTTTCAACCAAAAAACCAACAAAACGTGGACATAATATCAAGTAAATGCATCTTAATTCCATAATTTGTAGATATTTATACAAGAAAAGGCACAAACACTTGGGAAGAAAAGCATTTTTTGCAGTGAAATGGAGAGATGATGTCTAAACCCTGAAGAATCGTTCGAGACACACAAGATGAACACACATTTAAACGCTAAAACAAAGCGTGACGATCTCCGCTTCACTTCCACGCCGTAACGAACATTCGAGTCCAGGCTACGAGAAAACTCACAATCACACAAAAGCTCAGACTTTCTTCAGAACGGCACGAGATTGAAAGCCATGGACGTGAAGCGACCCTGTCTTTATAAAACATGCATACATTTGACTTATATAAGGGTCGGAAAAAATACATTTCACCCCAACATTTAAAAGCAAAACGCAGAAATAAAGTTCACTGGGGTGAAACATGAGCTGGACGTGTTACCCCTGAACTCCACCATATTGCCTTGACGTGTTCTGTATTGAGCGGCTCGGTAATGTCCACTGCGCAAATGCCCAGTAACGACATAAAGCAAGGTATTATACAAGTTCCTGTTAAAAAGAGATGACGGCTGGGGCATCACACGCGAGTCTGATGAGAATCGCAGTGATATGATTCAAGCTGAAGGATGAGAACTGTGGGTTCAGCGTGTGATCCGCACAGAAAGGCATTGTGGGATCCGTGAAGGACCGTGCGATATGAGGTGTTTGGTTCCTGATGGTGTCCAGAAGGCATTAAAAGTCTCCTCGGTTAAAAGCGAATGACTTTAGAAGGGCGTGTAGTCAGACGGGTACATGATGGGCAGCCAGTTCTCGGTGTATGAGACGCAGTGCATCCAGCCCAGAGAGCGCATCAGCTGCAGAGACACATGGGAACATTAGTGTTTGCCTGTACTGACAAGCATCAGACGCATTTCATCACAGATGAATTAAGATATAGTATATTAGAATCTTCTCATCACATCATTTTGCCTTTCTGACACATTATTATGACTTCGTATTTCATAACATACATTTTTCTGTCGTAATGAATTATGACTGAAGGATCATGTGACGCTGAAGACTGGAGTAATATCACAGAAAAGCGTTACGCTTTAGCAGATATTCACACGGAAAACACCAATTCTAATATTATTTCAGTTTTTGAATGCATCTTTGGTCAAATAAACGCTGACATCTTTCAGAAACTCTTACCTGTATGCAGTTCCTCCAGTTCTCTTTGCTGGGTTTGTCCTCAACAATCTTACTCGCGAACTTCAATGCTCTTGCGTACATTTTGTTTGCCAACGCATGTTTGTAGGAAAATGCTAGAACCTGCAAAGATGAGATCATCCCATCAGATCCGGTGAGCAGACGACTAGCACACCTGTAAACACCTGAGCTCCGTACCTTGGAGTCGGTGAGCTCCGCCCACTTCTGCAGCTCCCAGAAGGTGTCGGTCAGAGCTTTGGCCTGCGGCTCGTCCTCGGAGCTGCCCACTTCTTCTGCGCTAGCGCCCTCCTGCGCAGACGTCTGCATCAGCTGATCCGCCAGAGCACAGCCCTTCCTGCAGAGCGCATCCAGCAGAGACCCCTTCTGCTTCTCCATGTCACTGCAACAGCACCACATCCCTCGCTTTAAAGGCACAGTTCACTCACACACAGAACTCACCCTCATGTTGTTATAAACCCGTCTTTGGAACACAAATTAAGATGTTTTGGAGGAACTCTCTGACCTTCCATAGACAAAGTAGCAAGGAAATAAATTGTGACATCAGTGCCTCAAACACAATTTTACGAAGCTACAAGAATACTTTGTGTGCAAAGAAAACTAAAATAATGATTTACTCAAATATTTGTAAACAACGTACACAACTTATACACACAGAAATATTGTTTACTCCAGGTTAAAGCTGATATTGTTCACTCTAAATGAAATCTAATGGAAGCTCTTCTAGCAGTGAAGGTGCTGGTGTACCTCTTGATGGAGGCGGCGTCCGGACGCGGGTCGGTCTTCATGGTGAAGTAGACGGCCAGAGCGGTCTGATCGATGTGAGACATCACTGCATCTGCTGCAGCAGAGATCTCCGGCAGACGCTTCAGACGCTCCTGAGGAGACAGAGGAGCTCGTCAGCCGGTGTGTGTGAGAGAGTGTGTGTGTGTGTGTGTGTGTGTACCTTCTCTGAGTCCAGCTGATGCAGTCTCTGGACATGAAGAGGCAGGTGTGTGGGGAAGGCCTCCTTGAGCTCCTCAAACAGAGAGCTGTTCTCCAACCTGAGATTTTAAATCTCAATTATAAAAATATATCTGGTTTTGTGCTCCAGAGTCACATATCAGTCACTTTATAAATGATAACCTTCTTTTTTTTATTATTATTGTGGGATAACACCGTGAACACAGACTGACTTGATCATCCACTGGATCTTCAGATCTCTCAGAGCTTCGGTGAACTCTTCCTTCACATCCTTCTCCTTCTCAGCATCCTTCTCCTTTTCTCCTTTTCCATTCTTGGTTTTGTTGGGAGCAGGAACCAGGTGGTAAAAGATTGGCACGATATCCTGCAGAAGAACAACACCACAGATGAGGCTGCTGTATCACATTACCCACAATCCCTCAAATCCTTCTGCACTGTGTTTATGTGGTTTAATGCACTGAATCTAACATCAACAGAGAAATGCATCACTACTCAGCCAGACCCAGTTCCTATAATCATTTCTGACTTCTTCAAACAGACGCCAACAAACACGTGACTGACATGAGAAATAATGGCTCTGTGCGTGCGTGCGTGTGTGTGCGCGTGCGTTAGAGTGTGTGTGTGTGTGCGTGTGTGTGTGTGTGTGTGAGAGGGCTGGGCGATCTGATGATATATATTCTTGTTGTTAGATTAGTTTATTATTTCAGTGGATCTGAGGAATATTTTCAACCCAAAAATCCCAACAACAATATATAAAGGCCCCCCCAAATTATATAAATATATTAAATATATAAATAATAATACATTATTATTACTACACATAATAACAACAGCAAAAATATTACAAATTTGTAATAATAATAATAATAATAATAATAATACTTATATAAACTAATAATACTAATAATAAAATGTAATCCAAATTTAACATGACATATTGTTGTTATTATTATTGTAATATTAGGGGAAATAAGAAACATGAGTGCGTGTGTGAGCCTGTTTGTTTATATGCGTTTTAATTTAGATTCAAATGAATAATTAAATATATTTAAAAATAAATACTTTTAAATCATCCTGGGACCAAGAGATTTATTGAACACGATAAGAAGTTTGATAAACGATACTAAACACGTCTTTCAGCGAGTTATTGAGAGTGATGATGATTCACTGAACCATCCCTCGAGTTCTGAATAATAACAGAAGATAAATTACTACATTTGCTTGATTATCAAAAACAGACAATAACAATTATAATAATGTGGTAATATTCACATAATATTGTTATTAAATGACTCATTTATTCAGACCTCTTCAACATAAACACATTAAAGAGCAGTAATCTGTTCTTCCTCTATCCGTCCAGTACCTTTTTAAATTTTCCTTGTCGTTTGGCTGAAGCTTGTCCCTGCTGGTCAGAATAACACACATCAGAGAGAGAATCTCACACACACACACACACACTCTCTCTGTCCTCTCTATGCTCTGCTCTCTACTCCATCATCATCATCATCATCATCATCATGATTCACCGTGAGGTGCAGCAGTACAGGACGATCATATACAGCACAGTCTGAGAAAACCCCATTAAACGAGCCCTGAAACTCAGACACACACACACACACACACACACAGAAACACTGCTGGGGGTGTGCGTACTGACAAATAAAATAACATCTCTGTTTTCTGGGATTTTATTGAAAACAGTAAAATAAAGATTGAATCACTGTCATGTTGCTCCGAGACAGAGTGCTGTGACTGCGTTTGGAACGAGCTGCGGTCAGAACGTCAGTCTGTGCGTGTCATTTATCCACTGTATGAAGAGTGTGTATTATAATGAACACACGCTAGTGTAGACTTCACGTACACAAGCACTCGGTGGCGGTGTTCTGAAGGATTTTTATCACTAGTATGATAATGTCCAACTGCATATTATTAAAACTAGGATTAGCATGCTGTCGCAGGCAGTATATATCGCACACCCCCTCCTCAGAAGACTGAGAAGCAGTGTAACTCTCTGTAGATTCATGTAAACGGAGCTCGGGCAGGTCAGATCGTTCCCCAGCACCGTGACGGAGGAGAGGAGTAAAGCCCATAAACATGCGTTGCTATGGCAGAACTCATCTGGAGTCGTTGTGAAGCACAGAACACAACGATCGGAGTCTCTGGATGAGTAAACACAAGCTGAGCACACAGGAGCAGGGGTGTGCCATATCAACCACAACCTGACGTCATCAACCTCGCAATCTCTCGGTCAAAAACACTAAACAGGTCTGATGGTCCTCGTTTTCCTAGAGCGATACGGACTAGCAGACCGCGGCTAGAATGACCACAAGATTCAATACACGGGGCTTTTCTGAAACATCTGCAGCTCTGCTTCGTTAACATCGGTAATCAATGTTCATGAGCGCCACCTGCTGGCAGAGGAGGAATCTGCATCTCTGGTTCCTTCAGAGGTTTGTTACACAGTTTCACAAAACTAAAGCCAAACCATTCTGTTTCTGCTTCAAACTGCTCATGCTAGTCTGATCTAGATTAAACTGCTCATGCTGCATCTTTGTTTGGATTATGATTATAATGCCTATAATTTTAAATGAAAGAGCACAGACGAAGCCCTGGTTTGTTCATATGAACATATTTCTGTTATAACCTGCTTATTTGATGTTTACAAATTTCAATTTAGTTTTGTTATATTTTACAAAGAAACATGCAGCATTAGCCTGATGAAATTACACCTTTTCATTTACGCAGTCTACAAACCATGAGAAAACCGTCTGGGTTACAGAGAATCATTACATCCCTATATCATTACAGAAAACGACCGTCACTAGTGTCCAGGGCTGTGCAATATGGACAAAATAATCATATTGCGATTTTTTTAACTAATATTGCAAATGTGATTTTATTTGCGATTTTGGCAACTGTTTTTGCTTTTTCAAACAAGCTTCATGCATCCATTCTAAAGGTATTCAGTGCATAACAAAACACCTCACAATGAAATAACACTTACTGACAGTGTGCGCATGCATCTGTGCACATATGATTAATGCGGTAATGATGGTTAATGATGATTAATGATGGTAATTGCGTCGGTAATTTCATTGTGCCGTTTCTGAATGAAACATTCTGAATAAAAATCTAAATAAATTAATAGATAAAACTGCAGCCTTATGCGATTTAGAAATTGCCTGTGTTTAAACTGCGATTAATCGCACAGCCGTGTTAGTGTGAATACTGCACACCCCTGCGTGTGAGAGACGGAGCTACAGCAGCAGCAGCATGCAGATCTACAGACCAGCTCAATCAACAGCGTGTTTGAAGAGACTGCGACTCACAGCTTTTTTGCCGAACTCACTCTTGGGCAGAACCAGCGAGCCGGTGATATATCCGCCGGGCCCGGCTCCTTTAGGGATCCTGAAACACAAAGACAAACATCTGCATCTTCTGACGCACAGAAACTACTGAAGCAGAGTTTAAATATTACAAACGGCCCTGATATTATCATTTAGACGGTTTAAATTACTCGGTCCAAAACGTACTTACGGATTTCTTCTAATTATTAACTATGACTTTTGGCTCAGTATACTCCTAATTACTGCTCATTAACACTGCGTACAGTAGGATTAAGAATCATTCATAGCAAATAAGATCTTCAGAATAAGACATTAATACATGCTTTTAAATAATAATCAGCCGATATCCCATTAATATTCAAGTTAATAGTGTTACCAATATTATTATTAGCCCTCCCAAGTATTCTGACGTTTTATTTAAAGTTACAAAAGTTTATTTATAAATGGCTAAAATGTTTAACATTTAAATGAATTAATTATGAAAAAATCATCTTAAAATAATGAAGAGCTGTTTAGGAACGGAATATTTTGGACAATTAAATCAATCTATACAATCTTGATTTGAAGCGTTACATCAGTTCCTCTGTTTCTGATGTAGTGACTGACAGCTCTGGGGTTGAAAAAACAAACAAGCAAGCCCTGTCCAGATTTAAAAAGTAACTCAAAGTGATGTAATGCATTACCTTCCATAAATTACTGTTATGCATTATTTAACCGCAGAAGACACTCACTTGTCGTCGGGCAGGGCTGTGATGTAGAAGGACTGTGAGGCGCCGGGGCTCAGTGTGATGGAGTTGGCCTTCTTCTTGGCCAGCAGGGCGTTGCGGTGTGTCTCGTAGACGTCCAGCGGGAGCGTGTTGGACAGACGGTGAGACATGAGGAAGGGCAGGTCCTTCAGACGCTCCAGCTCGCTCTGCTGCTCGTGACGCACCTGAAGACGCACCGTGTAGTCGCCCTTCTCCAGCTTCAGAGAGTACTGCCACAGACCAACATCATCACATAAATACTGCCACCACTACACCACCTGCTGCTACCGCGCTTCATCACAACAGACAGAGAAAGTCTGCTCCTAGTCATGTTTTCTTCATGTTGAATTTAGTTCAGCAGGTTTGCATCATCATGTGATCCTGTGCAAGCTTCAGGTCAGTGTGTTCTGCTCACCTGGTGTGGGTAAGCGTCTCCAGAGCCCATGAGCCTCTTGTTCTGGTCAAACAGGAGCCAGAGCTGACTGTCAAACTCAGACTCGTATAATAACTCACACAGCAGCGGACAGCTGGGGGTCACCTCGCCGCCCTTGGGCTGGAAAAACAACACCGATAACTCCGTAAGAATCAATAAATCAGCCACACAATCCCAGAAACACTGCAAACTAATAGAACTCAAGCTGCAAGGACGTTCGGTTGTCATCACACACACCTGATGGAAGTTATACGTGAGGACGATCTCGTAGAGCTGTCTGTTGTTGGGTAACACATCTCTGGCACCGAGGGGCTTTATTTTAGCACTTACAGGCCTGTCGAGCAGAAACACACATTACATCAACACTTATAAAGTATTTAAACCTCGGTCTTAAACGCTCCTCTGGGAGCTCTTCATCTCCAACAAGTATTCTTGATCTGATCTGTTTTTATAGGCTGTAAGAACCAACAGTCTGCAGATTTCACTCCACAATGCTCGTTTGATCATGCTCATCTAAAAGAGGCTTGTTTATTATAGAGACGACCATCTGGAATGATTACATCCTGAGTAAATGGTCACCAACTGTAGAATAGCCCACCGAGAACCATCTCAGAGGAAGGGGTGTTAGAACTTAACATACAGACCACAACACCAGCAACCTTTACATTAAGAGTACTTCAAGTGTATAAAAACGTTAAGTTTAGGATGTTCTGGGTTGTTTAGGGTGCTTGGGAAGCCTTTGCAATGCATTCGAAGCAGATGTTTAACGGGTGATCTTGAGACGTGTGTTTACCGCAGAGGCTGAACCCAGTTCTTCAGTGTGATTGTTGGGGAAACGTCTTCATATCTCAGCGGAGAACAAACCTCAAAACTAGAAATCCCTTCAGAAGCGTGCTAGATACAGAAACACACACAATCAGAGTCAAAGACAGAGTTTCTCTCTTCTGCTCACCACGGCTGCATTTATTTGATCAAAAACACAGTAAAATGTGTTAAATATTATTATAATTTAAAGCATCTGTTTTCTGTGTGAATCTGTGTTAAAGTGTAATGTATTTCTGTGATCAAAGCTGTATTTTAGCATCATTCCGGTTTACTGCTTACATTTCTGATTATTATCAGTGCTGAAAAAAAGTGGAAAAGTGGTATTTTTCCGAACTCACAGATGAATAGAAAGCTTAAAAAACAGCACTTTTTAGGAACAGGGATCTTGTGTAGCATTATACATGTCTTTCTGCTCCTGATAATAAAACCTAAACATACTCACGATATGAATAGGAGAAGGTGATGTCAGCAGTCCGTGGAAGGAAATGACATAATCAATAGTGACATCACCAAGACTCGCCCACCAGCGAGCAATACAGAGCTCCAGAGTCCGTCCTGGCTGAGAAACACACACAGACGAACATGTGACCCAAAAAAAACACACATATACGTAACACTAAAAAATTAATTAGGTTATAGTTTGCTTGACGCATACACGCATATCAATTTTTAAAAAAAGTGACCCTTACGACTGGTTTTGTGTTTCAGGGTCACGTTTGAGATGAAGCAAGTGTTTGGATGCACTATATTACCACAAAAACCAGCCCTCAACAATCTTTCATTTCAGTTCTGCAACTACGTGACTGAAACATGTTTGGTCGACAGTTAGTGGACTATTATGCGGCAGCTCTAATAGTTTGTGTATTGCGCACCAGCACAGGAAAAGCCTCCGTGAGCGAGCCCTTCTCCAGCAGAGACGAGAACTTGTAAAACTCATTGGCTCGATACGCTCGCTGCTTCACCAGATGAACCGCATGCAGGACAAACTTCGACGACACGTCTCCAGAGTGAGACGTTAACGTGATCTCTGTAAGAGACGGAGTATAGTTAGACCACAGCTCTGTGTTTCAGGGACTCCTGCAGTGACGCGTCCTCAGATCACCTGCCCATGATGCTCCTTGAGGGACGTGAATGAAATGCCGTCGGATCTGTCCTGGTCTGAAGTGGACGTCTGTGAAGGGGATCTCCTGACTGCGACTGTCAGCTACTCTGTAAGACACAAACACACGTCACTGATGAGCAGAAGCACAGATGAGCGCGGAGCGGAGCGGGCAGACGTACCTCGCGGGGATTATAACCGTTACAGGCACCCTGAAGAGAGGACCGGCCCCGAGAGCCGACGTGTCATACCCGCACACCTGGAAAACACACACCTTCATTAATGTTTTTGTCTTTGTTTTTCTTCGATGACAAGTACAATGAGAAAATAAATAAATATATATATATATAGAAAGAGAGAGAGAGAGAGAGAGAACTTGTCATCTTAATTCCTGAATTATAAAAAGTCTAAATTAAACAAAATTTAAAAATACCAAATATCAGTCAAGACAAGGCTTTTTACTCGTCAAATTAAAATGCATTCTGATTCAAGAATTTGTAGGTATTGATAGTAGAAAGCGGATCTGTGGACTTGCCTCGGTGTAGTGCAGCCCCTCTCTCAGGCCCTGCGGGTCGATGCGGACGTTGACGTGCCGGCACTGATTCATGAGCTCCAGATGAGACGGACAGTGAACCCAAGCAGCGTTACACACGAGAGCCAGATGCAGCTGCAGCGAGATACGGGCCGAGTTCTCTGGAGAGAAAACACCATTGATTTAATGATTTCTGAAGACCATGTGACACTGACGTCTGGAGAGACTGCTTTCAAAAATACATCAAAATATTATAGGTCTCAATGTTTTAAACCAAAGAGTTCAATCTAATCAAAAACTCTTCATACTGCTCTATACTGTGTATTTTCATGATTATTAGAGTACTGCAACATGTTAAACTCTATCAGAATAAATTGAGTTGGCACATCAGTTTTCATCATATTTAGATTTTATTTTTATATTTTCGGTTTTAATTTTAATTTCACTTAAAATTGTAAATAATATATTCATACACATAAAAAAAAGATTGTTTGTTTGCAGAGATGTTCTGAAGATGAACAAAGGTCTTACGGGTTTGTAAAGACATGAGGGTAATTAATGACAGAAGTTCTCAAACTCAGATCTGAAGACATTCTGCAGTGCTCTCAGCTCTAGTCTGAAGCGTAGGGCGTACCTGTGTTCTCTGGAAACACCGGCTCGATGCCGACCCCGTGATCGGAGGGGCCGGTGACCTGGGTCGGGTCCCTGAGGTAGATGCCTCGCTGAGAGCCCACGGTCACGGTGAAGCCGAGGCTGCTGGTGGGCAGTGACGCATGCTGCATGAGGTAGTCGAACGCCCGCTCCACCTGTGCATCACACAAACACACGCTTACTGAGGAGCATCTCTGAGAACACAGGCCTAACGAGCATCACTGCTCCGCTCCGCAGTACCTGAACGATGCCGTGTCCCTGCGCAAACACCTCTATATCATCCACTTTCAGAGCTGTGTTCTCCAGAGCTCTGCGCACCGCCGGCACCATGGGCCGCACACCGTTCTGCTTCAGACCTGACACACACACAGAGACAGACACAGTAAATGATGACTGCTGCTGTACCTGAGAGCAGCAGAGCAATTTCCTTATCATTATCAAAAATGTCCATATCAAACCACTGCAGAACTGCTTTGTGTCTCTGAATTATAATTACACAATCGTTCTTTAATAAAGTCAGTTTAATTAATGATTCAGAAAGAATCAACTGTTTGAATGAATCAGTTGAGTGAATGATTCATTGACAAAATTTTAATTTTATTCTTATAAAATCATTGAATATTTACTTTAAAAATCTTATAAAGTTAATTTTTGTCCTCGCTGTGAACGGATCACTGCTCAAGATATGAGGAATAAAACATTTCTAAGGCCTAAACCAGTACAAAAACAGTCAATTATCACCTAATTATCTAATCTAATCTAATAATCATCATCAATGAAATGATGGCACTCCCTCAGTATGAACGGGCTGAACCTGTACCTGAGAGCACCAGAGCGATTCCTCCGCAGGCGTTGGGTGAAGACATGGAGGTGCCGTTCATCAGCTGCGTGCCGCGGAGCGTCCAGTTGGGAACCGAGGCGATGGCCCCGCCGGGAGCACTGATGCTGACCCCCAGGGCCCCGTCTGTGCTGGGGCCGCGGGATGACCACGTGTACTGGTTCGGCGGGAGCTTCTCTCTCAGAGAGTACTCGGCCACCATCATGTCCGGCGTGACGTAAGCACCCACACCTAAAATAATCAAACCAGTGCTATCTGACCGCATGACATGGCTGAACCAGAGCGGATTCCCTGCCTTCAGTATCAAGTACATACAGCCGCTAAAATAAGTATTAAACACAGTAAATATATTTCTAAAGGTGATATTGGCTTGAAGTCTTCTCCCGATGTCAGTAACCACCCCAGCAACGCGTACAAAGAAAACAAAACACATGTTCAGAAATTAAGTGTGTAATACAATGAAGATGTTTTAATGGAGAACGTAAAAATAAACTCATTTTGTATATCTATGCCATATTGCTATATCACAGCAATTCATTTCTTTGGTTTAACGTACTGTGATGTAATTTTGCAAATTCATTTTAGTAAATAAAAGGCCACAAATTAAAAATGTGTTCCCCGTTTTTTTGGTGAATCATGGTCATGTTGTATTCATTTGTCTCCTCGTTTTAGTAAACAGCTGTATTAAAATGTTCTGTAACTGTAGCCAAATTGTTACTTGTTCCCTCGTTTTACTGAACTCTAGCCACACTGTACCAATTCATTCCCTTGTTCTAGTAAACTGTGTATTAGTTCTATTCATTTGTTCCCCTGTTTTGTTAAATTGTGGCTATATCACATTTTATTTCAGTAAATAGAGGCCACAAATTAAAAAGGTGAACCATGGCCTCGCTATATCAATTCATCCGTTTGTTTTAGTAAATTGTTGCCAAAGCAAGGGGAGCAATTAAAACAACGTGGCCGCAATTTACTAAAACGAGTGAAAACAAATGTATTTCCTCAAATGATATTTTATCTGCTGTCATCTGCAATTTAAATCCAAGTTGACCTGTTGTTTGTTGCTATATTTCTTCTAGTGTGAGAGTTTCAGCTGGTTACCGATCACGCTGCTGGTGGTTCCTCCGGGGCAGCCCACGGTGGACAGACACGGCCCATTATTCCCAGCGCTTGACACGAACAACACGTTAAACTTCTGTACAGCCTCCGTGATGACCTCGCAGATTCTCCTGAACAACACATCACAACATTACAGATGCTCATAACGTTCCATCTAGCACACAAACAAGCGGTTTGAGCTTTGCAGCGACACAGTCTGATGAGAGGAAAAGCATGTGACTTGGCTTGTTTGCACGTCTCATGCGGTCAGAGACTCACCCTGAGTTGGGCCAGTGCGTGGCCTCCCCGTAACTGTAGTTCACAAGATCACACTTGTAGTTTATGACTTCAATCATCTGCAAACAGAGATCACAAATAACACAATCAATAAAGCAAGCAATATACTGGAGTTTCCTTTTTATGGAAGGCAGATTTTAAACAAATTAATTTAATTTATAAAAATTTAAATGAAAACAAGATTAACCATTCCATTATAGAAAGATATACGCAAAATGTGTGCCAAGACTGAAAATTAAATGATACAAAATACAGATTAATATATCATGCACCACCAAAAAAATGATAATGCATGTCTTTTATTTAATTAACACATACAGACAATAGTTTAGTTGAAATGTAATGTCATGTCAGTGTCTTACCGCTCGTATGAGGCCGGTTCCTGTCTCCATCGTGCTGAGGCGGGTGTCTCCAATCTTCACAGCCAGAATCTGGGCTCCTGGAGCAACTCCGTTCCGCTCGGGTTCATCAGGGAAGTGACCCGCTGCGATGCTGGCCACGTGTGTCCCATGAGCCCCTGCAAACACACACTCAGCAGTGTTTCTGATGGTTTTTAAAGAAGTCTCTTTAAGCATTTATTTGATCCTAAGAGCAGCAAAATGTGTCAATATTTTATATATTTGTACTATTTAAAATAACTGTATTCTGTTTGAAGATAGTTTAAAATGTAATTTATTCCTATGACTTCAAATCTAAATGTTTAGCATCATTACTCCTGAAATCATTGCAATGTTCTGATTTAAAATGTTTCAGGTTTCTTTTATGAATAAAGTTAAAAAGAGCAGCATTTATCTGAAATAGAAATATTTTGTTACATTATAAAATTCCTTCATTGTTACTTTTGATCAATTAAACGCATCATTGCGAAATAAAACACTTAATTTTCTTAAAAAAATAAATGAATATATATATATATATATATATATATAATAAATATATAAGCCAAGATAACAGTGACTCCAAGCCTCTATTGAATGGTGTAGTGTATAATGTAACAAAAGCTTTTTATTTATAAAAAGAGATAAATGTTTAGATAAACCGTTTTAAATATCAATAATAATAATAAAAAAAGTTTCTGTTGGGTTAGGTTCTGTTTTTGCTGGATTTTGCAAATAAATGCAGGTTTGGTGAGCAGAAGAGAAAAATAAAAATATATATTTTGACTGGTAGTGTACATTTTCATTCTCATCATCAGCCTCACCTCCGCTAGTGACGATACACAGAGTGTTTCCCTCGTCGTAGATGTTTATGGAGTAATTGAGCATCTCGGCGTATCCCAGTGTGGCATATTCCTGTCTCTCTCGATAAGAGCTCAGGACGGTGCAGGAAGACAGGTCCCCGGTCTCAGACGTGTCCACCACAGCCCTGACACACACACAATCATCTTACTGTAAAGGTGCTGACCCTCAGGTCATCAGAGATCAGGAGGAGTGCGTTTACTCATCAGATCTCCGTAATGGATGTGAATGGGTGCCGTCAGAATGAGAGTCTGATAAAAACATGAGAATAATCACAGCACTCCAGTCCATCAGTGAACATCTGGAGAAGACAGAAGATCAAACTAATCCAGCGTTAAGATGATTTTAACTCAGATATGAGTCTCAGTGAAGAAGTGTTCTGGTCGGAATCAGAAGAGAAACCTGCAGATCAAGCAGCATTTACAAAACAGATCTAAACTAATATGTGACTGCAGAGACGACAGAGATGAGCTTTTTCACCGGAGGAAGAGTTATTATAGATTATAGACTGAGTTTGAGTTTAAAGCGTGTTGATGACGGCTTGGTTTCAGCTTCTGTCTTCTCCAGGTGTGCACTGATGGACTGGAGTGCTGCGATTATTCTGATGTTTTTATCAGACACTCATTCTGACGGCACCCATTCACTGCACATCATCCGCTGCCAAGACATTTCTCCAAATCTGATGAGGAAATAAACTCATCCTGTTCTCGTATGGCCTGCAGGTTGAGCACATTTTCACATTCGTCTGATGTACGGCTTTAAATCTGGTGGTTTAGTTGGAAAAGCTCTGACCTCCATGTGACGCCGTCGTGCCACGATATACAGTCATAAACTGGGCCTGGATCACTGTACTTCTTCTCCAGCGTTCCTAACAGCTCCACGTGACACTGCAGCTCCTCCTTCTGTAGCTTCTCCATCTGACAAACACATTATTTATTTTAAACCATACTCCACATGCAAAAAATCAGCAAGCATCGTACAGTAACACGGTTTTATTTATCTCCACGCATCGCTCTGACCTGTGATGGGTTGGGGTGAGCCTGGTCAAACTCTTCTATCCTGCGACTGGCCTCAGCGAGAGCCGCTCTGTGTGCGGGATCCCACAGCTTCTCCTTACGCTCTTTCTGAACCCCCAGACATGGAGTTATTATGAATAAACAAGCCAAAACATGCAAAGCCGACATCAGCGCTGTCAGATAATCAGATCATACCTGTATTCTCTCTTTGAGAGCTTTAGGGAAAAAATCATAACCGTTCTTTACTCCGATGTGATACTTCCCAGACGGATTCACCCAAGCATCGGGCATCTGAAGAGAAACAGGAAGCCTTTAGTACGGTGTGGTTATTAAAATAATAGGAGGAGTGAATCTCACGAAGACTGTGGAGAACATGTTTGGCTCATATTTTACCCATGTATAAAGTAATACAGCTTTAAAGAGTATTAATACTGAATACTTTTTGTGCGTTTAATAAGATGTGGCCCCCTTTGATACAATTTGATATTATATAAATATTAAATACAGACGAATGAGAATCAATCCCTGTTTTTTGTTGTTCTTGTATAAAATACTTATGTATTAAAAAACAACAAAAAATGTTTTATTTGTATAGATAAAGGTGGGAAGAAAATAGTTCTGTATTTGATCTTAAAACATTTATTAAAAGTAGAATTAAAAAAATAATAATAATTGCATGAGGGATTAGCAATGTAAAAAATTGCATTGCTCCTATTTTTTGTATACATTGTGTATTACATATTTAAAATTAATTAAAATAATTTAAAATACAGCTCCACCACAGAAAATTATAATCACCTTTGAGAATAATAATAAAAAAAACTTTACATGTATAATGTAAAGTAATTTTTTTTTTTTTTTTGCATCAATTGGTTTGTGTTTTAACGTCATGCTAGCTTCCCTGGCAAGCTGAAATAATTTCTATAACAAGTTTTGTATTTACAGTTGATGAAAACATCTTCCAAAGGTGTCTTTAGAATACATGTGCATAGAAAATTACTATTAAAACATCAAAACTGTCCTGAAACTAGCTGAATTTTCTATGTTCTCTTATTTATGATTTCAGTGTAGAATACAAGACTCGAGTGTGTTATTGTAACCCGAGTATCTGAAAGAGTGATTGACAGCATCACTTAATCTAAAAGAGCTCTTCTCTTACCTTGAGCGAGCGTCCGGTCAGTCCGCTCACAAGCCCGTCTTTAACCTCCACCACACTGGACATGTTCACGTCGCCGCTGCCCGTCGTGTCGATGATGTCCACGATCTTGGGTTTCCCGTCTGTCGTAGTCTACAAGAAAGAGCATGAGATGCAGTCAGACAAATCATATCAGATTCACAGCGGGATACGTCTGAACACTTAAGACTGTATATTTATGATAAACGATCTGTGTGTGAGCGCACAAGATCAGCTCACATGATACGAAGTGTTGCCATTTGAGCATTACAGGATACATTGTCTGTGACCAGTTTACCTATGTTTTATTTATTTATTTTGTCTATGTTATTGTTTTTACTTTATTTAAGTGTAAACTGAACATGTATACATGTATGTATGTATGTAAGGAATGCTGAGAGCCTGTGTGTTACTGAATGGCTAGCTGTTGTGGAGTCAGAAATAAGTGATGGACAGACAGAAACAAGACCTGTACATCACACAGACCCCTCAGTAGTGTAGAAAAACTGCTGACAGTTGAGTGAGAGCTCAAAACAGCTGCTGGATCCACTTACAGCTCAAATTAACAACATAACCAACATCATATATTTTAGTTGAACAACTATAAACACACTAAACAGCCCTAACTAGTTGTGAATTGAGACCTAATGAGCTCTCTATAAAGACAGCACTAGTATTAAATGCTATTGGGGTGTCTATATGAGGAGCTCGCTAGGTTTTGCAACACAGCCTTTGTCATTTATGTTTTGTTTAACGTCTAACATGATAAGCGATTACTTTATTAATCTATCATTATATTTTGTCATATAACTTTGCTTAGAAACACTATGGTAGTCTGTGGTATGCTCCTTTGTAAGTGAGAGTCATTGATGAGGATGACACAGCTTGTCCTTTCAAACGTGCAGTTTATGTTTTTAACAGCTTTTTTCTGCTTGATTTACTAAGCATGTGTTAGAGCTTCTTTGTTTATTAATGAGACCGGAATTCCGGTAACGTTCGGTATTTGTAGTCTCTTAAACAGTAGTAAAGCCGACTGCGGCCTAGTGATGAACCGCAGCCGTGGGCTCGATTTACCTGCATGCCCGGGGCCCCTGGGTCCACCCCGGTGTCGAGGATCGCGATGAGCACCCCACGGCCATCGTACTCCGGGAATTTTGTGAGGAACGAAGCAGCCCCGGTCTCTTTTTTCGGGAGAAGCCCATGAAACGGGAACGGCTCTTCGGCGGAATGAGCAGACATTACTGTACAGAGCGAAAATAAAACACAACACGACAGCGGCGAACCGGTATCTACACAATGTGCGCGACAGCCGAGCGACTCTCTTAAAGGTACAGTTCCACTCAATCTCAGTCACCTTAAACATGCGCTACTTCATCCCACGGTCGTTGTGGTTTAGTACAGAATTCTTGCGCACGTAACATTTATATATTTAATACTTACTGTGTAACGTACAACCCATTAAACGTCCGTTTTTTAAATGTTTCAAAATGTTTTTTTTTTTGTAATAAGTACGTTAACAAGGGGACGTTTTTGTAATTTTGCAAACAATGAATGTGGAATCGTTACTTTTCGATGATCTCTGCAACAAGTAACGTTTAAAAACAAACAATGTCCAACTGAAATGTTTCAGAAATAAAACATCCAATGAACAATAGAAATAGTGTTTTATAACATAATTAAAGCCCAGACTCTAAACGTCTTGTATCGTTACTGGAGGAGGTTTAGTTCAGAACTTTCCAGAACGTTAGTTGACTGTTCACTTTTAGTATGAATACAGGTCAATATTTAAAGGAATAGTTCACAAAAACGTTGTGAGTACTCAAATTACTGCAGTTCAATGAACATATGAAGTTGGAACACTGGGAATAAGTCATATGGACTACTCTTATAAATCATTTTCGGAGCTGAATAATGTTTTTAACAGAAGATAGATTGGCATGAGGGTGAGCATACAAGACAGAACTTTAATTTAGGCTAATTTATTCTTTTAATATAGCCAATATGTGCCAGTGATAGTTAGTTAAATATGCAATTTTAACCACTAGATGGCCATATTGTCCCATTGAGGGTTGATGTCCAGCATACTGCTTTGATTTGTGTGTCCAGTGTGTGTTGAACACAAGCTGTTTTAAGGTCAGCTGAATCATTCAGAAGCACGCTTATGGCACGATCGAGTTTAAATGTGTTCTGTGACTCCAGCATGAACGCTTTTCTGAGAAATAATGTTAATGACTCAGAGGACATATGTAAGAAACCTTACTGTTTTTGAACTCCTGAGATGATTTTAAACCTTAAAGGACATGCAGGATGATGCTTTTCAGTCTTGAATCTTTTCAGACATCCATAGTATTTTTTCCACACTATGGAAATCAATGGATAATAGCAACTGTTTGGTTACCAATGTTCTTCAGTATATTTTCTTTTGTGTTGAGCAGAAGAAAGACTCATACAGAATGGGTGCAAACTGAAGGTGAATAAATGATGGAATAATTTTAATTTTGTGGGTGAATGATCCCTTTAAGTATTTGACTATAGCCTTGTTTTCTTAAAGTTATAGAGTTGCATTTGATGTAAAATATTCATAATGTGATGACTGCAGACAGTTTGAGACATTGCTGAGATCTCTTTCTTTTTTTTATTAACAGACAAGACGTGAAAAATATTCTTACACATTATCAAATAAGCACAACATCACAGTTACCACAACAGCGTCGTCGTATTACAGGAATCTCTCAGTGTAAGAAAGGGAAACCAGCACATAATGGCTTCTTGTGTTTTCTGTACTGTAGTGTGAGAATCTGGGACGGAAGCGATTATAGACACATATTAAAGCAGAACAACTGAGGCTTTATGAATATGGATTTTACTGCTGTGTTTTCTGCATTTCATTTGGATGTGTTGTATCAGGGACACGAAACACTCCTCGTTCTGGAGAGATCCGCTTTATTTCTCATGTTAATCTCCATATGGACATACTATCTGTGCTTTACCAGCCTGCAGCAAGACATGCCAGCTCTGTGTGTGTGTGCTGATCTCAACAGCTATTTCCAGCTCATCTCCACTGTTTCTTTGACTTGAGTGAAATTAAAAACACTGTTGTGCGTCTCTCAGTTTATAAAAAGAACATCTGTTCCTTACACAATTAGAGAAACGGCATGTCTGACGTGTGCATATTTACTAATGTTTTTGTCAGTGATGTAAAAATAGAAGGAAAGCAAATTTGAGTGCTTAGATGTAGGTCACATGATCGGATATCAGATCAACACATTCAGAAGTGACACAAATTGGATGTGAAAAATGTGCGTGCAGTACGATTTGCAGAGGAATAATCAGGGTGACTGTGTAAATGAGAGCAGATGAGTGCATGCTCATGTACTAAATGAATCAATGCAAACGTTTCTCTATCACTTCATACAAAGTAAGAAAAAAGATTTAGCCCTTAACATACCCTTTTTATGTGTGCTGATCGGACTGTGAATGCATTTTCACCCTATAAAGCCTGACACTAACTGCATGATCGAGTGTTCTGTGACTCCAGCATGGACTCTTTTCTGAGAAATAAGGTGAATGAGAGCATGTTTGTATGTTTTTTAACTCCTGAGATGACGATTTAAAACTTAAAATACTTAAAAAGTCTTAAATCTTTTCAGATGTTTTTTTATTCATACTATAAAAAATCAATGGATAATAGCAACTGTTTGGTTACCAACATTCATCTTTATATTTTCTTTTGTGTTGAGCAGAAGAAAGAAACTCATACAAGCTGAAGGGGATTAAATAATGACTGTCGATGAACGTATATATTAAACGTGTATTAAAATAATAGAAAAATCTATTTTTTATGTTTTGTGTTGATATGCTTTTATAGTCATATCGTCTGATATAATCATGATATGGAGGAAAAGACCCAAACCGAGCAAAAACTAGTGCAGTCTAATGATTAATCGGATCCAAAATAGATGTTTTTTTTAAATTATATGTGTACTGTGTATATTTATATGTATATATAAATACACATACAGTATGTATTTTTAAACTATTTGTACATTGATATATTCATATTCTTATATATAAATGTATTTAATATATAAAACTTTTTCTTTTTTTTTTTTTAAATATATAGATGCATGTGCTTATGTAAACAAAAATTTTTATTATTGATGTAATTCTGAAATCTAAATCAGTGAGACACTTACATAATATTATATGAATAGTCATCATTTTTTATTTTTGATAATACAGTATGTGTTAGTAAGATGATATTTAAATGCAATGTGATGCAGTGATGACTGAGAGATGAGATGAATAAATAAACACTTTGGTTGTCACATTCAAAGATGCTTCTGACAGTGAAAATGTGGCTGAACTGACACAAATGAGTGCTTTAAATAGAAGTGTGTGCTAAATTCATAAATGCAAATGTTCCAGAGAAACAACATAGTGCTGGTCTAATAACATAACCAGTTTCCTGAGCAGATCTTCGTTTTCTTAAAGCAGAGCACACACACGCATACACGCCTGGTGGTTTACCACAGGGCGCAGTCAGTGCTGTTTTGACTAAAATAAAAAGATCAAATAGACGGTTACATTGCCCCCGTTACATTCTGCCCTGCATGTGTCAGTAAACTTCCTTCACTGGGAAATTTGCATGCGGCTGGTGCTTGTGTGACAAAGTATTGTTTGTCTCTGCATGCTTTGTATATGCGTCAAAGCACGCTCATGTTCAGAAGTCTATCAGTTGCATCCATGCAGGCGTCACCCGTTTTCTGGAAGTGCCTCGCAGTGACTGTTGCATGCTGACGCGCTGGACTGGAGCAATGCAATTAGCTCTGGTGCTATTTTAAAAGGGTCAGACGCTAATACCTACAGCCGTGGCGAATGGAAGCAGTGTGGCAACAATGGAGCGTTCTCTGAGACGACTGACAAACACTGCTGTCCGTCCTGGAAGGATGAAGCATCCGGGGCGAATTAGGAAAACAGTTCAATGAGCTTACGTCCAACAATTAGTCCACATGATAGAGGCCCGACGGTTGTAGAGCAGCTTCAGGTCATTAAAACATCACCCTGAACTTCAGGATCCTTCAGTAAGAGGCTCAAGAACAAATCTGCAGTTTGTAGCCTAAATGGACGTATGATATGAGATCTGTTTCACAGGTTTAAATTACACTCTCGATCTCTCTTCACAAGCCAGATGAGATTTCAGTGACTGGTAACACACTAGATGAGCTTTCAGTGGATCGCACGTCATGTTATTATAGCTCTCATGTTGCTTTATTCAGTTATTTAGCTTTATTCAGCTTATTTTCAGCAAACAAGCTGTAAAAACTAATATGGATGAATTATTGTTATTAATGTGTTATTCAAAAAACAACTGTGCAGATACCACATTAATTCTTTTTTAGGATTTTACAGTAACATTAATAATGCTATAATGGTGGAAAAAAGGGGTTAGTTTTGCATTGGGCTGTTGCCTCACCCTCAGTGTTGAATATTTGGTTACACCTAGAGCGAGGGTGACTCCTGTCCCAAACCATGCTTGTGTTATTAATAGTAGCAGATGAGGGCAGAACTCAGAAGTGCTGCAAAAGTCTCAGAAATATGCAAAAACAGATATTTTTACATTGAACTTCAATCTTTTTATATTAAATTTATATTTATATATTATCGAGTTCAAGTGCAAGAAGCACCTAAAAAGAAGAAGAGCAAACAGAATTATAGTGTTTAAACAAAAATGCAGTCATGAAAATGTAGCCTAGTCATAGTCAAGGAGCGGAGGTATAGCCCTGAATAATTGCATGAGTCAACATTTTCAATTTCTCTTTTAAGCCATAAATCATTAGGATATTAAGTAAAGGTTATGTTCCATAAAGATATTTGGTAAATGTCCTACTGTAAATGTATCAAAAATTAATTTCTGATTTTCTTAATATTTAGATTTTTTTGCACTTTGGCTCAAAGATTGCAGCAAAATGTAAAACAATAGTTTTGGGGGGAAAGCAAAAGTGTATGTTGTGTAAGTGTTGTTTGGGATGACAGATTTGGGTACCTTGCCATCAACGCGACGCGATTTCGACGCGACGCGACGCTTTCGCTACAGATGAAATGTAACGTGATAGTCCCCGCCCATGACCGCGCTGCCATCCAATCAGCGCGCGAGAAGCTATTCACGGCCCCTCCCCCTTGAGAAACGGTCGCGTTTGAGCTGAGCGTTCGCCGCGCGCTGCTCAGTCCGGTGAGTCACCGTTCGCGTTGGAATACAGAGAGAATACGCGGAGAACGAACGGAAAACGGGGAAAGAGCTGGAGCTGCGAGCATGGCGGTCGAAGAGGAAGGTCTTCGGGTTTTCCAGAGCGTTAAAATAAAAATCGGTGAGTTTTGGAGCGCGTTAACGCGCCTGACCGCCTTCCACATTCTGACTGAAATCACACGGTCTATTGTGAGAATGTGTGCATAATTATACAAATATATACAATTAAATACCTAATTTTGTCCTTTAGCTTTTAACGCGGATATATATGAGGCAATTTTATCGTATTATATGGTGAATAATCTCATATGATGTGTTTGAATGGCGCCTCAGATCAGAGAGCCTCGAATAGCTTCACATCCAGATGCGCGAAAACATAAACACCGTGATCGTTATATTTTTGTCTTAAAGGCGTTTTTCCTCCTATTACACACAGATGAATGTGTTTCACTCCAGCGGTGGATGTTTAGAAGCTGCAGAGCATTTTTAGTTCATAAACGAGACTGGCGCTTTTTTCTTCGCTGTGTTCTGCATCTGAAATCATTTACACGGGCATCGCAACAAGTACAACATGCTGATGAAATCATTCTTTCCGACTCGAGCAGAAATGCATGTGATGTTCTTCCTGGACAGACTGACAGGCATGTGCTGTGTGTTCTCAGCTTGACTGCTGGCGTGTGGTTAGACTGATGATGTAAACACGATAAACACTGAGAAGATGCTCTTTGTGTTGTTCCCTTTCAATTTCTGTTTGAGGGTGCTTGACATTTCAAATTGTGCATTTGTGTGTGTGAGATGTTGTTCTTCTGTTCCTCAGGTGCACACAGCTCTCATGCATGAGGCCAGTGTGTGTATGCTGCTGTCATTGAATTGTTATTTGATCCAGATTAAAGCAGAGCACACACACCCCCACACACACACACACACAGAGGTCTAATCTAATCTCTGTACGGCACAGTAAACGTGCTCCGTGCGACACCCGGGAACATGTTTGGCTCTGAGCGTAAGTCCCTTCCATATTTCCATATGTACCACAGTGCAGCTGAACACATTTATATGAGGCTGTGTGACTGCTTTGCATTTAAATATCACTCAGTTTGGGTTGTAGATTAACAGAAAATTGTGTAGGAACAAATTTTGGAGAACACTTGTACTCCGCGCACGTTAAATCTAATCTAAAACTTCCAGCCTTAATATGTAATACATCGTAAAAGTATTTTATTATGCCTTGTAATGCACCTCGTAATATAACTACAGTCGTAAAACATATATATCAGTAGATATGCACTGAACACACCTTTAGAAATTATGATGCATTGACATGACACACGACCAATTTCAGATGTAACAGTAATGTGCAAATATTATAATTAATTACAATTGTTTATAAAAAGATATAGGCTAATGCATTATTACTTGATTATTTTGCAAATCAACATATTTAAAAAAAATCAACGACTAATAAAAAGTATAAACACACAAAGTCCCCAGAGCAATTTTGTTGTAGTAACTGCAACATTAACTTAACATACTTTATATGAAGGGGCTTTTGATACTATGTATTTACATTTAAATTAATAATTTGGTACAGTGCATTTATTGTGTACATGTATTTTTGTACTCATATTTTTAAAATATTGCATATAATTACATCAGGTAATTAATTTCTATAATTACATTTGTAATTACACTGTTGGCTCATCCCTTAAATCTTAACCTACCCATGCCACCCAGCTTGTCTCTAACCTTACCCGTGTCCCGCCTCAACAGCAGCGGAAGTGTTTTCCAATACAAAATGAACACGATAAGTACATTTGACTTATTTTTGATGTAAGTACGTAGTAATTAAAGCCACTTCACATAAAGTGGGACCAAAACAACAAACTAATAAAACACAGACTTTCTTTTATAAACTGTACTATGTTAATACTATAGTACTTTTTATTTTTATGTTTTAAGTGCAGAAATCAAGTTATTCTGGACTTTTATATAAATAAAACGTGTTTCATTATTATAAACACCATTATAACAACACTGCAATCATTAGGAACACACAAAGAACTCCATACCATGGTAAAGTCAGTAAATCAGTATCCAGTGTGCAATGAATTATTCCCTACTTTCGTTGAATACACTGTATTTGTTATTATTTTAATGTATCTTTATTTTAGCAGGATAGATAATATGTAAAATCTCTTCTTCCAGGTTATTAGTCTCAACACTTATAGCTGATAGATGCATGGTAAGTTAAGTGCTTGATTCGTGAGTGTTGTTTCCTAACATCTTCATGTTCCTGTGTGGCGGTTGGGTATTTTTAACTCGATTGCTTCACCAGCGTTTGACAGAATTGCGCATGTTTTGGAGAAGTAGCTTCAGTCCAGCCTCGGTTCGGCGCTCCTCGTCACGCTCTTTCAAACAGCAGAGCGAACCAGCGAGATCTTTGAGAAAAGTCCCGTCTGTGGTAGATGTTATCGATCGTCACACCTTGCGAGTCTGGTGTTCAGTCGATTGGGCAGATGTACAGTAACGTCTCTCTCTGCTGGTCAACTGTTCTATTGATCTTTTTCAGTGCAGTGGTAGCGTCGAGAGCATCTGATGTCTCATTTTAGTGTGTTAAATATCTGGGTGATAGTTGGTGATTGAAAATGAGAGTTTTGTATGGGCTGATACAACTGATATCTGAAACACCAAATTAAATTTGATGGAGAAACTATTCATTTATAGATGCGGAATATATAGACACGATATGTTTGATATCTCTCTCTCTCATTCTCACTCAGTGTTGTCATGTTCACGGTTTTCCCCTGTAATTGAGCAGCTTGTGAACAGATAGTTTAAAGATTTGACATATTGCATAAATTGTAATTGACTGACGTGTGTTTTAAAATATATTTTTCATTCAGCCAATGATAAAACTGTTAGAGGGAGGGAGACCTCTGAGCTTGTTTAATAGTAAACTAATAGTGAGCTGTATTGTGATAGTAATAATATAGTAATTATTGTGAAGAAAAGAAATGGAGTAAAATATGCTTGGTTGGTTTTTTTTATTTCTTTTTTTTCTCAAAAGCGACTCTGCTGACTCCAATCATAGGTGAAAACCAGTCATATGGTAATTTTTTCTTTAAATGAAGATTTATAGATCATAGAAAGCTCAATACATGATCTCTCTACTGATGTCTGGTTTGTTAGGAGAGATACAACTATTAGAAAATCTGAGGAGCAGAAACATCTAAATATTGATTAAAATTGTTCATATGAAGTTCTTAGCAATGCATATTACTGATCAGAGATGAAGTTTTGATATATTCATGATAGGAAAGATCTTAGTGGAACATGATCTTAACCTAATATCCTAATGATTTTGGCTTAAAAGCAAACTGTATAATTTTGATCCGTACAGTGTATAGTTGTCTCACAGATATCATTTTGAGGGTATTTTGATGAAGAATGTAAAAAAAGAACATATTTTCTTTAAACCAACATGGGTCACAAATGCTCTTTGCTGAAGTGGTCTCGTGTGTGCAGTGCATTATGGGTGTTTGTGGAGCTCTTCTGTGGGCAGTAGAGTCACGGTTAGCAGGCTAAGATCAGGCTGAAGTGTTGCCGAAAGGAAGCCGAGGCTCTTATACTTATATGGAGTTTCCTGACGGAGCTCGTGTCTAAAGGAAATGCTGTCAGGCTTTCAGGGGTCAGGAGCTTCTGGAAGAGGGAGCAACGAGGAAACAGGAAACTGCTCCTGATCACTTCCTGATTTGGCCGAATGAGCTGTAAAGCTGCTTGTTTTTCCATATTCCTGGGAAGCAGCGGGGTAATGCAAACCAGATGGAAGTTCACTGTCTCTGTGAAGCGTCGTGGATGTGTGTTTCTGTTTCCTTCTTACACTCACATTTTAAATCTTCTGTGACTGTGTTTACTCTCTTAATTCATGGTCATGATCTTATGATGTTAGAGCTGCACCATTAATCTACCTTCCTAAACTACCAGACAGTATAAACAACCAGAAATATTGGTGTTGTCACAATAATAATATTTTATTATAACATTTTATTATTATATTTTCTTAAATAATTGGTTTTATTTTACAGTGAAATTGCAATATTAATATTTCTTATTTTTAATAATTGTATATTTCTTTGTTGTTGTTATTATTAATTATTATATACAAATATAATAAAAGCATTAATAATATGGGCCTATTATTTATTGTCTTCATGTCTAATTTTAGAATGAAAAAAATATTGTTTTTATTTGATATTGTTTTTATGAATAATAACTGTATTATTTTTTGGCCAAATTGTGCTACTCTGCAGACAAGTCCTGCAAACCAGAAGCGTTGATTTGCAGTCAGAAAAATCACAGTTAGTCCTTCTCCCCAAATCATGAAGCCATAACTGACTCTATTCTACAGAAAAAAATATCTTCATAATCTTTCATCAGGATGAAAACTATTTTTCTCTTCAGCTGCTGTCATCTCTCTTCTGTTCAGTTGTAATTTAATGCTGATGTAGATGTGATTTTTGGCTGTAGTCTGTGTAGCTTTCAGAGCGTGTGCTTTGTGCTGTTGAGGAGGAGTCAGCTTAGGTTTGTCCAACGTTGATTTCAGATAAAGAAACACTCCCGGTTCTGTGTTTATAAGAGTATGAGGCAGCGTCTGATGACTCTCTTCCTTTACAGTAATGTTTAACTCGACTCACAGGGGATGTCACAGACACTGTTTATCCTCTGGAGACTCGTTTTCCAGGAATACTGCTGACAAATGTAGTGCTTTTGGAGGATTTGGGAACACCATCAAAGCTCAATGAGTTTAATGAACGAGGCAGCTTCCTGTCTTTGTGCTTCACTCAAATTCACTGTGTTTTTATGTAAATCTTAATACGCTCTTCCTGTTGACACGATCAGGTGTTCTCAATTGTCCTGGAACACAAAACCAGTCATAAGGGTGAATCTTTCTAAACTGAATAAATCCTCTCCACTGATGTCTAGTGTCTAGTGGAGAGGATAATATCTGTCTGAGACACAACTATTAGACAATCTGGAATCCCAGGGTGCAAAAAAATCAAAATATTGAGAAAAATTATGTCTTAAAGTTGTCCAAATGAAGTTCTTAGCAATGCATATTACTAATCAGAAAGACGTTTTGATATATTTATGATAGGACATTTAATAAATATCTTCATGAAACATAATCTTTACTTAATATCCTAATGATGTTTGGATAATTTTGACTTATACAGTGTATTGTTGTGTATTGCTACAAATATACCTGTGCTGCTGATGACTGCTGCTGTGCTCCAGACACGTGTGTGTGCGTGTGTGTGTGTTGAAGGTGGATTTCTGCATGTTTCCACCTACGCTGATTCATGGCTCTCTCTGGAGCGGTGTAGATGAGGGCAAACTGACAAACGTCCTTCAGAAATCAATAGAGCACATCATATAACTCTGTTACTGCACGCTTTATGAACCAGCAAAGCCATAACAGCAAAACTAGGCCACTAGGATGAGCGAAACAACTTGTCTGAACAATTAGTTGAATAAAACCACATTTTTTAAACGATATATAATACAAATAATAATGCTGAGATTAAGGTGTTTTTTTATTTTTGTCACAAATATTATTAATATAATTTCACCAGTAATACAAGACAATGTTATGAATCAGTTTCAAGTGTTTTTTTACCCATTCCAATTGAAGAGAATGAATTTTTGTGGTTGCATGTACATGTATTATATTCTCATTATAATAAATAATATAATAAAACAAAAATCATTAGGCAACGTTTTACAGAATTTCATGTCTAATTAAATGTGTTTCTTACATATCTTTGTAATTATTTGTAAATATTACTAGCAATTTCTGAGTGAAAATTACAGTAAAAACTTCATTCATATGTACAGATTGATCAAATGTGTGACTATGTTTAGGAAACAATTCGCATTTAAGCTGGTTTTTATTTTTGACATTCTAGGAATTAAATATTATTGGAGTACATTTTCATATGAAATATTCTAATATTTAATATTTTTAAATATCAATTTAAAAATACTATTTCAGTCTTTCTACTGCAAAAAAAAATCATGTTTAAGTCAGTGTGGTAATTGTTGCGTAGTAAATCCTACACCGATATATTTTTGTAGGCCTATTTATTTTATTCTCAGCATTTATATTATTTATATTATATTATCTTATATTGATCAAATGTGTAAATATTGTACTGTATTGTAAATTGTACAAAACATTTCAGATGTTTTCAGCTGGTTTCTATTTCTGTCATGCTGGGAAGCTGGGGGTTAAATCTGTGTTTAACCGGTCGTTAGTCCTTTAACTCTGTATAATTTGCTTCTGTCTCATCACTGGAACTGCACTTTCTCATTTAGTTTGTTGCAGAATGACTGTCTTTCTCTGTCCTTAGTCATTTTAGTATGGTTGACCTAGGGAGGGGAAGCAC
The DNA here is from genome assembly GCA_032361145.1 of Enteromius fasciolatus. NCBI lineage: Eukaryota > Metazoa > Chordata > Actinopteri > Cypriniformes > Cyprinidae > Enteromius > Enteromius fasciolatus. The sequence continues at coordinate 17,277,447 of JAUMHR010000042.1, read as the reverse complement.
CGTTATACCCACTGTCAGCAGTCTGATCATGGTTAACCAGTTAATCCCTGCTGGTTAGTGCTCTAACTACGTTCTCAGCTCAAGACAGTCGCTTGAGAATCGTTTTTTCATTTACAGAATGACTCCTCAGAAAACAAACGTACATCATCAGGGTGTTTTGGTTTCACTCACAAGCATGTGAAGGAAATGCCAATTGAACTGTACACCCACTTCCTGTTTTGATGCACAGCTTGTTGTCAGTATTCGAGTCAAGCATGCAGGCTCACTCCTGTGACTCTTTGGGAAACCTGTTTGAACACAGTCAGTTGTGTTTGATGACGCTTGTGGAACAGAAACGATGCACTGTCACTTTAAGAATATTTAACTCCTTACTGTCACCTTGTCAGATATAGAATCTAATCATGCAACTATAACAAAGCAGATCTTGTTGGAAAGGTCTAAGACTCCTAAATAGATATTTTGTTATATAATTACGTAGGAAAAGTACTAGATTAATTTATGACAAGAGTGCACCTAAAAATATATATTTTCAAACCTTTAAATCTCAAAATTCATCCTTTGAAACCCATTTTAAAACGTATTAACATGGAAATGCTACATCAAAATCATATCACAACATGTTTTCATTCATGAATTATGGAACGGATGAAAGTATTGTCTGCGCTCAGAGATGTGAGTGAAACATTCAGCAGCATCCGTTTGCCGTGTCTGTGACTCTGTTAAAGGCACTGTAGCTGGTTAAGTCTGTGGAGCATGTGGCCGTTGTGTTTGAGGTCCTCGTGTTTGAAACGTTGAACTACATCTTGGATGCAGTCGGAATTCCTTTCCTGCGATCTCATTTCCTGTCGTAGCTCTCTCTCTCTCTGTTTAGGTCGTTCTCTCACACGCTGATCACAGCAGCTCTGTTCTGTCTTTATCTGTGTGTCTGTGTTTCAGTGTTTGTGTCTGTTATTGAGCCGTTTGTCCAGTAACTGTAAATGGTGACAGTGTGTGTGTGTGTGTGTGTGTGTGTGTGTCACAGCAGCCACAGGTACTGTACAAACTTGTTTAAATAACACCTCCTAATCTACTAGTTCAGGGATTCAGTGCCTCTGTCATTTAAAGTTAATATTTTAATAATTTATCAGCACATCCACATGTTCTCGGCAGGTTTTAATATCACTGATGAACTATTATACTTTTTGTTAGTATTTTAAAATAGATTTCATTTTTATATTTTCTTTCTTTTTAACATTTTAGTCAAAGATTTTGTCATTTTTATTACTTGTTGTTTTTTAAATACGTCTAGAGTTATTATTTAAGTTCATTTAGTTGTTCATTTTAGTACATCAAATTAAAATAAATGAAAATGAGAAATGTTGCCTTGACAACAAGCAGAAATAAAATAATTTGTATGTTTTTTATATATTTTTAATAGTAAACATTTAAAACATTTGAAGTTCAAGTTCTCTGATGTCGGTAAATCTTCACGTTACTACACAGATAAAATGTTTTTTGCTTTTATTTTGATGTTTTTATTTCTAAATTGTGTTATTTGTACATTATTATTATTTCATTAGATAATTAAAATGCATTTACATTTCATTTAAATTCATACAAAAAAACAAACAAACGTATGAACCTCAGTTTGGGAAATGCTGTCTTATTTCATCTCCTTCACCAGCACTGCCAAAAATCATTGTCAGTCTCACTAATCGATTGTTGACTAGTTGACCATCCTGTCTGTAACTGTTTTAGTTTCCTCTCATCACGCAGGATTCCTGTGTGACTCGTTTAGCTGTTTTTCTTCCTCTGTCAATATCATCATCTCACTTTCTTCTGTTTCTTCTGTCATCTCTCGGGTGTCTTGACCTCATTTCCTGTGTCTGTGATTTATTCATCACCACCTACTCAGTGTGCTTGTGTTTGTGAGGTCTGAAACATGTAGGAAGAAAAGAAAACGACTAGCTTCTTTATGAATGCGTGTCAGGAATGTGTTTTTTTAACTGCCTCACAGAGACACACCATACAGAAGAGGCATGTTTCACTATGGGCCTTTTTGTGCTTTAATATTCATATATTTTTTTAAGTGTACAGCTCTACTTTTGATTTATTCATCCAAAATTTGTATGTGTTTGCTTGCGTGTCTGTGATGAGTTTCACGCGTTCAAACAAACATGACTGAGAGACGTGTGTTTATCTGTTTAAAACGTGTTTACTGAGTCACATAAAAATGTGGAAAAATCCCATAGTGACCCGGAGATCATGACGGACACAGACGAGTCACAGAGTTTGTAGAATCAGATGTAGACAGAGACCGTGTGATGACGCACTACGGCGGAAGGATATTTTGGTCTCTCCGAAACACATCAAATTTCACACTCATTTGCACCTTCTGCCGATCCCCAAAACAGGAAGCAGTTCCTGCTGTCTGTCACCATGGCAACAAGCGTGCGTTCCCACACATGTGTCTGAGCAATTGTGTTTACAGCTGTTTCATGTTCACGCCTCCGCAGTGTCAGAGGTGTCTGATGGGAAAGGCTCCTTGAGAACAGATGATATTGTTGATCAAAGAATCACTTGGGATAAATCACACGGTCAGAAACATGCTTGTGTAACTTTTAAATGATGTTGCTAAAAACAGCATTATTTTGCATAACGTGATGCTGCGTCCCGGCGCTATGACACCAAAACAATAAAACACATTACAAGCAGGGCTCTAGACTAACCTTTTGCACTGGTTGCACTGGTGCGTCTAACAGCACAAAAGTTAGGTGCACCCAAATGTTTAACTGCATCACATTTAACAGCAAATTTTTTATTTCTTTATTATTATTTCTTTAAATCGCTGTCCATATAGGCAATATTGACATGTAAATGATGAACTAACAATATGGTCAATATAAAGTTCTTTATTTGAAGCACAATTCTACAAGAAAGGTAACTTACCATTTACTCCCAGATCAAGAGTTTATAATGCAGTCTATTTATTTATTTTTATTTTTTTCATTTTTAAGTATAAGAGTATTATGGTTAATGCAGTAACGAGACGGTAGACATATTACTGACATAGGCTCCATGACATGGCTCACCGTGGGCATGAGCATGCTCGACCTCAATGTGTCCAGGTAGTAAGTATATTCACCGCTCTTCCTCTCCGCAAGATAGGACCGTACACAACGACGCATTCCTTTCTGGCGATATCTGTGTCTCCGTCGATCAGGAATGCCATGTACGCACTGTTCGCAATTTGCACAGACGTCTTTTTTTTC